>CM060957.1:52864850-52892350 GCA_030765055.1 Mantis religiosa
TCAATGAGATGCGCCTGAGAATTTTGTGGCAACACTGTGATACAGATATATATTGTCAATCGTAGTAATTACATCAAGAGCATTCTCTTTACTAACGCCGTGTATTCCATTCAATAAAACTTGTTTCTAATTAATCCAGCCACGTTATGTTGTACTAGATAAAGTTTAGTTTATATTTTCATTTATTTGGAGTACACACTGTAAACAGCAGAAATGATGGATTGGTTGTCAAATCATTTTTAGGTTATCCACTAATTTCTTCATCAGATCGCGAAGATATTGCTGTCATAAGCTTCACTACTGTCGATTTGACTTATAACCACCAAATATGGAATACTGCTATCAGAATGCCACCAACATTCACACTTATCTGTTTATAAAGTAATCAGTCCTTTGTTTCCTCGACACACTATTCTTTACATCCCTACACGACCTAATAATGAACTTCTGCACTGTGCTTTGTGTTTCACTTAGGTAATATGTAGCTTTACTGTTTGAAACAAGAGTATTATGGTGATGATATTATGGATATTTTATACTGTTTATAATGATAACTTTCTTTCATCTATCTACCTATAATATGTTCTAAATAGCCATTAAATTATTTTACTAACATGTCCCTCCTCAACTTGAATTTCTTTAACCCTTCAGTGGGTGCTCTGGGACGACATTACGCTCTGGGGCAACATTATTGTTCTGGCCTTTATCGGTTATACTAGCAAAATTTTAAATTGTTTTCAATTGTAAATATTTTAGTATCTCTAAAGTTACATTTGAGTGTTTTTAGTATAAAAAGGTAAAATCCAAGCAACTGCAATCAAATGATACCCGTCAGCATCAAAGTGTACCATCACACCAATTATTTTACTTTGGCCCTGCCCATCTTTTACCACAGGCTCATTTGATTGCAGTTGACGAAATTCGGACTCACGAGTTTAGCTCTGAATGGATGGCAGGTCCATTGTATATCGCTTTAACGACATTGCTATTCGAATAGATTGCGTTGAGGCACAGGAGACAGCGGTATGAGAACTGGTTCCGCAAGTACAGCAAGAGCTGCATAAGTAGCAGAATACTTTGCTAATTAAAGGGTTAAAGTTGGATTCGTTTCTCAGATTAACTCTACAACTGATAAACTTGTTGGTTGCATAAAGCATATTATAAAGAAATATACGCTTACTGAACAGATTGTGTCAGGTACCTATACCGACACTTTCTTTTTATGCTCTATTCTCGGACACCCCTAACTACATATGGAATTGCAGAATAAGTTATTCCATAATTATACTCTTGAGAGGCTCCATTCCAGTCTCATTCAAAAATATATAGCCCCTAACAGTCAAGTAATGTCTAACAAAGGTTGACAAAACTTAATCTAAAGTAAATATTAATTTCTCAGATAAGTCAGTGGATTTATACGCTCCTTACACTCATTCTTCCTCTAGCTTGGCAGGCAGCTATCTTTCTCAGGTCTAACAATAATTTTCTATGCTATCCACTTTACCAATTGCCAAAATTATATCACCGGTGGAGGGAAATTCGTTCCGCAGGAGGTCTCTGATTTTCTAATATCTCCTTTCAGATTCTCTGAATCAGCCTGGCTAGACTTCAATTCGCGAAACATTGGCCAGCGCCTTAACAACTGAGCCACCCACATGCAAAACAATTAGTTCTAAGAACTTGAAAAGGGAATATAGAGTATTCAAAGGCTGCTTTATTGTATTCAAAATTTCAATGAACATATATATTTAACACAAATTATAATAGGTATCTTTGAATCATTCCGAAAAGGATCTCAAATGCTTCATAAATATAAATTAATTTTATTGTATGTTTCAAATGGGATTATATTTGTCCTTGAACGCTACAAGGTAAGCAACCAATCGGAATCCTGTGTTGTTGTCATAATGCATTGCCCGTCAGTTTTATACATCGAGCGGCAACTGAGTCCATCTCCAAAAAAAATAATATTTGCGCTAAGAAGAAACTTCAGATTTTGCAAAACTCATTCATGAGGAAGATAGAGAGTAATGTATTGAACATAACAGCTAAAACGCCATAATTTTAGCTCAAATGGTTTTCCTAATATAAATAAATGAAGTAACAGTATATTATAACAGTGGATCGCGACTCAATTACGGTAGTGGACATAATTATTGGTCGGCATGTGTGCGTGTATGTATATTTTTAACTACTCAGAACTGAAATGTAAACGTTTGACATTTGTTATAAAAATTGCTTTAAATAAGCCAAATTCGAGATTAAACAGTACACTTCCTGCTGCCCTTTAATAATTCTGTGTGTCAGAACGTGACGTCTAACATTATATGTGTGTTTATGAATGGATTGTAATCTCTATTTACTCTAGAGAGTTCAGTGCAGATTATTCAGTTGTTTACCCGTTTGAAAACCAAGGAAAAGTGTATTAGCTGGACCAACTTGCAACTGAAATGACACACGAGGCAATCCGCCTTTCCCCTTCCATTGCCAGTACAATACAATTGAGTTAATATGCGTTCAAATTATGTTGGAAACCGAAATAATACCTCTCAGCTAACAGACGTCCAACGATTTACTTACATAGAAATTGAAAGGACTGGGAAAGCAGCGCGAGACATGAATATAAACTGCAAGAAGGCAACTTGTGGAAAGAAATAGCATGTAACGAGATTTTGGAGCCTATCATCATAAATTAGCAGTACTTGGTGTCTATAGCTAAATGGATGTACTACTGAAGTTTCGATGATTTAGAAGAATAGGTGATTCATAAACAATAATTACAATTATGACATTTAAAACATGTGCATAAAATGCGGATGACTATGTGCAATTCTGATTTCCATTGCATTATGATAAAAGTTTGAAAAATTCAGTTGCGTTCACTTACGTCTAGCGCCAACAAGACTCACACGTGTGTGTGTGTATCCAAGTGAGAGCGAGAAATATAAAAAGTGGGGGTAATGAGGTGGCAACGCTAAGTGCGCCAACATATATGATTCGCTACAGGCCAGAACTCTTACCATTTGAAACAGGTGTGTCAACCTCTAAATGAATTTCTAAGAGGAATGGTTTACGAATGTTCCTATATTCAGAGCACAATATATCAACTGTTATTTGAAAACACATATGCACTTCAAAATGTAAAATGGTGTTTAATATTTCACTAAGTTTGCATATGATCTCATGTACAAGTTGAGGTCGTATTTTACGATAGAAAGCACAGAATATAAAAACGAAAACCATAAACATCGCATAGCACTAAGAATATTAATTTGCAATCTTTTTCTCTCTTTCTGTACACATTGCACAAAAACAACTTGACTTTTCTTCTCCAGCTTCCTCTTATTTATTAAACCATGGCGTGCCCCTGGAGGTTTAGGCAACTTATATGACTTCAGCGTAGTGCGGCACACTAACGACGGTGCCCTAGGGGCTCCGGAAAAAATCTGTCTCGAGATGATGGCGCGGGAACGAACAAGAGCGGGGGGAGAGGTTCCTTTTTTTACATAGCTGCAAATTACCTTCGAGGAAAATACGGAGTTCCACAGCTGCGTTTAACAAGCGGAGATGGAGTTGGGAGATTGGGGTGGTACTTAAACACCAAATCAGCTGTTGTAAGCATGTTCCATATTCCAATTTATGTTTCCCCTTCTTTTTGTTCCCTTTTCAGCGCACTAGCGATTGCTGTTGCTCTTCCGAGCCGTGAAATGGTATAAAATCAGCTGGCTTTGGGGATCAGGAAAGACTCAGGAAACAACAATTTCTCTCTAGTGAAAATTGGAATTCAGACCGTTGGGAGCCGCAGCGTTTGCAGTATTGTTGTTCTTTATGCATAATAAGCATGTTTTTACAACCATTGCTGGTTATACAGATACTTGCAATATTCCAATATGTGGGAGGGTGTTTCCTGCAACGTGTGGTACTGGCATTAGACAATCACATTACCCATCACAGCCCTGCTATTCCATCTCAAATATATTATACTTTTATTTAAGGCATATATTATTTATTTATTACTAAGGAGTTAAAATGTTCCTCCATATCACCATAACTGCAAATAAAAACTAAATAATACAAATGATAACGAAAACCTACTACGCTTACGTTCTACACAATTTCCTTTACATGTATACACGTTCTATAAATATTTCACAAGAAAACTTCCTTTTACACTTACTGGAGTAGCACCAACAGTTGAAAGCTGATCATTGTTCGCGTAGACCAATTTTGCCAATAGTAGCTTACCACCGGTAATTACGGCGGTCATCAGCGCCCTTTAAAAAACTAGTCATGGCAAAAGCCAGATATAAAACTTTCTAAAAACAATACAAGTATATCAAAACCTATTAAAAATACACGTACATAAAAAACATCAATCAAAACCTACTAAAAATTTCGTTCACTAAATCCTAAACTCTAAACTAGACAAGAATCTAAAAACCTTCTCCACGGGTCTCCACGTACGGCCTACACGTGGGTGGGCCTGTTGACCGTCTCCCTCAACCACGAAGAGGAGCCCACACGACGGAAACTGTTGGCCAAACCCGTACCTACCGAAGTAGGCCCCTGGGGGAACCGCCGGTAATGATGTCTATCCATCAGGAAATACTAGGTACTCTTAAAACATTAAAATATGAAGCAAAAAAGCAAGATGGTGAGGCAGGTGAAAGCAATGAGGTACTCTCAGGGTATGCGTGGGTATGTATAAGTAAGGATGGTTCTAATGGCACTGGAATGCAAGTTTAAAACTGGTTTAATGACTGCTTCTTCTTCTCATCACATCAAACTCGAAGTAGCAGACCACGGATTGCCCATATATCAATGTTCAGAGTTACCGTATGTAGACTGCTCAGTACGTGATAACACTTAAGTCGTTACGTATGAACCGAGAGGTATCTTTTCTCATCGCTTCTGGTCTGCCATGCCCAAGACAGAACCAGATCACCGTCTTAATCGGCCGCCAGCCGCGGACTTTCTGTCCTCACTGTGCACAGCTCCGTTGTGTGTGTGTGTGACTTTCACTTCAGGAGGCCCTTTATTGACCCTAAAACTCCTTTATGACTATTTTGTCCATTGTGATTATTAGTCTCAGTCATGCCTTTATTAAGGGTCCGAAGAATACCCTTTCAAACGCAGTCAAGTACTACGTGCTGTATCAAAGATACACGACATCTTTGACATCCATTACGATTCTTTACTTATTGCAATCCTTTATTATCAAATATCACGTAGATGATGTTAACCTATTAATTAGATTTTTAACGAAATGTATAGAATGACCGAAAGTCACGATCGGGTAGTGCTTATATCAAAATAATTCGGTTTCCGAAACCGAAAACAAATTAAAAACTAATGACAGGTTGAGAAGGATATTTTTTCCATTCGTTTGCATTTTGTTGCATTAGTTTGACAATTCTCCAACAGAGTGAGGGTATTGTTATGTTATAGCAACATGCCAGATTTTTCATGGTTTTTTAGGTTATGTCAAAGTGAAACGCTATTTGCATTGTAAATAATTGCTTATACAAGTAAATATTCGATGGAGGAACTTCTCGCCGTTAGTGTGTGGGTTTATGAAAAGAATGAACTGCCAAAACGTAAGAAGAAATCAGAGAAATCTTCCTTCTTCATTTCAATAAAACAACTGACAGTGAAGCCAATCTCCGAAAACTGGTAAAGATGAAATTCTCGCCATCCTCTCTATTGAATACAAAACGCAACGGAAGACCTACAAATACTGCGATGATGTAGTAATCTTCTGTATGAATTATTGGAGCGTTCGCCAAAGAAATTATCAAGGAAAGAATCGCCGGAAATGCAAGTATGCAACAACATTATGGCCTGACTTTGAAACCAAAATTACTCAAATGAAGAGAGATATCATCCGTATCCTCAGAATGATTACTCTCGAAATACTCAGGATGTAAATGGTGGTGAACACTCCGAAAAATTAGATGTTTAATAATGACACTGGCTCGGCTAGTTATGTTTATACTTTAAATTTCCATTTCTTATTAGTGCAGCAATAAATAACATTTTTATGCCGCTTAAAAATTGCATTATTACTTTACAAACGTAGGAAATGTCCGATCGCGAATTTTGGCCCACCTGTACGAAGTTCCTGACATGAGCAAGAATCATTTCACGTTTGCTATTTGTCCTAGCTCCGGTTGAGATCTTTACCTGTTCCTAACAAAGATATGGTGAAAAAGTATAACTTAATTTACGTATTAATACTATTTCCCCTCGAGTTTGAAACACGAATCAACATATTTCTCGACAGATGACTTTCAGGTGACCAGCGCTGCCATCCTCCCTAATCGGGTCTTACCTGGTTGAATAGAACAGAGAAATATTAGTAAGCTGACGTACAGTAGGTTAAGAAAAACAAAGCAATTGGAAGCTGCGTATGTCTATATGATGTGATTTCTCGCGCCTGCTGTTATATGGCACGTTGCTGTCCAGAAGACATGATTATATTTGAACAGAGTATACATACACTGGACTCACACTGTATGTGCGATAAGCTCAGGTAAACATCCCTGTTTTGCAATTTTTTCCGATACGCCTTCTCGCTTTGCCATGTAATACACCGGTTATCTTAGTAATACAATAATATTTCACTTTTCTTGAAACGAATCGAGTATTAATCCATTTTTTTTTTCAAAGTGCACAGTTTGTGTATTGCAATAGGCGGAGGGTTAGAGAGGGGCAGTTCTCCCAAGGTAACCGCACTGTCCATCTGTGCTAATAAACCGGTTTCTTTTGTCGAACACGGTAAATATAGTTGCCATTGTGCTTGGTCCACCATTCTTTAAAATTGATTGTATCCCCTCTTTAAACATCTTAAACCACCTTCGAGCTGTGCTGTAGGGAAGAACAGACTCTCCATAGGCCTCCTGTGATATTCTATAGGCCTCAAATGATTTGTTGAGACAAAAGCAGAATTTCAAAGCAGAATATTTTTCCTCGTGTGTTACCTCCATTGCAGATGTAGGTGATACTGAACATGTCTGAACATGGGAGTACCAACAATGAAACTACTACAGCATGCTTGTTTCACATTAAGCTAAAAGAATATGATAAGATTGAATTTCAGTGCAAACAATTGTGACGTAAAAAAAGTTATGATCATTCTTTATTAGAACCGTAGCCACGTGAGAATAAAGGTGCGGGTTCTAAATTACGTAAACATATGATTCTCTCTAGCCATTGGCTTTTACCTTTATAACATATTTATTCTATCTTAACTAATGAAGCTAATATTCTCACTTCATACACAAAGGTTCGTGATCCTCATTCGGCAGCGTTAGTAGGAGGCACAAAGATAATATTTATGTAGTCTTCTCTACGGTCTTCAGATATTTTGTGCAGATACTAGGATAGAGAATATCTAATCCAAGTCAGATGTTTATAAGCACGCTGCTTTATTGTGCTGTTAAATTCCGCACTCTATCCCTAAAGCCAAGAGAAACAGTTAAATTGTGGTAACATTTTAAACCATTATAAATTCAAACTCATAATAAGCAAGCTAATGTTATAGTAAATGGTAGCGTGTCTGCCGTTCAAGAGGTCCCTGGTTCGAATCTCGGTCAGGGTGAGTGACCTGGATAAGGTTTATCCGGGGTTCTTTCTTATCCTAAAAGATGCATGTCGGGTAACTCTAAGCTCTATGGATCCTGGGCTCATTTGAGCGTCATTTCACCCATTCCATTCACCGCCCGATTTGACTTAACTTTGGAGCACGTAAAAAAAGGATATAGCAATTTGGAATAAATTGTGCCTTCTAAATAAATTCTTATTCAATTTTCGTTTCGTCCATTTTCACCCATATGTGAAAGTTTATCAGATAAACATTTGCACAAAATCCTTGCCGTTTTGAGACAAATTCTAGGAACAATTAATTAATATAGTATAGATTGAAATGGAAGTACAGTATGATTATTGGACACATTATTTTAACACTCTGTTCACATGCATGATGTACTTTCCATTTAGTTAGTTTTTCAGCTCACAACGCGCAATATTATATATACTAACCATATTTACATTATTCTGACTCTTATTTTGTTACATCTCCTGTCAAGCACTTGGCTTCCGGCGTAACATCGTTCAGCGAATTTAAGAGTGAAGAAGCAAACATCATGTTCATTGCGTCAGTTGTACCAGTAACACGGAGTGCTTTGTAAATACAGATTTTTAACAGCCGAGTTTCGATTGTAGTTATTGAATCGGATGCGAGCACTTTTATTATTTCTGCAGTCAAATGGTCAAACGTCTTGTATATAAAGTAAAGCTTTAAATTAGAATGAATAAGTGGAGATTCAGTGACGCTGTCTTAATATCTTAACATTCATTATGAATATGCACATGAACTTGCTCACAGCTTCCTTTGATATTTAAATTTCCACTCTTGCAGCTTCCAGTTTCCTTTCAAAGAAGAACATATTCCAAAATAGACAGAAGAAACTGAACAGTTTCCTTGCGTAGGCAAATAGTATACTGTGATTCAAAGTGTTATAAGTGTATCATTACAAAGCAAGGAAAAACAAATAAGTAGGAAACAAATCTATTGAGTGTACCAGCCAATAGGAGCAACCATAAAGCTTCTGGAGGGATAATATTCTGATCACATAATTTTATGCAGATATACTCGTACTATACATATTAAAAATAAGCAGTTCGTTCAAATTACTTTCGCTAATTACTCTAAAACAAACACATTGACACGGTCTGCTCCAAATTAATCCAAATGAATATTTGTTAAAATTGTTCACTGTGCAATTTTTATGGCCACAAACGCTATACAACAAGAGGATGGAAGATAATTACTTAAAATATCGATCTCATGAACCGACTTTGAAACTCGACGATTTAATCCACCATGAGAAACAAAAAAATGTAGACTTTAGTATGTCCAATGGTACAAAAGACCTGATAATTCATAAAGAATAAAATAATATCTGAAGACGGACATTACGACAAAAAAGCCATTATCCGTACATTTAATTTTATGGTATAACCTGTACTGAGTACAAAGTTTTGACTATCCCTCACGGTTTACAATTATACAAGGGGATACAAATTCTATTAGTTTTCGGATGTGTGTGTGTTTCTGTGAGTGGGTGCACGCGCGCGCGCGTAAGCGTGTGCTTGGAGAGGAACGTGTACACATTTTAACACTGGCCTTTAAAATATCCGACGGATTCACTAACCAAAATATATTAAAGATAAATAGTCGCGGTAGCGCCTCCGCCCAGCGTAAAAGCACCTTCGACAGGTAATAAACTTCTGCGAGCTTTCCTTCTCCCCACTTCTCGAACTTGTGTGTTATGGTATTTCATTAGATTACAGAAGTTTGTCTGCTTGACTTCGCGGTATGGAAACTGTCCTTATGCCGCAATGTCGAAGGAAGTAAAGTGATAGTGAAAACTATGCGAAGAAATAGGTGAAATTATGCCAGATCACATTGGTGAATTCATAATGCAAACTATGTGAATTCACAGTGAAAGTTGAACTATATAAAATTAAAAAAAAACTGATAAAAATGGACAAAGTCATATTGCTTTAAAGAGAAGAAATGTTCGTGATAAAATAAAAAGACATAAAAATGTCCATTTAAGGGAACAGTCACCGGATATTTTTGAAAGTGTTTGTATTACGTTTTTATTAACTAAGGTGAGTTCTTTCTCGAGTTATATATTCACACACAGTAATGCTAATTATTGAGAGTAAACTTTACAATTGTATGAACAACTCATAAATAATTAAAAACTGCAATGACAGTGTTAATATCAATACTTATTCCAATGCATGAATTAGTCATTAAGTAGACATTATCTAGTTAGTTTAAAATGTTATAAGGTCATTAATAAGTATGGTAATGTATCGTAATGTATTCGGTTTATTATTAATTTAATTGGATTAATATTATTAGTTTAAAGATCAGATCACTGGGAAGACAAAGTTAGATCTTTTCCTCAGGTATGTAGGATAATTCTGGAGAGTATAAGGATATACAGTACCTGGAAAGACCTCTCACAATAACAGTCACGTTTCACATACAAATTAGCAGTTGAAGGTCTGTCATGCTTATTTTTTGGTGCGAATAATGCTTATAACCCAACATTTATTTGTAAAATAGATATTTAAGAGACATTTTTATTCGTGCTTTCAGTTCCTAGAGAAGTGGTGGCCTATTGGCACCCTTCAGCGCTGAAAGACTGCTCTCAAGTTAATTAGATTTAATGGTGGCCTTATCTTAACATTTCTGTAACTATGGCAACATATATTTCACATTATTATTGTTAGTAAGTCAGTTATTTTTAAACATTGAGGCATCGATACGTCAGAATTTCGCAGATACCATACAATTGAAACTTCAGAAGCCATTTAATTCAACTTCAACTGTCGGAAATTGGAAGCTGTAATTCATCAGTTAGCCTCCATTGAGCTTCTGTTGTTTATCGTCCCTATAGTTTCAGCAATTATTTTTTCTAGATAAGTCAGGCTGTTGTGAGATAACGTTGATGGTAATTTTTGTGAATCTGCATCAGCCAATTGGTACTTAAGCTTTCTGTGTGAGTTGGTTAAAAACAAAAGTAAGTCCATATGATAACGCAAGAGAATGGCATCAAATTTAATGTGATATTGGGAAAGACACAAGCGGCAATACTGGAGAATGGACCACGATTATAAATTATTACTTGAACAAAGCACAGAACTGTCCATAGCACTATATCCTAGGATCAACATAAAGTGTGTCAGTAGTTTACATACACATACCCACTAAATTGTTGTTCTGAAACGCTAATTTTTAACTAACAGATTTCAATGAATCTATTTCCGATAAAATATCGATTTTAAACTCTTGGATGAATTACTTTCTCTAAAATAAGCTTTGT
This sequence comes from Mantis religiosa, assembly GCA_030765055.1. Taxonomy (NCBI): domain Eukaryota; kingdom Metazoa; phylum Arthropoda; class Insecta; order Mantodea; family Mantidae; genus Mantis; species Mantis religiosa. The sequence goes on from CM060957.1 coordinate 52,875,755, forward strand.
TAGATTTAGTTTTACGACCCTCTCCCTCAGTGTATTAATGATGCAGAGGCGTTTACTCTGAAACTATGGTTTGGCTTATCTGTGGTGAAAATGTACGAACGAAGCTTTTGCTATCCTACTGCTCTCTTAAGTAGAAAGTAGTACAATTAGTTTTCAAATAATGCAACCCTGCTTGTTCTAGACCATATTTTTGAACCATATCAGTAATATAGATACATATATTTAGTAAGTAATATTATTACCTACGTATTTCTTAGAAGTTAAGTATTGCATGCAAAATATTTGATTCTATTATCTATTTCAAATGGTGTTTGTCCTTGAACGCTTCTAGGTGAACAACCAATCGGAGTCTTGCGGTGTTGTCGTATTGCATTCCCCCTAAGTGGTGAGTGACAAGCGCCAAACAAATCAATCTCTAAATACTATCCGCGTTAAAGACGAAAGTTCAGATTTTGCAAAAACTGGTCCATTAGGAAGGTAGAGAGTAATGCATTTAACATAACCGTAAAAACCCCATATTTTTAGCTCGTATAGTTTTCCAAATTAAATAAAGTAATGTTATTATAACAACGCATCGCGTCGTAAACAATATAATGAATAGCATTATTGGTTGGCATGTATGCATTTATGTATATTTGTAATTACTCATAACTAAAACGTTTTACATTACGTGATAAAAGAATTACTTTGAATAAGCCAACGTGTTTGTTAAACGTCGAACGAGAGGAAACAATACACTTCCTACTGGCCTAGCAGAACGTGAGACCGCAAAGTGAGATTTGCGATGGACAGCACGGCGCTGGGGCGGGTTTTCTCCGGGATTACCGGTTTCCCCAGCCATCTCATTCCACCGGTGCTTCATCTTCATCTCATGTATCATCAGTGCCACCGCCTGCGGTGCAGTATGTAGTAAAAGTGAGCGTTAAACACTACACATGTCATTTCAATTGAGTTAATGTGGGCTCAAATTATGTTACAAATAGAAATACTACTTTTAAGCTGACTGAAGTTGCACAATTTGCTCACGAAGAAATTGACAAGGAACACAACAAGGCTGGGAAAACTACGTGAGACATCAGATAAACTACGAGAAGACAACTTTTGGAAAGAAATAACATGTGATACTATTTTGGAACCTATGGTCGTCATTTTGAAATACTAAGGCGATGAAGACAATGACAGTGACGAATTATCTCTTAACGTAAGTAACATTCATAGCTATATGGGTCCACCGCTGGCATTTTCGTTGGATTAGAAAAATAAGTAATCCATAAAATATAATTATTTTTAAACTATATACTTAAAACTTGTGCGCAATATACGACGTATCTGATTCGCTGCAGGTGAGAAGAGTTGTGCAAGAGTTACTTGATCCGTCACGTTTTCTCTCGACGTTTTCGGTGACTTATCGTTTGCTGGTTCCCTCCAGGTTGCTGTTGCTCCATATCACATTCGTTGTGGGTTAACGGTAGCATCACCGTCGCTTCCTGGGATCTGGTTCCGCAATGAGTTCGAGTTTTGAACCGTGTGCTTTTATATTTTCACAGTGTTTTCTTGGTACGTTATCTTTTATCTATAATACTTACACAGGAAATCCAAAACGCTTTGAAATTTACGTTTCTGACAGCATTCTTCGGTGTCTCGGCGATATTTTTCAGCAATCTTTGCGAGTTAACCAAATTCTTTAGACTAGTCAGTAATTATCAGTTTAAAGCAGTCCTGTGTTCTAGTAATTTGCATCCTTTTGTTGTGTGGTTTTGGGACAGAATCATAAATATAACTGCAGCAATAGGAAGACTAAAAGCACAAAATGGCAAATGTTCTTCCAAGGTGCTTCAATATAAAAATTCTAAACCCCAATATTGCATATATTTGCTTAGTATGCCTTGGGCATGATGCGGAAACATATTTGCAAAATTATATTTTCCGTGTAATTGTTGTTACTTCCTCTGGGTGAACACATTCACCCTCCTCCTTTAATTTGTGACCCAAGGGCAGTGTATTTGGAAACCGTGCAATTCAAAAGCATAGAAATTCAGTACCGTATTAAATACTAAATTATAAATGCATGATATAGGTGCATAAATAGAAATATTTTACGGTATACTGTCCCAGAATAAGTAAATAGCTTTAAACTCACTATTAGTATATAGATGTAAAATATTTACACTGTACCATTTTTGTTGGGAAAAACATAAGCGTTAACAAACATACGCCATATGTATTTTCCAAAGTTGTAAACGGACTGTTTGCTGTTAAACAGCTGAAATCATTCTATGCTTCAACAGTATGTCAGTCCATTGGTTCCAGCCGTAAATAATCAATGAAACAATCATTAGGGACTTTGGATATCACGACCAAGAGAGGTTCGTATGAATAAAGTATTAATTATAACAAAAATACCACTCACAAAATAAAGTTCATTTAGACAAACTGCTGGTTTCAACCTAAAAAGTAAACGCTCTCATTCTTTAATCTGAACAGAGTTCTGTGAACATGGCCATCAATATGAATATTTCATAAAATACAGCAATATTATTACACATAGGAAATAATCTGTAGAATTTGAAGCTTGTACTCGAATTATGGAGCACGATTCCTAAATCGTTTAGCTACTTATCGAATGACACTTAAAGCATAACATTGCAAAAGCTTATCATTTTTTGCTGCAGCGAAGATGAGAGGAGGCGACGAGGTAAATAAGATGGTGGACCAAAATTACAGAAGGTTTTGTAAAGAGCTACTAGGCTCAGCAACGTAACTTTAGTAGATTTAGGAAAGACAAAAAGAAATGGAATAATAATAGAAATTCTAGTATAACTGCTTGACCAAAGAAGAAAGAGAAATTATAAAATTATGCATTAGACAACAAATAATTTTAGAGAACTCAAACATTGGTGGGCAGCGATAGAAGGAATTATGGCAAAAATAGGAATGGGAGATGTGTGGAGATTAGAGGAGAGGAATACATGCTATGTGAGTAAATTGGTAAAATGCAGAACTGAAGATATAGAAATGCAGGAAATATGGGGAAGTCTAGAAAATATAAAATCATTACAATTTTACAAACAAATAAAAAGGAATTGGGGACGAGAAGCATATGTAGATTACTATAATGGACAAGAGAGGGAAGAACTAGCTTGGATGAGAGGAGGAACAATATTCCTAAGAGGGATATGAGGTAGGGAAAAAGGAATTTGTGAATTGCATGGTGGACAAGAAAGAATAGAACATTATGTAACAGAATGCGAGGAGGTTTGAGTATGCAGAAAAAGGTTAGGGAGGAAGACTGGAAGAAATTAGAGAAGAGGATAGTAGCTATAAAAATGTTAACAGGAAAGGAAAGAAAGAAGATAATCAGCATTGGCGTGTTATTACAGAAAGTAAAAGAAAATTGGGAAAGAAATGTAAAGAATATAAGAAAGGAAGATTGGAGGGGGAGAAAGGGGTTAATTAAGTAACAAGGAGGCAAGGAGGTTAACAGCTATCTGGAAGAGCAGAAGACCAGGTTGCCGTATAAGCCAAATTAGCAACAAGGTAAAGGCAAATAAATGTAGCCTAAAGCTGTAAAAAATGCACGATAAACAATACATTCATTCAATATTTACTACAGTTTGAAATTTTATTGATACATATTTGAATTACTCCATCTTTATTGTACCTAACCTAACTGAATATTTGCTCGCCTCGGTAGTGTGGTGGTAGCATGTCTGCCTTAAGCTCAAGAGGTCCTGAGTTCGAATCTCGGTCAGGGTGAGTTATCTGGATAAGGGTTTTCCAGTGTTTTCCCTTATCTCGAAAGACGAATGTCGGGTAACTCTAAGCTCTATGGACCCCGGGCTCATTTGAGCATCATTTCACCCATTGCATTCATCGTCCGATATAACTTACCGTTGGAGGACATAAATTAAAAAACAACACATTAAAAATTAACCGAATATTGGGCCGCACCGTGACTCAGTGGTTAGACCACTTGGCTCTCACCAAGGCGGCCTGGGTTCGATCCCAGGTGACCGCAAAGTGAGATTTGTGGTGGACAACACGGCTCTGGGGCGGGTTTTCTCCGGGATCTCCGGTTTCAACCGCCATCTCATTCCACCGGTGCTCCATCTTCATCTCATGTATCATCAGTGTCACCGCCTGCGGTGCCGTGTGTAGTAAAAGCGGGCGTTAAACACTACATATTTCATTTAACCGAATATTGCATTAGAGAAAACTTCAAGCGCTAACTGCAGTGTCGTTTGTTATAACGTATTTTCATTAACGCGATTCTTTTTTTTTTTTTTTTTGTAATTTATGTCCTCCAACGTTAAGTCATATTGGTCGATTAGTGGAATAGATGAAATGATAATCAAATGAGCCCAGGCTCCATAGAGCTTAGAAGTACCCGACATTTGTATTTCAGGATAAGGGAAAAACCCTGGAGAAAGCTTACCCAGGTAACTCACCTTGACCGAGATTCGAACTCGAAACGTCTTGAACGTGAGGCAGACACGCTACCATCTACGCTACCGCGAACAAATTATGGTTATCCGATACCATTCAACTATTATTATGACATTTAAACTGTTACAGACTATGCCTTGCAGAAACAAATATATTAAACTGTTGCAAAAGAGACACTTGCGGAATGAATTGAAAGTAGACAACAATATATTCGGCCACTGCTTTGTTATATATCTACTTCAATAAGTATTATTGTTTTAGTCGCTTTCCATGTGAACTATAATGTGATGAAAAATTTAATTAATATTTACATGCAAACACAAACTTTCAAAATGTAAAACAGTATTATAATATTTTATTATACCTTTCAGAATGGACAAACGCCTCAGGGATACACACATCTATAAGTTTTAAAAGAATTGCTTGAGGTTCCTCTTTTAAGCAACACCGAAGGCAATGCAAGATTAAATAAAATTTACATGGAAAATCTATTAAAACGTCAGACCTTTATGCATAATATTGAAAGTCAGAACTCGCATTTTTGTAAGAAAATTGGAAGAGTTTCGGTCAGTGCAATAAAGGTGTGATTAAAATCTGAATTGAATTTACGTTACTGATTATATTCCGACGTAAAATTGTCGTCATCATCATCGTCGTCGTCGCCGTCATTATTATTATTTGCAAGTAATACATATATAAACCAACACTTATATTAATATTGGTTTTAAAATTCAATTTTTTTCTCAAGTTGCATTCTTTGTTACACCTTTGTGACGATTCCTTTGCAGTCATTATTGCCTCGTTAATAACAGAACCCCACTGCAGGAAAGGATAATGCACAGTAAACCACTAGGACCTTAAATCCGTGGCGACAGAGATGTAGAAATGATGAAGTTTTCATAGGAAATGGAGAAGTGGAGAACAGAATTTAGTTCTCCGGAAGCTGCGGCTGATATCCGGTCTCGCCGAGATGAATGGACCAAGATATTTCTCGAGAACATCTCATCATTACAGAGAGAGGTAATATCACAAAATGGGGGTGCTAGTGGCCGAGGAGACGATTTTCAATTTGGTAATTCATTGCTTCCCCAAGGGCTTCAGTTCACTTTCGTGGGGGTGTCGTTAATCCCACTTCGTGAATGGGCTACCACCCCATTTTTATTGCCGTAGTCCGTAGTCATTTTACACTGTTCAGGGTAATGCATCACTCTAAATGCTCTGTTTGCTTTGTTAAATAAACCTTCGCTGTCGAACAACATTCCTGGCGACACATTCAGTTAAAATAAATACAGTTGCAGCACTGGAATTACTCGTGGGTTATGACCCCAGCAGTAACTCACTTGGACCCCACACACATCCATTAGAAAGGTTAGTTGCTACACTTCAAAGTATGTTCAACAACTGAGGTGAAAATATACGCAATCTAAGACCATAAAAGAGACAACATATTTCTAATGTAATCAGTTTATCGTTACTGACATTATCAATAAATAATCTGCAGTTGCTTAATCGATACTATATCCTTAAATGGCCAATAATGCACAAGTACCTTAAGTGCGCGCATACTTTCCCTTTAGATAGCCATCCATGGGCACCAGCGATCAGATTTAGCGTACAAAAGTCCTGTTTAAAAGAAGTGGCTCAAAAATAAGATTATAATCAACTGCATGTCAGAATATCAGTTCCCGGGGTTACAAAATTATAACAAATCATGGTGTTGCTGTCGAATTAAGGTGTTTGTGCACTGATTCCTTAAACCAAATCTCCAGTTTGGATTACCTACGAGAATGGTATGATTGTCCTTTACTTACCACTCTGGTAAGTTTGAGACGGAAGTATCCTGAAAGTGTTTAAGTACAAGCTTAATAAAACCAGATAATTTATTGTTCAGCGTGTTATTAAATTCACAAAATTTACCGTTTCAGAAAAGAGAATATCAGATGATTGGTTAAGGAATCAGGAAATGCAATATTGATAGTTACATACTTCATTTTAACCCATAATTCATTGCAGCGATAACAATTTCCCTGAAATTATTTTACTGTATACGTACAAATAATGCCCATACAGTGCAAACAGATTCCACTAAGATATGTTCAAATCCTCACGCTAGAATATCAGACAAATTACCACAGAAATTTCAAATATGCATCGGAAAGAACTTTTTATCCTACGGTCGTTTTAAATTGTCAGGACACAAATATGTTATTTGTAGAAAATTAATTGTTGTTTCACACTGCCCGTGTGTAGGCTTAAGTATGGAAATATAGAGTCAGACTGAAAAATTCAATGTCATAGCCGGGATTTGAACCACGGATATTCAGGTTGCCGTCCAGCCGCTCTAACCTTTGAGCTACTATGGCCAACGTGCCCACATGACATTAAGTTCTCCAACCAACTCGTGTTTTTCCCGGTAAACCACATAGGAGTTCTGATAAACACATGGGACAACTACATTAATGTTAACCTAATAGTGGTTAACTATAAAGCCCGGACCTTAAAGTATTTACACGTTGTAAGTCGCCATTAAGGTTGTTGTCTCGTGTGTTCATGAGAACAACCTATCTTCCCATGCTATTTGTAGAGTGTTAATATACAAGAATATTTCTTTGAGTATTTGGAAATGTTGTGATAATGCATTGCACATTATTTTTAATAATATTAATAATATTTTGCACTACAGGTAAGCAGGCACAGGAATTCTGAAGCAGTTGACTCAAGTTATCGACACCCAACCCATTTTTATTGCAAAGAATGCAGAATCGGCTGCCAGGTTTACCGAAAAGCAGGACAAAAGCAAGTTCGAGAACTGTCCGCAAACGTCAAAAAATATAGGAGGGGTGGTGATTTTTTTTTTTTTTTTTTTTTTTTTTTGGCAATTTACGTCCCCTAATGTTAAGTCATATCGGACGATGAACGAAATGGGTGAATCGATGCTCAAATGAGTCCGTGGTCCATGGAGCTTAGAGTTACCCGACATTCGTTTATCAGGATAATGGAAAACCCCGGAAAAAACTTATCCAGGTAACTCGCCCTGACCGAGGTTCAAACTCGGGACCTCTTGAATGTGAGGCAGAGGGGCGGTGATGGTTAGTAACACTTAGCTTAATTTATTAACAGTTCAACATTAACTTCTCTCTTTGCTTTAATGCTTAGAATTTCCTATACGAGCTGGTTAACTTATACGCCACCTCGCACAGCATGTGACTTGTTAAAACTGACAGCACATTACACTCATGCTTTTAGTTTCCACACTGTAACACGCTTAATTTGGGACGAATTATCCCATATTACCCCTCAGCTAGCTCAACAGTTTAAATTCCCAGCATAATTATTTATGATGGACATACGTCCCAAGCCTAACACATAGTACTAGTACCACATACAAATGGAAAATTGGAAAACAACAATGAGAATGGGTTCGATAGCCAGCACAGTATTGCAATATGAATTTAGAATACTTAATTGATTTTGAGTGTTTAGTGTAGCTATATTTAATTCTGTTGATGCCAGTTTTATGGCGACTATATTCGCCTTACAACATCAGTGGAAACCTTGGAAACTGAAGCACTTAAAAATAACATACAAAAGATAGGAGTAGCATATCTCCTCAAGTCATTTTAGTGGCTAAGATCGTGGGTTCATAACCAGTATAGACCGATAACTTCTAAGTGTACTTGTAAACAACAGTTCCACGTGTATAACTGGTAGGTACAAAAACTCCTGATGGATTAAATCCCGGTACATTGGCAGCCTGATATATCCCTGTCAATTGGCAGCGTCATTAACAAACACAAATATTAAAACTAATTTTATCTCACATTCAAGTATCCCGAGCCTTATTCGACTATCTGTTTGAGACGATTTACCATTGAAAGCGTTCCTTAATCCTGAAAAGTGAACACCGGCTCTGCGTATACCGGCCACAGTAAAGCATCATTTTTCTCATTTCATTTATTCCATTATCCTTCCTGGAAAGGTAATTTTGTATCTGAGGATTTTATTAAAAACCCCCGTATCCTTTCTTCAAGTTTGCCTCGTATTTATAAGTGTTTTCATTCTTTATTTACACTGTCGACAATCATATCACATATATAGATGGTCTGAAAAGTTTCCGACCTAATAAAGATACAGGAAATTTTTTCAACATAATCTCCTTGTAACTCTACACACTTCTCCCAGCGATGCTCCCATCTCTGTAACCCATCCAAATGGTACTCGGCGTTTCTCTCTGCAAAATAATGTTCACGAAGGTGATTGCCTCTTCAGTTGAGGAAAATCTCTGTCCTCCGAGCGCGATTTTCAGATGTGGGAACAAAAATAAGTCGCTTGGGGTTAGATCTGGTGAGTCAAGCAGTTAGAACCGTAATTCGAGGATTTTCGCCATTGCAACCACTTAAGTGCTAGACGGTGCGTTGTCTTGTTGAAACAGGATTTTCTTTTCCTGCAAATGTAGCCGTTTTTCCACATATTCTGCCTTCAGCTTGTCAAGTAATGATGCGTAGTATTCTCCTGTAATGGTTTTCAATTTTTGAAGATAATCGAATAAAGTAACGCCATGACTAACCCAAAAAACAAGTATTCAGTCGAACATGTTTTTGGTCCAACGTGAGCAAACGCAGCACCCAACGCGCGGAGAGCTTTCTGCTGTCTGAATGTTGATTTCATATGTGACAAACACGTTCTTTTGATATGTTCATAGCCTCTGCTATCTCTATCACACTTTAATTCGGCGATCGCCTAGCACCATTTGGTGCGATGTTTTCGTCGGTAGTGCAATTTTTGGACGTCCCGAATGTTCGTCGTCTCCCAAGCTCTTACGGCCACGTTTAAATTTAGCTGCCCAAAATTTCACTGAGGTAAATGATGATGCAGAGTCTCCATACACAGAATCCAAGTCATCTTTGATTTGCGTAGACCTATTACCTTTCCAAAACAAATGTTTAATGACAGCTCGATACTCGATTGTGTCCATTTTCATATAAACACTAATATCAACTCATTCAAACGAATTTTACATGACAAATGAGCGTTCAAAATGACTGAAACGTTGGTGGGTAACTGTTAAGAGATGAACAACGAAATTCACTAGCTTTTTATTTACGAGTGCTGCCATCTTTATGTTGAGGACGGAAAATTCTCAGACCACCCTCGTACACATCACATCACACATCTCCGATGATACTCTTCTTTTTAATGTAGAGAGCCTAAAAGTTAAATTTTCCTGTGACATCTTATAAATTTTTGTGCGGAGTAGAATCCCTTCTTGGTAGAGAAAATAGAAAGAGAGGGGGGATGCAGAGCAATTTATTTGTACACACTATTTAAATATAGCTCCATTTTTAGTATTTACACTTTGCTTATTTCTACTACTGAATTGCTCTACTTGCCTATATTCCGATTTCATAAACTGAAGCGGTCTATACTTCGACTGTTTGAGAAAGTTGAGCATCAGATATTTCATTTCGACATTTCTAAACCGAGAACGGATGTAACTGATTGATACAGAAATCAACGTTAGTCTAAGCTAATTAAATACTGTTATATAACAGAAAGAGTGAAAATGCTGTAAGTGTTGAATGCTTTAAGTACTGAGTATCCTTTATCAAATGTTGTCCTCAAGCTGCATAATTGTATAACCCTAACGCCCTCTGGGTAATTCTATTATGTTCGCAGTAAACAGTGGACAGCTAAAGCCGTGCGATTTCATTTAGTTTGAATAAACACGTCTCTACGCATTGTGTCACTATTTACACAACCCAAAGCAAAGGCACATCATGTTTGTCTAATTATTTAATAGCTTTATTCCCGGGGTTATTATATTTTCTGCAATCCTCTAGTACACAACTAGCTAAATAATTGCTTAAATGTGGAGAATTAAGCTGGATAAAATTATATAAATAACCTATCTGTTTTGTAGGTAACCAAAGCGAGAGACTAACGCTCTCATTTGATATGTCAGTATTTATAGCGTCGACCACTTTCCTGTATCAAAATGACTCTAGAGGTAGCAAAACATTTACTTGACAGAAAACAACAAGGGTTTCCTTCCCTTTCTGGATATAAAGATAATAAAAATAACTTCTTCTTACAGAATTGTGCAGATTATTAGACTCATCCATGGATTTTTTTACTTTGCTTCAGTTTAACATTCAAAATAATAGTTATTTACTGCCGTAACCTATTTCAGTTTGTCGTAATTCTTTTCCTTGCAAATATATGAAGCATATTCAATAAAATGTCTCTCTTAATAATAGCTGGGGGATTTTTCTTTTACTTATAGTAATATGGTGGTATCTCTGAATTAAAACCAGCCATTTTCTTCAGGTCTATTTATCCAAATGTTTGGTGATATTGCTTTCATTTGGTGAATGTAGTAACTGAAGATTGTTAATGTTTGTCTTTATTGTGTTTTATGGCTAATACATTCATAGTATTTACTATGAATTGATCTCAAGCCAGGTAACATTGTGTATCTTGTCCTTAGCATTCACATTGATTCAAAAATGAAGTTATGGGTAAAACTGCTGACTTATCCCAAGGAAAATAGCTTTAACTGAGAGTCTTTTAAAGGAAACTCTTTATTCACAACGTGAAATAGCTAAGAAATTGTGTATTTCACAACAATCTGTTAGTCGCATTAATCAAGTTTTAAGATTCGGTGAGACCTTGACCTCACAAAGGGATGGAAAATGCTGGAGGAAAAGAAAGCTATCACCAAGGATGCAAAGAAAATTTGTGCAGGTGGCAAAACAAAATAGAAGAGCAATCAGCATTGACCTCAGTAATCAAATAAAGCAGTATGGTACAGAAATATCAGCCTCAGTAGTTCGCAGACGATTGTGTGAAGCAGGTTTACCAGCACGCAGGCCTCGTAAAAAGGCTGAACTGACACCTGCAATGGCAAAGAAAAAACGTATAGAATGGGCCAAAGAAATGCAGAAACATCCAGTGGAATTTTGGGAAAGGTAAATGGTATGAAAATTGTATATAGCATAAAATAAAAATATGGAAATGTAAATTTTATGGAAATGAAATAAACAGCATAAACTTTGTTTCTCCCATTTCTGGTTTTGTTATACAATCTTTGAGCAATTTTTAAACTGTTTAATATTAATAGAGGTTTTTACTGGTTCAGGTAATTTTCTCTGATGAATCCATGTTCAAAGTATGTGAAGAGAGCAGCTAATATATGAGAAGGACAGATAAAGAAGCATTTTCCCCTCAATGTGTTGATCAAAGAGTAAAGCACCCAACATCAAAAATGGTCTGGAGCTGTATGTCTGTCCATGGACCTGGAAGATTATACATAGTTGTGGGATCTATGGAGCAGAAACAGTATAAAAGTGTATTAGAAACAAGACTATTTCCGCAAAGTAGAGAATGGTTTCCAAATGGTGATTTTGTGTTCATGCATGACAGTGCTCCCTGCCATAGAGCGAAATCTGTACCCCAGTTCTTCAAAGAAAACAATGGAAAAGTACTACCATGGGCGGGGAATAGCGCTGATTTAAATCTAATAGAGAATCTGTGGGATATTATTAAACCGAGCCTGAAAAATTTCAAAATAATAACAAAAGTTCAGATTATTGAGGGCCTGATAAACATTTGGCACAGAGATGAAGAAATTAACGAAAAGTACTCCACCCTTGTAGACAGCATACCTAAACGCATCAAAATGGTAATAAAGGCTAAAGGAATGCATACAAAATACTAAGAATTGAAATAAAATATTTTGTAATATTATTTCTGTTAAATAAGTAGAAAATAACCGGTATATGTTAAAAATTTCACCATTAGTATTATAATTCAACTTCTCTAGTGATACCACTATAGGGGTGTCAGGAGATACTTGTTCCTTTATCCCTTTTAAGGTCGGACCAAAGGAATCGAAGATATGGATCCGATAGAGAACTAGGAATAGTGATAATCCCGATTCCTGGGTGAAGGTGAAGGATGTGGTTGAAAGAATGAGGCCGAGATGAATGCCAGAAAATATGATACTGGAGCATTTGGTGGAATGCTGCCGGGGGAAAACGGAAGACCCAGAGAAAATCCGTCCCAATGCCATGTTTTCCATCACCAATCTCACTTCGAGGTAGCCTAGAATCGAACCCGGGCCTCATTGATGAAAGCCAAGCGGTGTAGCCACTCAGTCATGGCGCGGACACATAATAAAAAAAGCAATAAATTAAACTCTGAAATCAATTCATACTGATAATGACATATAAAATAAAAGTTTCAACCCTTTTTCACATATACTTTCTGTTCTTAATAGTTTGATTTACAAGCTAATAAACATTCCCCTAAATAAGAAGGAATTTAATACAGTAATTAACATTACTTCATTTAATATTTTTAATAAATACTTTATACACTAAAAGGATACAAAAATTAAAATATAAAAAAATGTAAATGATATTTCTACGCTTAAAAGGGAATGGATGATTATAATTTTAAAGAAATTATTTATCACCGTTGGGCCAAAATAAATTTTCAAATCTTTTTTTAAAAATCGGTATAATATTGGTACCTCAAAATAAATACAGCATAAAAAATCTACATTTTTCTAAAAAATTGAGATTAAAAAGGAGGCATGATTTTTTTTTTTTTTTTTTTTTTTTTTTTTGTAATTTACGTTCTCCAACTTTAAGTCATATCGGACGGTGAATGAAATGGGTGAATGGTGTTCAAATGAGTCCGGAGTCCCTGGAGCTTAGAGTTACACAACATTCGCCTTTCGGGATAAGGGAAAACCCCGTAAAAACCTTATCCAGGTAACTCACCCTGACGGAGACTCGAACTCGGGACCTCTTGAGCGTAAGGCAGACATGCTACCATCTACGCTACCGAGGTGGGCGGCATGTATCAGGTTGAGCGTTTAGAGTGCAATCAGATTTACATCGGCAGGATTAAACGTACTTTAGAAATGACAGCAAAGGAGCATTTCAGAAATATTAAGTAGGTATAAATAGATTGGCAAGTCGGCAGTGACAGATCATATAGGTCATGTAACCATGAAATGAATTCAGAAGTAAAAGTATTAAAACGATTGAATGGACTGACAGATTTAATGGTTTGGGGCAAATATTTATTTTGAAAAAATAAAAATGGCGTGAGAAATTTTGGTATACATTGATACAATAGAAATTGTCACCCAAGATATCGAAGATCCTGATTGCATGTGTAGGAAACTACAAGAAGTATAAGGGAAGTGGGGACTGAAAATAAACTTGAAGAAAACTGAACATCTGACAGCTGGTATTGAATATATAGAAATTGAAGGGCAACAAATTTTTAAAGTCAAAGGTTTCAAGTACTTGGGATTGACATGACAATAAGAAGGATTATCAAAATGAGAAATAGAAGAATATGTTTAGAAAAGAGTTATTGGGATGTTAAATTTAAACTGATGGAGTAGTAATATTTTGGCCAAAACGAAAAAATTAATTTATAAAGCATTGGTGTAAAGTGTGATGCTCTGTGGAGCAGAAACATGGACAATCAGCAGAATACAAGAGGATAAATTAAGAGCATCGAAAATGGACTTCTGGAGAAGGTCTTCCAAGAAGTCAAGAAGGAATAAGATAAGGAATGAAATAATAAGAGATTTGTTGAACGTGGAAAGAGATGTTATAGAAATCTTAAATGAGAAATGACTAAAATGGTATGGACACATATTAATGATGAATGACGGCAGATTACCAAAGGAGGTGCTCATATGGACGCCAGAAAGAAGAAATAGGAAGGGAAGACCTAATGATCAGTGGAGTAACCTACAGCATTTTAGAATGCCCATATTTAAAATATAGGTACAATAAGTCCGATCAATAAGTTTGTGTACACCGAAGTAGATGGCGATAAGATAGCGAACTATCCGTCAACTTCCGAAAGTAACCAAAAGGTTGATCTGTCTGCTGGTTGAAGATGCGCTGTAAAGATCGGGAAACTGGCCTCGAAGTATTTAGGCTATTTTAATCAGATAAGTGAAGTGTATTACTAAGTGTTGTGCTTTATTCGTAATATTTGGATTGCTTCACTGCCAGTAGCTTCAATTGTTTTACGAATAAAACACCAAGGATGTTATAAAACAACTTAACACAAGAAAAAGGAACCAAAACAATAGAATAATGATTATAAGAAGCTAAGTAATGCATGTTAAGGGGGATAAGTTATATAAAGAAATAAAAAAGTATGCGAAATATGAATACTATTAAGGGGAAAGGTTAAAATTGAGAATGTCACATATTACATATACCTACTGTGGAAAGAAACTGTGCTTAGTAGAAGAGACCACGAAAGGAACTTCACAAGGAACTTGTGGCCTCAAGCGAAGTAAAACCGAACAGACCGAGCGGAAAATGCGGAAAAGGAAACTTGGACAATAACTGTAAATATTAGTCATGCATACAAAAACGAAATAAAGCGAAATGATGTAATGTATTTGCACACGATATATGCCTGCAACTTTCAGAATATAAAGGCTAATGGAAATAAGTCGCCCCAAAGCTAATGGAAGTAAACAATCGCGAAGTGATTGGAATGAATTCCTAACATTGTTCAGATCGCCTACAGTTTTACCGAGTGAAGTGACATATATGACCGGAGTATGGGTACGATTCCATCAACCGCACTCTCCAAAATGGGATTTTTGGTGATTTTTGCTCTTGCCACTTAAAGGAATGTGGGATATTACTTTTATACAACGATTTCCTTTCCTCATTCCTCTTCATTCCATTTCCTTACCAATTTTCATGTGTGCTTTCAGGTGGTATATGGCAGTGCCGGACAAATCACACGGATGTTTGCGCATTGTAAATGGTGTTCTCTGCGCTGGGAAGCGCGGTGTTTTCGCAGTCTTCACATGGTGTGGGGCCCTTAAATTGAGTCTGAGGTTCTACTCCCATTAGTCCTGGACCCATAGGACCAGACCCCGGGCCTCTCGGTTTTTTTGCGTAGGACAGTACCTATTTTATAAACTGCCCCCCTCCCCCGCTGCACACGGCAGAGAGGACGGAAGTGTATAAGCCACTTACGCGCCAATCCAAAATGGACCGTCTACCAAATAACCTTGATAGGGCCACCGGTGATCTAGCACACCAGCTACTAGCTCTGCAGGAACTTACCCGGAACTTATTAGGCAACCCTCTACTCCCTCCGGGCGGCCATAGCCTGGCCGGAGGTACCCAATTTCCCGTGGGTGTCGGGAACACACTGCCCCCTCGAGTCCAACCCAATCCGAGGAGCTCCCATTCAGGGAGGGATTCGAATGTTCGGCCCGAGGTTCCTCTAGTAACGCCAGAGGTACCACGAGTGCTAAGGGTCCGCAGCGCCCGCATCACGGCAGCTGTAGGGGACGGATCCCCTCTCTTACGGGAGGTGTGGGGCACTGGATATTGGCCCGGATTGCTGATTGCAGCACAACGGTATAAATAACTCTCACATTTGTTAGGGACTACCGCGGGTTTCTGTGGCCGTACTACTTACGAGCCTGTAACCTGTTCTCACTTCATCCCTTCCTTCAGTGACGTCATAGCAGCAATATATCTAGGTAGTGCCTGTAGTGCTTGGATGTGCCCCTTCATTCTCTACCCTGCATCGTACCACTCTTGTTTTACTTCTATCTTTTACGCATGTTAGAAAAGACAATGCAAGATTTTAACATCAGTTAGGAGTTAGTTAAGCTAAGTCTGGGAAACGGTCAGAGCAAGGGGAAGTTGAAATGCAGTGACATTAAGTTATATATTTAAAAATAATAGTAACAATTTGTTTGCTAGTAACAGTACGTGAAACCAAGGGAAATGGCTCGGGCGATTTCGTATTTTGCCTTCATTCCACAGGTCCGAGTTCAATTCCCCTGGCCGACCCACCTAACCCATGGGCTGTTTAGGGGTTTTCCTTGTCACCAGCCGAATGCTGGATAGGCTAATTAGGCTAATTAGGCTAATTATACCCTCGAATTTCTGTCCCTCCATTTCATCTCCATTGTCATTTCACATCACTCATCTGGTGGTTTCTTACAGGGTAGAAGTGCCAAGGGAGTCTCGGTGCGCATGGCAAACACCTCTCCTCTGGTGGAAAGGTTTCCGGTATCCGTGCTGGGCTGGTGAGCCGCTTCGGTACCACGGCGGGTGGAATGCCGGTTGTGTT
>CM060957.1:52897350-53157350 GCA_030765055.1 Mantis religiosa
TGTCTCTACGATATTTATAACGCGAGCGAGGCACCTTTTATCTTCAAATGGTTATGTTACACCCAACATCCATCCATTCAACACAGATACGCATGAAAAACAACACCATTCTTTCCTCATAATATTTATTTCAATCATACATAAATAATGCACCTTCTATTAAACCAGAAGTCACGCAGTTTGAAACAGAGTTAATTTTCAGTTCATTTTCAGAGAAGAGGTGTCGTTTTATTAAGGTAAATGACATCGTAAAGTCGTTTTTTGTACTCGAGCTGAAATATTGTTAATATTACATTAAATTATTACTATGCTTATTTATTTTTCCAGTGTTTGTAATCCGAGTGCGTGAACATATCCCTTGAAGTAGGGACAAGTGGTCTTTCGATCAACAAACGTTAAGCGATTCATTCACAAGGCAGAAAAATTATATTTAATATGAACAAGCTTTTACGAAAGCTCTCCAATGCAGGATATATGGCAACTGTATATTTTGAAAAAATCCCAGGAATTAACTCCGTAACCGTGTGGTTCAGGTTGTGTACATACCGTGTCACAAATTTTTAGTGAAGCAGCTTCATCCTTAGAAGCTGTATTTGAATCTGCGGGAAAGATCCGTGAAGTCGGAAAGTGAGCTACTGGATTTGAAACCGTGCTTGCTGGTCCACTGCTATAACGTGTATCAAGGTAAGACCTTAATGTTTTAGGCATATTTAATGTGTTGTTTAATTACAGGAAAAATAGCCAAAATCTTTGATGCCGGGTAAAACTTCTATTATTTACACGGAACATCTGCAGGTGCACGTACTTCGCTTGACAAGAGCGCTCTGCTTAAACATTGGCCAGCTTTCATATATCTTTCACTTTTGCGTGCGGTATAAGCATCGAGATGAAATCCTGTTTAATATCAGTCTGACTTAAACTGGTTTCTATGGTAATATTTGAAACCTCAATAACACAGTCTTGTTAAAATAGGTTGGCGTATTCTATGAATACAACTTTGGCTAAAACGTCTAGCCATGAACATTTGCATTTCTTTCCTGTTTTTCTTTTTCTTCGTGTCTCTTTCTTTAGAAGACAATCCTGCAGTTCCTCCTCACGTGCCCTGCACTCAGATCCCTGTTTGACCTATTTATTACACAGGAACAACGAACATATGTGGAATGCAAGAAGGGATAACATTACTTGGCAATTGTACAAAGAAAAACAAAAGATATCACAGCTGAGCTGTAAACACATTTGAAAATTGCATTCACTGGAATTATGACAAAGAATCTTAAATCACAAAACCACATAAACCTAGCTCTTCTCTAAGCAAAAACAGTAAAAATGTAGACTGCACAATTTTTAGCAAAACTAAACAGGCTAATTATCATAGATCAATTCACTATTCTCTGCTTCATACTCTGCACATTTAATACTTCTCTCTGTGTAGCTCTTAAACATCAATGAATAAACTTGAACCAAGGGGTAATTCTATAATAGATGTGAAACAAAGAAGGGGTAAAAAAGTAACCTCCTTTAAACAAAATTGTATTTAAGTTAATTGATGGAAACTGATTCTTTCTTCACGGCCGGGATTTGAACCATGGATCTCCTGGTTTCCTTCCAGTCGCCCTTACCCATTGAGCTACCATGGCCAGCGTTCCGTTCTCCCACTGACTCATATCTTCCCGGTAAACTACTAGGGGCTCTCGTAATAAAAATACACCGTTTTGTGTCTCAGGCTTCATAACTAAACTCTTATTATTTAACTTAATTGATGGAAATTAATTCTTCCTTCACACTAGCCTACATTTTCACATAGACATAGGATGGAAACATTAGACTAAAGCATTACTTATACCAGGGGAAGACTGGCAGTGGCGTTGTGACGTAAACTCCGTCAGCTCTAACCCCCAATATGCTCCCGAATGAAAGGCAGGTTAGCGTGTGACGTCAGCTGCCCAAGCTGAAGGAAATTGTTTGATTTGTTGGGGTTCCCACAGCATAGGAAAGACAGGAAACGTATCGGGTATTAATAATATGTACAACTTACATCTTGGGTGTTGTAATATTAATGCTGACTGCTTTAATTACACAATTGGTCACAGTTTATAAACAATTACATTTCGTCTCTGTGATATGATAAAATATATAAAACTTCAAATCATAGTTTATCTGAAGGTCAGGAATGTTGCAAAATAAATAAAGAAAAAAGTAATTTTCTCTACAAATTAGAGGAGATCCACTTAGAAAAGAATTACGTGGCCATTTTCCGACACTTTCTCTTTAGGTTTACTTTAACTAGTGTATCAATGTCAGGACGTAATGTCTGGGAAAATTGTAATTGAAGACTGCATGTTAGATCGTTATCCGGCAAGGTACTTCGGGGTTTGGACTTGACTAATTTCATAACAGAGAAAAATTGTTCGTATATATATATATATATATATATATATATATATATATATATATATATATATATATATATATATATGTGTGTGTGTGTGTATGTGTGTGTGTGTGTGTGTGTGTGTGTCGAGCCAAATATACACAATGTCCGTGCGACAAGTGAATACAACCTCGGAAATCTGGTTTGGGTGACATTGTTGTAAAAATCAGCCAAGTATTTCTTGTGTGTATATTGGTCCTTCAATAAATAGTCACATTGTAAAATTAACAGTTCCATTTGGTACGTGGCATCTACATTGTTGTCACCGAGTGTGCTACACCTCACTGAACCCTCAGATTCTGTACTCATAGCGCCATTTATATAGGCAACTTAGTGCTACACGGTTCTTGCCTGACGTCACACGCACTGCAGGCCTCGCTCCAGTCTGAAATACGTCATAACTCTCAAAGCTGTCTTCCTCTGGCTTAATCTTCACAAAAAAATTGTTAATAAAGTATGATGCTTTGAAGTTTCATGTTCCACACATGACCACCAGAAGCAACGTGTAGTGGGTTATAACCCCCAAATAAGGTATATCTTGCTCAAAATTCTAGACAAAATCAATTACAAAGAATGTATCGGACATTGTTAACCCACAAAACATATTCTTTGATATGTAACTTTTAATGGGATCCACATTATTTGTGTAGGTATGCCTTACGTTTAACGTTATACAAAAAAATAATCAGAATGAAAAGCATCCCACAAACTCTTCTTAGAAAATTTCATATATATATATATATATATATATATATATATATTGTGTTATATCTTAAATATATAATAACAATAACAATAATAATAATAATAACAATAACAATAATAATAATAATAACAATAATAATAATAATAATAATAACAATAATAATAATAACAATAATAATAATAACAATAATAATAATAATAATAATAATAATAATAACAATAATAATAACAATAATAATAATAACAATAATAATAACAATAATAATAACAATAATAATAATAACAATAATAATAACAATAATAATAATAACAATAATAATAACAATAATAATAACAATAATAATAATAATAACAATAATAACAATAATAATAATAATAACAATAATAACAATAATAATAATAATAATAATAATAATAATAATAATAATAATAATAATAATAATAATAATAATAATAATAATAATAATAATAATAATAATAATAATAATAATAATAATAATAATAATAATAATAATAATAATAATAATAATAATAATAATAATAATAATAATAATAATAATAATAATAATAATAATAATAATAATAATAATAATAATAATAATAATAATAATAATAATAATAATAATAATAATAATAATAATAATAATAATAATAATAATAATAATAATAATAATAATAATAATAATAATAATAATAATAATAATAATAATAATAATAATAATAATAACCCATGGCGTGAAGGCTCTTAGAGGGCCAAGGCCTACCAACCCGACTGCCGGCCTCACGCCCACTTACGCACGGCAGAGGTGGACGATCATCCAACCGATACGCGGAGGAGATGTGGTCAGCATCTCGGCATCCCCCAGCCGGAATTTTGGTTTCCGTGACCAGGGCCGTTTACCTAGCGTAAGCTCCTCACTTTTCTCACGATGCTGAGTGGGCACCGGTCCTATACCCGGGACCTAAAATCACCACCACATGGGTGGGATCGAATCCGGGCCGCTTTCCGTGGCCAGGGACCAAGGCACGCTGCCTTAGCCCGCTACGCCACGGCTCATGACTCTTAAATATATTATGGTGGTATAATTCAAATCAATGTTCCCATTTTTTAAAAGTGACACATTAGATATAAAAGTTCCATGTAAATGGTGCAATTCCTCTTTATAATTCGTTTTTCCCTTATTTATTTTTCCATTTGCTTCTCTCTGTCTCTTCATCCGCCTAATCTGCGGATGCTGAATCTAAATCCTACGTTCGTATTTAACCCATCTTTCTCTAAAAGTGCCTCTCTTCTTTGTTTTGTTTCTTAACTAGTGGGGTCTAAAATATATACTTTTAGAACATCGGTATTAGCTTTAATGAGGTTTATAGATGCTGCTGAAATTTTTATTAGAGGAGCAAAGCGTAAATTAAGACCTCCACAATACGAGTCATATGTTCCATGTCAGCATTTACCGCCATTTCACCGCCAAGCAGAAGAAATTACAATGTTGGACAAAATATCCTGAAGAACTTAAAATGTATTTCATTAATGCCCTTTTACAATGAAACAAACACACTTTGACGATTAATATAGACAGGATGGAGGAAAGTACTAAAACACAAATAATTGTATTATTTTTTTTTTTTTCGCTACTTTTAGCTACATTTATTTGTCTTTACTTTGTTGCTACTTGGCTTACATGACACCCTGGTCTTCTGCTCTGCCAGGTAACTCATAACCTCCATACCTCCTTGATACATTAGTTTCATTCTTCCCCCTCATCTTCCTTTCTTATATTCTTTACATCTCTGGCCCATTTCTTTTATTTTCTGCAAGAACTCACCAATATTTCTTACCATCTTTTCCTCCCCTCACGTTAACATTTTGATAGCTATTATCCTCTTCACTACTTTCTCCCATTTTTCCACCCATACCTTTATCTCCACATTGCAGCCTCCTCGCATTCTGTTACACAGTGCTCTATGCTTTCTTTTCCCCCACACAATTCACAAATTCCCTTTTCCCTACCTCTTTTCCCTCTTAGAAATATTATTCCTGTTCCCATCCAAGCTAACCCTTCTCTCTCTTGCTTGTTGCAGTAATCTGCATATGCTTCTCGTCCCTAATTTCTTTTTATTTGATTGTAAAATTGTAATGATTTCATATTTTTTAGACTTCCCCATATTTCCTGTATTTCTATATCTTCTATTCTGCATTTTACCAATTTACCCGCATCGCTTGTATTTCTTTCCTCTAGTTTACATATATCTCCCATTCCTATTTTTTCCATAATTCCTACTATCTCTGCCCAGCAACTATTTTAGTTCTCTAACGTTTTTTTGTTGTCTCATGTATAATTTCATAATTTACCATTCTTCTTTGGTCAAACAACTGTATCAAAATTTTATTATTTTTTTCTATTATTATTCCATTTCTTCTTGTATTTCCTAATTCAACTAAAGCTACTTCCCTAGTGCTGATCTTGGTAAGCTTACTAGCTCTTTACAAAACCTTCTGTAGAAATAATTATATAGATATAACTATTACGTAAGGCCATGGATGAACAAGGCATTGAGCCCTGCTCCAAAAATAAAAGAAGACTGGAGCGAAGATAAGAGAAGAGGGGGTAATTTTGCTGCTGTAAATATAAAGCTTAAAGTATAAACAATTTCAAGTGTCTGAGAAGCAAAGGCATTCTCTGAGTTAACAGAAGCCCGTGGACAAGATCACTGAGTGGATAATGAGTAGATATTAGTGAAAGGAAACAGTAATTAGTTTCTACAAACGAGTTTACCCACGCTATTTGCTTTTTGTCGCGCTGCAAAATTCTTGCAGTCACAGCCATTATATGTAACTAATGTCGCTATTCTCATTACGGCTTTACAAAGAGAGCTTCATTTGCTTGCTGAAAAGTGTAGCGAAGAGAAATTTGGCAAAGGACAATTGTGGGCGGCAGAGGTACTTCTGTTTGTCACAACAAACAAAGCAGTTAAACGTCGAGAATGACGCTGACAAAATACATTTCTCTGGCTCGATGCAAATCTGGCACGTGCCTTTGATTGGTTCAGCTCTATTACATACTAGTCATCCTCATGACAGCGTACAAATCAAATTCAGGAAATAAATAGCCATGTTGAACAAATCACCTCCTCGTATATTTCCAAGTCGTGTACATAACATCAACAAGCTGGCCAAGTTAGAGCTGGTTATACATGAAATAAGCAAAATGAAAGTTTAACGACAAATTCAGGCTTATGTTGGTTTTGTAAAAGGGAATGAGAGCAAGGTGTAATGCAGTAATCTTTAGAAGAAGCTCTAAATTAGAAGAGCAATTCAAAGCTTTATTCTAAATTTAATTTATGAACTCGTATACATTAAATATATGACTAAGTTATACATAGTGTTAAGGTAGTACGTTACCGACCGGGATGGCTCAGGCAGTTTCATTTGTGGGCGGAATTTGGGAGGCCCGGGTTCGATTCCCGTAGCCGACTTACCTGACCCATGATTTTTTTTGGGGGGGGGGTCTAAGCAAATGCTGGGTAGGTTAATTACATTCCGGAAATTTCCTGTCGCTAAATTTCATCTTCATTATCATTTCACATCATATCTCATCTGGTGGTCTCTATCAGGGTAGAAGTGTTGGCGGGGGTCTCGGCGGTGCTTGGTGGGATGTTCATATGCTCTAAGCGAACCACTTTCTCTTCCGGTAAGTCGGTTGCCTGAGCCGGCTGAAAGTTAAATGTGCAATCACGGCTGCTTGGAGCGGCCACCTTCTGCTACTCTCACCTTATCCTTCCTACCAGGAATGCCCTGGTTGTGGGTATAGGTATAATGTATCAAGATTGGCCGCAGTGCTGAATCCACTACGTAGTAATCGCAGTCGGAATCATTGGGCAGACATACTCAGAGCAAACTCCCAAGTTTTATGCCGTCCTTTATCAATGAATCACGATCAGAAAGTAAACTGACAAAAAAATCGTGGCTTCATAGGAGTCTTCAGATGTATTCGAACTTTATCGTCAGTTAGTTTAAATGTGCTACAGTACCATCAAGCCCCTTGTCTTAAAAGGAAAGTGCGGAGTTGAATCTCGGACTGCATGAACAGATTTATGTAGCGCGGCAGTTTAGAATGCTTTTAATCTTACACGTTCTTTGAACACGTGTTCAAAGTGACCACTAAATCACGAATTTTTCGAATGAATGCTACCTCCGAACTCAAAGGCTACGACAGAAGGACCATCGTTACATATTGGCCGTAGTGTCAATGATTTTAAAGATTTTACTTCGAATTTCATCCCCTGAAGAAAACATGCTAAAAAGGGACTAAAATATAAAACTAGGGTATGACATACTAATCTGATAATGATAGATTTTCATGTAGTCATATGATGCTCTAACATTTTTGTAGTTGTCATTATAACATCCTTATGTTGTTTTTGAGTTATTGTTTTGATTATTTAGACTGCGTAAGTTAGTTTTCATTTGCTGCTGTACAGACTACGAATAAGCCTTTTAGTACCAGAGAACTGGACTATCAAGGTCGAAACATTGCGCTCGCAAATATGTACTTATTTATCATTAAAGTCGGAGGCATTCGCGTTTCTCCATAGCTATGCTGCACATGAACTATACTGTTATCGCTGGACATCTAAACAACTGCAGATAGGTACAGCGACAAGAAACAAAGCAGACGCGTTATACTTGACCTTGCGTCTGCATACACTTGCAAGGCAATGCTTCACTAGTTCTCAGAGTATACGTCATGTTCTTTTCGACGTTTGCTTTCAGTGGCAGTGTTTGTAAATTTGGTGGCCCTGCTGTACATCTGATCTCAATTATACTCTGCGTAGTAACTTGCATGCGAGCGCACATCCCTCCGTCTTTATTTGTTACTATACTTGTCGTGACTGTGATTCTACTATATGCTTCCAAATGTAAATTCTAAGAGGGTTCGATACATTTCACTAAGGTGACGTCGAAACTCCTGAAATCCATTCCCTCCATTTATGTTTAAAAGGTCGTCTGACATTGAAAAGCACTGGTGACCAACTCACTTCAAATTACTGAAGTGATTGCCTGGCGGGAAGGAGGAATAAATCTTAAGATCCCGTAAAAGAAATGTCAGCATTCGCCTATCAACCACTCAGACCTGTGGCCTTCCAATGCAAGCCTCACACAGCAAGACGATATCTCAGTCAATAACAAAATGATAATACGATATATTTAAATGTTTTTTAATACTACAAACATGCATAATAATATAAAATTTAAAGTAAAGCAGCAAGAAATTTAGGGCAATGTTAAGAACACTTTAAATAACAAAAGAGGCGTCTTAGCTTTGTTGTACTAAAATAAAAGTATTGGTGTTGGCATTCGTAAACAAATTCTGTAAACTAAGGGGTAATAATAATTTTGAATAGCTCTGAAGAAGGAATAAACAGTACTTAAGCTTACTGGATCTGTTGTATTTCGATACTTTTAATTACAATTATAATGTTTTCAAACTTTATCGATTCCCCAACTTTCCAATAAATGACCATCAAGAGCAGCTTTGTATTTATTTATTAGAGCAATTCTTTATCTGTAAACATCACTAATGTATGATTTAAACTCACAGAGAATGAAGTTTGGAGCGTTTTAAAAATTGAACGGTAATGAGGATGTTTATAAAAGTGTAGCTAACTTTTTTACTTTATACATGTTTTTTCCAACATCACATAACCACAATTCCAGGCATTACGAACAAAAATATATCACTAAATATATAGAAAATACTTTTGAAAAAAAAAAAAACCATACAAGGGAAAACATTACAAAACAATTGAAAACAATTCGTCCATAGCTGTGGTTTTTAGAATCGACGGTGAATAGCTGTAAAACGAGGATAATGACCACAACATTGCAATACTACTTTCCATTAAGATATCGGTGACTATCATTAGGTCTCAATAAATATACGCTCTTTGTTGACTTTATTGTTATTAGAAATATGCTGTAATCAGTATGATAGTAGCAGGACAGTATTTTAAGTGAATGAAATTAAGACCGTTAGCACACTAAATGTTTAGTGTAACGCCCACTTTTACTACACGCAGCACTGCAGGCGGTGGCACTGACGCTACATGAGATGAAGATGGAGCAACGGTGGAATAATGTAGCGGGGGAAACCGGAGATTCCGAAGAAAACTCGCCCCTGCGCCGTGTGGTCCACCACAAGTCTCACTTTGAGATGGCATAGGATCAAACCAAAATCCCCACGTACATATTTCTACCTTTGGTAGCACGGTTCCTTAGATATAGTTTCGGAATAACTTACTTTTCCATGGCTTTTCTATAAAAGGACCCTCCAGTTCTACGTTCTCGTAATTGTATAGTGCAAATAAGTAGGCGGATGGTAGGCAGCTACAGATAATATTATGTGAATGAGAGGGAACAGAGTAAACATTAATCAATCATTCCTACAGTATATGCTATATTGGGATGTAAGATACTCTGCGATGTTCTTATGTTCACGACCTGGTATTTTTAACAAACCAAGTAAGAGAAAAGAATGGAAAACAAACTAAAATAGCATTAGTATGATATTTTCGCATTTATCTCTGTGTACTGTTTTAAACAATTCCAAGAAATAAAATGTTATTTTATCGGTGGAGATTTGGTGAATACCATTTACTTTTCAAGAGAGGATAAATTTGAAACGATGGTTATCCATGCATCTAAAATGGGAACTATCTAAATAATCACACCTGCATACCCTTGAAAACAGGATGGCATCACCCTCTTATATATAAAGCAAGTGTACCAACATTGGGATGCGGTTTACAACTACAAGGCCCAAAATTAAAGTCTGGAAGTTGCCGAGACCGACCAACACACATCGCCCTTTCTGCTGTAATTTATCCACGACAAACTGTAGCACAAGTGTTTCACATTGATGGAGTGATCAAAGCACAGATTCCTACTGCATCATGCACAACAAATAAGCACATTGCTCTTCACACTGTTTTACACTTATCTGTATATACCATTTAACAGGTACAACTGTATATTTAATTGCAAACCATGATGATTTAATCATGTCCCAAAACCACTTCTCTGTCTCATAAGAGACATCGGGCTGATCACCGATCCTGGGCGGTCTATCTGATCCAGGGTTTCTGTTCCTCAACTCGACACCTGAAGGGATAAGGGATAGGGGAGAAAAGGAATTCCCCAACACCACAATAGCGATAAACTAAGAAAGTTGACGATGATGAAAACGGTGATAATGATAATAATGGTGAATGACTGTATGAACTTTGAAATTAAAACATTTCAGTTAGATGACTGTATGTACTATCCACTGACGTAAGAAAAACGTACCTAAAGATTTGTAACAGTTTTAGATTCTAGAGGAAAAATTGTCCAAGATATATATATATATCGGTATAAGTGACGTGAGAATAAGGAAATGAACGGTTGCTATGGAGAGGGGGAAAATCAATATAATCTTGCTTGGGAAAAAAGGATGCTGAGAAGGAAAAGAATGATAGTGATGATTGGAAGTGCAGAAGTGAACGATTTTATGTAATTAACGAAAACTATTTATTAAGGAACTAAGGATTTATCAATATGCTGAAGGTAACTCGCAATGATTGAGTTGGAAAGTGAGTTCGAGTAAAACGTAATCCAGATGATACAATTAAATTATATAATACTAAATTGAATTTATCCAAATTTGATTTCTTTCACTTGTAACCACCACAATATTCAAGAACCAATTCAAACTTCAACGGAAGAATCCTGCTACACATGACTTTCCAAGCTGCGGCTTCGAAACAGTCAACGTGCATACCATATTCACCATAGAAATCGTGCTACATATGTCGCCACAACGTGGGAATCATAGCTGAATAGAAATCTGGTTACAGATTGAATTCTTCCCATGGATCTTGGAAGATTTAGAACTTCACTGGTCTTGTCGGTGGAATGTACTGAAGAAAACTTGTATTGTGACTGGTTTGCGAATCAAAACGCAGAGCACAGAGGTTTTCACAAACAGGAAATAATGCCTTCTTAAACGAGTGCCTCAACATATTTATCCTCATTTTTCCTGATCCTGTTGTGACAATTCAATTTCTTACCTTAGACATGTATGTAGAAACTTTGGGGCCCAAAAATCTGCACACTTTTCTTTGCACTTGCAATGCAAACCGCTAGCTGTCAGAGGTAGAAAATTCCTCCCTTACAATGCTGTGTTATTATCACTATGTATTCCGAAGTATTCTGAACTAACCTTCGCATACCTCTAACTATACGCCGCACCCGAATTTTGGCACACAGGAACCGCATAGCCCGGGATGATGCCATCAACTTCCTTGACAAGTCCAGGTGTGAATATTGTAATAGTTTACTTGTGGATATTTCCATAAAGAGTAGACTTTTTGTAATGATCAAAACCAAGTAAACTGTGTGTCTCTTATTTGGAAGCTGAATTTTTATATCGAGGCAGCTCACTCTGATATTTAATAGTTACTTTGATGGATATGCGATAGCAAGACATGGCGTGACCAGCAATTACATTTGTGAAGTCCTTCTCGGTCCATGTAGTGAACATAAAGTAATTACTGTCTTAAAAGTTCATGTTTGTTCATTCATTCAGATTGAAAAATCAATGTTACAGATACACCTACTTATCAAATGTGCTCAAGATATTTCATACACAGTAATACTTGCATATTCAGATTGAGGGAAATTTTTTTTTAAAGAATTAAATCTATCAGCAATAATTTGAAGCATTCTTGTAAAACATAGGTCAAAACTCACAATATTCAAACACTTCTTCGTCGCATTTTAAGGATGGCAGTAATTAGTTTTTCCGTATGCTTTAAATTTGTATAGAAGTAATGCCTAAAACTCTTTTATGAACTGACTGCACTTGTATGGTTTTCCAGTGAAGAAGAATGGATTTCTTGAAAATATTTTGCGTCATGGATAAACAACTGAAAGATTGAAAACTGAATTTTCTTATCGTAAATTATTCTTTGGGTGTAATGCAGTTCCTCTCCCCTCGCTTTATAAGATATTGCAGAAGCCAATTCTTAAAATGAAGCAGAAAGTACAGTGTTATGCTAAAAGTGATGTGCTTCCGAATGCCACTGGCATACCTGTCCCGGTTCAAATCCGGCTTTAATTATGCTTTTTAGGTGTGCTTCAAACGACAGATCCATGTTAGTATACTCATTGGCATGCGAAGAGGTCCAGCAGGAAAAAATTCCGACTCACTGGAGGCACTAGAATGATTCTCACAATTGACAACCTCCTTAAAAATCAAACTATTGAATATTACTATTGCATCTGAGAATGACTGAAAGATCATTACGTGATACTTTCTTTACCTTATTTCCAAAACACTTAATGATTTATGGATTGTGTGTCACAATTTCGTATTTGTACATTCAAAACTTGATACAACACAAATGGAGCATAAGGTAAGTTTAGATGGGCTGGAACAAGCTTTGTGTTTGAAATACTTGTGTGTACAAAAGCTAGTTGTAGTAATAAAAACACTACGATGTACCTATACCAAGTGCTTGCGACATACGCGCTGCTTTGGTAATGCACGTATAAGACCTAATGCACGCTGGAACGCATGAAACATTTGACAGACGTTGGCGTTATATTCTGGGTCATACCGAGTAATGCAACTATGCTCATCATAGAACGTGCTGCAACTTGTGTGAGTTTCTCCAGCCTAGGGATGGAAGGGATGGAGTATTTGGAATGATGGGTATGTGTGTGGATTTCCCTGTGATTAGCTAAACAAATTTAACCAGGCTTCGCGCACTTTAACCGGGAATTTCCCATGTTTTGCTACTGCTGTCGTCGACCTTTAAAACCCTAGATCGTCTTCTAGCTGAACTTAGCTGTTATACTATATATTTAATTTTTTGCTTGCTGACATATTTTGTTCATACCACCAAAATATATATCCAACCTTAATCCATCAATGTGCCACAAGAATCACTCCACTTCGTATCTAAACTGTGATATTTCTGAGTTTTCTTTCAATATACAGAAGGTATATTATATGCCCTTAGGTTAATCGATGGGAATTAACCAGTTCTTCACACTATGCATAGAGAGGCTCAAACTGAAAAATTCAATGCCATTGCCGGGATTCCGTTTCTGGTTTCCGTTTAGTCGTTTCGGTCAACTGGAGAATTTAATGTCAGGATGGCACGTTGGCCATGGTAGCTCAATGAGTACGAGCGACTGGACGGAAACCAGGAGAACCGTGGTTCAAATTCCGGCTATGGCATTGGATTTTTCAGTTTGACTATATATTATATGCCTCTTTAACACAGTTCAATAATGTTTAATTTGTTAGACTTAATTACATAATACATTTTAATTGTATATCGGTAGATACCTATAATTTTCTTTCCAAATTGGCAGCGCTGATTACTCAAATATAGTTACTATTACTATTACCTAATATTAATATTATTTTCACTATGTCCATGTGTTTGTTGTTTTAATAAAACAGTTATATAATGATATCTGCAGGATTGCAACCTCCAATATTACAAAGTATATAAAGAGAGGAGTTATCTAAATAATTGTAAATAATAATTTCTAGGTGTTAAAGTCTTTGTATATTTTAATAAGTAAAAAATCAATTTATGCTAATGAATAAGGAGTCATTAGCTAATTTCCTATTTAAGATAATAGCTAATTAGTTAACTCACTGTATCTAAGGAAATTAAGACGAGGCACTGAAACAAGTCAAAACTAAATTTGATAGCTTAAGTTTTCATTTTCTGAGAGAAATGGTTCAGATATTAGAGCTGCAAATATGAAAAATTCGTTTCTTTTCAAATTTACCTATTGATCGATCAGCAGCGCTGCTTTACATGAAATTGATAAAAATTAATAATTTAATATCAATACAATAATAGGCTAAGGTCGGACCATATGGTTCCTTTATCATAATGAATCATATGTATATAATATGCACAGATAATCTGATTAATACTTATTAAATTGTGTACGTTTAAGTATATTTACAATACGATGCATGGTAACAAATAATCAAGGAAATGAACTGAGCAATTTACATTATTACTTAATGAATAGAGGGTGTAATGTGCTGCCATTTTGTAAAGGTGACAACAAAAGTGAGGTTAGAAATTCTTTAATTATTACTAGAGGTAAGTTTAGGAATGACATGATGTGAGAGATACATGTTTGCAAAAGATTAGCAAGTGGACAGAATGTTTTGGGATCTGAAGTAGATTGTTTCAGATGTCAGTTTTCTGCTTTGTAGCTGTATTGATATGACCTTGAGTTTCCTGTAGATGCTGATTCTTTGATGTAGATTGTGACTCTGATCTGGATTGGTTGGATATGCTAGTTACTTCAGATGAAGAAACCAGTTAAGGCCATGAGGATGATCGGGAGCAGTAGCTGTCATTTGCAGTCCCCGTTCTGTCGTTTTAGACATCCGTTCCGTTATTTGTAGATACATAGCTGCCATCCCCTGTAGTTGGCTGGATGCACCTCGCTGCATTTCACACTCTTCGGAGGAGTGATTCTTGGTAAATGGCATTTTGAGAAGAAATGAGCTCCGAGACAACATGCCCATCGTGGTGCAAGGTGACAGTTTCTCTTAGTATACCCGTAATTCTGTCAGCGAGTACACTTTGGTGTATTTCTTGAACTTCTGCAGGGTTCAACTTTGACGATGCTGTAAAGTAGACCTGCTAATTTCAGGATTGACTTTCCTGCACCAGTCTTAAACTTGTACTCCATGGAGGGGTAATGTGTTTTATTTTTTCCCTTCCCATTAGTTTTGGTACTTTCGGCAGAAGATAATGCAGTTCCTGAAAATGCATTAATGCATATAGTATTTCAGCACCGCCAATGGAATACGGAATGTTTCATATGATTATGGAAAGACTTTTTATCTTCAGGATTCCTGTATGTGTAATATAGTTGACGCATGAATTCAAAATATGCAGTTTAAAATCGAAAATAATCTGAAGTTGATGAGAGTACCTTTTAGTTCTGAGTGAAATTTTGATGCCACATATAAGAAGTGATACTTTTGAATATTTGTAAGCAACTTAGTAGTTTGGTAGTTTCCGTTTAGGCTCCTCAGGAACTTCGGTAGTTTCATCACTGTTAATCTTTGGAATCTATTATCAACGGAGTTGTTGGAATGAATGAACTCGATGCTCAGTTATTATCATTGTATGAAAACTTATTATTCTATGTACGGGACATACAGTTTGAATTAGAACAGCCAAAAGAAATGCCTCAGCTTTCTGACTCTCAAATGTATAATGTTTATTCAGTTTAAGTATTTTGGGGATTTTATTTGTTTGAGGTTTGTTTACTGATTGCCCATCTTCTAGTTTATTGCTTATTCAAATGGCATAACTGTTAGAAATGCTTAAAGTTGAATTTGATCCACTACAATTCAGGCCATTGCTTACGATTCCGTGTACGAGAGGTTACATTTCAAATTGACATCGATCCTCTTGATGTTCATTGGTATTTATGTTATTGTTACCCAACGACAAATGTGGCATATCCTTAAGCAAGTGTAGAAAGGAGGCATTCAAAGCACTCACACTTTCACCTATAACAGTGAGTATATAAAATAGTAGGCCTTAATGGTGGTGATGAGGATGATAAAAAGAAACTGTACTTGTTTAAAGCACCAGATGAATCTTAGAACTGATGAAATTAAATTATTAACTATTCACAGAAGAGCGATACCACTTCATTAATCTGTGTATGTGCTAGGAAATTTGGCAGGGTAGTAAAAAAGCAGATGGGATTTACATTGATGAAAGCACATGCTTAACCATAATTTGCCTATTTCTTTCATGATTTCATGCCTTAAAATAGTGTCTTAATGGGATCTATTATCGACAGTAGGGCATAAAACCACACTAGGTGACCCTGGCAGTAAACAAAAGAGGATTTTCCGATTAAGGATTCTGCATATCACAGTAATTTCCATTCTCACTGTTATTACCCCTTTATTTTAAGCAAATTTGCCTACTTGTTTTACAGAATGACACAATGTTTCTGGTTTTAAGTTCTAAATGATATTATGGAATCAATGCTAACCATAAGAGAGCTACATATGCAGTTACCTATATATAGATTTTAAATATGAACAGATACGCTTTTGGATACATGCATCTGTAAATACGTTTTCTCTGCTTCCTCCCCCTACCCTCTGTCTCTCTTACCCTCGCTTCCTTTTTCCTCCTTGTTTCAGAAAGTCTCGCCGGTATCCACAACATCTTTCTCAGAAAAGAACAATCATATATTTTCTAAATGTTGCATAAGATTATTTATAATGGATACTTAAGAAAGTCTGTCCTTGACAAGAATTCTGGATTTTGGCTATATACATATTAAAACAGAAAGGCACACACAATTTTAAGAAAGTTCTGAATACGGTCTGAGAAATTCATGAAAACTTAAAATTTAAGAGAATAAAAACACTACACATACCTACAGACATAATAAAACTGAAACCATGACTTTTAGAACTTCAATTCTGAAAGAATAAAGTAACACATAAATCAATTACCATGGGAACTTGTGAAAGTGTTAGCTTTAATTTATTTTCGTAGAAGTGTAATTGAACATAATGTCATAAAGATTTGGTTTAGAAATCTGGGTACATACCGTTGTCATTATTTCGCCCAAATTGATAAATGGTTCTACTAGGATAATAAATCAAATTATTATTATAATGTATTCCTTACGTTTGTAACAAACTCTGTTGTTTACAATAATTAAATTGAATACATATTTTTAAGAGCCTATCACCTGTTTCATTGTCATTGTTTGTCTTCTTAAACTGTCACCATGGTGGCCAAAGTAACGCGACAGCTTTGACCGCATTCCTATGATCAGTATTATAATTTTTATATTTCTTTGAACTTTTTTCCCTAAACAATTCGGAAAAAGGTGATTTACCTTTCTTCAAATCAAACTATGAGTCCTGTGCCGTGGTGTAGTGGACTAAGGCATCACGCCTTGTCTCCCTGCCACGGAAAGCGTCCCGGGATCGAACCCCACCAGGAGTGCGGATTTTCAGTCCCGGGTATAGGACCGTGCCACTCAGCATCGTGAGGAAATGGAGTGCTTACGATAGGTGGGTGACCCTGGTCACGAAAGCCAACATTCCGGCTGGGGGTGCCGAGATGCTGACCACTTCTCCTCCACGTATCGGTTGGATGATCGCCCAACTCTACCTTGAGTATGTGAGCGTGAGGCCGGCAGTCGGGTCGGCAGGTCCTAGCCCTATATGGGCTGTCGCACCCTAGGTTACTTGAAGTATGATATGAAGGTGACATAGAGCCAAGAGAATAAGGAAAGCGATGGATAGAAAGAGATACAAAAAAAAACATAAGAAAAGGACGATGAGAAATTGAAAGAGGGATGATGCGATAAGCAAACAGGACAGAAAGAGAGAATAAGAGAGAGAGACAGAAATTAGCGCATTTTGGGCAATAATGCTTAATGTTCTGCTGCTAAAACTACAATTTTTTCTTGGCTTTATGAAAGAGAAACTGAAAAATACGTGCAGAGATGAACTTTCCTAGAATAAGCAGAAAACGCGTAGGTTTAGAAGAAATAAGGTATCTAAATAATGGGACTTAAACGGCACACAGCATTTAATAAAGTGTAAAACAATTGAACTACTTTGACATAACATTCACAAAGTTTAAACTGAACAAATGACATGCAAAATTAATTAAGTATTCAAGAAGGCTAATACAATAACTGAAGGAGTAAACTGTGTACAGGACACCAGGCAGTCTACACTCTCCGTTAAAGTGGAGGAGAAAAGTAAGAAGATCAAGAGTACAGATAAGGAGAAGCATAAAGAACAAGAATAAGGCCAAGTAGAGAATGTTATCGCTTTTATAACACATCACCGCATAAATTTTGGAGAATACAAATTGTTTCCTAATGTTACCGAATTTAAATACCCTCGCAATTAGAGCGGTTAAAACTTTCACTTTACAAATATGAATAAAAATGAGAACTGGCAGTTCAGAGAGCTTTAAGAATAACATAAAACCCTGGGATGAATAAAACGATGAGAAGCACGTAAGGGAGGAGAAAACAATTAATTGTAAAGGAAGGAAAGCGTGGGGCAAGGAAGAACCACACGTGGTTGTTGAGTTACAGTATCGGCAGGTGGCAGGGAAAACGTTGGATAATGAGGTTTAGCATTGGTCAGTCCCTTGTGCTACCACATCAAAGACTCTCTCGCCAGAGAAAATCCTACCAAAAAGGATGAAGAGAAGGAAGGATCTCTCAAAGCCGCATTGAACTAGCCCCCGGACAAAGAGAGATCCCAAAATGAAACTCCATGGTTCCCCAGTCCGGCTTATAAAATATTAACCTTATCTGCTATGCGGGTATCTTATACCCTCGGCCAGTGGCTTTACAGCGGGCTCGTTTAACTTATAGGAATGCCATGTTCTCCAAACTCTTCTTTATACATTCGCCCTTTAAAAGCTACAGAAATACACTTGAAGGCTAGAGTGGGTACTTAATACAGCTGGAGTTACAGATCTTCTACGACTTCAATTTTGTTCGTTTGTGAACATAGAGTTCGTCGTTCTCTGTATCGTAGTGAATGTTATCGGGTGGCTAGATCGACTGTCTCTCACGTGGGTTGGATCCCATGTGACCGCAAACTGAGATTTGTGGTGGACAACATGGCGCTGGGGCAGGTTTTCTCTCCAACCAGCTTTCCACCAGTTGCTCCATCATCATCTTTCCTATCATTCATATCGCCCTCATACATATCATTCACTTCCTTCACGTTCACAACAGGCGTTGGGCTGATCACCCATCCTGGGTTTCTATCGGATTTCGGTTCCTCAGGCTCGACCACAATAGTGGTACTACTAATCCCTGTTTCATATAACCTTGCCCCGCTGATATGTATCACTCCGCGAGAAACTACCTTCCCCCTCACCCTAATTGGCTAATGCTTTCGCGCCATAGGCCATAGGCGGTGCCTTCACGTCACATTTAAACCTGCAGTAAACGTCATCGTAATTGCCAGGAGTATAGATAAAATCATACAAATAAGTATATGAAGGGATACAAAAACCAATGAAGTTTATAATGAAACTGAGCAAGTTGAAACTGAATGAATGAGCAATAAAACTGAAACAAGTTTATATTGAAAGGCCTTCGGCCTTTTCCTCTGGGATTTTTTTAAACCAGCACACATACCTTGCAAAAATGTTTGTATTTCAGTCTTAAAAGTCGTGTCACGCCATACTTCACTTTTCGTGTGTCCTTCATCCACCCAAGTCTCGTCAAGGTAGTATATTTTGCGATTTGTACCAATCGGTACAATCGGTATATAATACCGATACAATCGGTACCCCGGTACAATCTGATTGTCCTTAAAGAACGTCTTCACCACACAACAATATCACTCCAGGAGTGGTAAGTTTTTCTGTGGTCTCAATTTTATGTCTTGATGTCCCTACGGATCTAACACTCACACCTATAAGTTCAGAGCACAGTTGTTCGGCTTCTCTCACTGACAAAGACGGATTCTTCTCTGTGAGTGCATTAAACACATGCACCACAACTCTCTTTTCACCGCTTTGTAAAGGTTTTCCCTTGCGATGCTTCAGCGAAAAACTGGCGGTAGACTCTGCCATTATACATATAATAAGTACATGCGCAATGAACGATCAATAAAATAATTTAGCTCTCGCACACGGCACAACACACCTTCGAATGGCGATATATGACTAATCCAGTTAAAAACAAGATCAGTGATAAAAGTCATATAAACAAATATGTCATCACTACCGCTAAATCACGTGCTATCGTGCCATGTGCTTGAGAGCAAAAGAACCTCCTCGTTACTTCGTTTAAGAATTAACATGCATTTCAGATAAATCAATGTAATCAATGCGTAATATATTTAATTCAAACAGTTTCGAAAATATAAACAGGACAATTCTCTTCCAACATTTAAAGATATATCACCATGTTAAATAACAAACTAATTTTTACCGCACAGCAGTCTATACTACAATAGCAGCCAATGAGAGGTGATGAGGTCACGTGACCGTTAAGACATATGGGTGAAGCTTATGTGAAACAAGGATTATACATAATACCTATCGCTGCAACAAACATTATAGATGTGGCAAAATGGGTGACTCATATGCCCTCTCATTCACTCATTTCCTAGTAAAGGGATACGCTACCGGAGCAGACAAACAGTTCAAGCTCCTCTGCCCTTCATTGTCTTCTAGCTTTCTTGTCGTGGGCATACAGTATAGAAGAAGATTTGTTCCCCTTCATTTTTCTCTTACATTTCCTTTCTCTTCTTTAAGGAGTGTTACCTGGTTTAGCAGCGTCGCGAATTGGAGACAAGGACAGACAGAGAGCGATGTTTCTGCAAGATAAAAAGGATACCAGAAGGCTGCATAGTTATAGCGGTTGCTCATAGTCATCTCTGGACCGCTCCAATAATGAGCTCAGGAAATGTGAGTGGTTCGTGTAGCCTGTCCAACTGCGACCTGTACCCCGAGTGGCTACTTCGCCCATCCCTCATAGAAGGGTGGCGTTCCAATAGCGCTACATGGGTTGCGTGTCTCACTCCGTTGTATAATATGTGCCTACGTCTTCAAATGTTCCGGCACACTGCACAGGTTTTACATTGACATTTGTTTGTAAATCTTACTCGAGATAATAAACTTTAGGGGTCTCTGAATTAAATATTTTATATATATATATATATAAACAACTGTAAAAGGCAAAATAGATTAAATACCAAACTTATTATACAATTCCACATTTTTTAAAGAAAATTTACCAGGACATATCTCATCTCAAACTACTTTTCCACATATAAAATCTTTGTTATATTTATTTTCTTGGGATGGACTACAACAATTTCATTAAAATATACTAAAGTGCAAGAGATTTTTGTAACAAATAAAATAGGCATGTTAAAATTTC
The DNA here is from genome assembly GCA_030765055.1 of Mantis religiosa. Classification (NCBI taxonomy): domain Eukaryota; kingdom Metazoa; phylum Arthropoda; class Insecta; order Mantodea; family Mantidae; genus Mantis; species Mantis religiosa. Next base: position 52,918,497 of record CM060957.1, read on the forward strand.
TACGAATTGTCCGTGAAAAACTCTTCATTATCATTTTGAATGAACTTTCTATAACCGCAACATTACAATAAAAATTTAGATTTCCTAAGCGCATGCACTTAATTGAAAATACGAGGGTTGTTCAATAAAGAAAGATCATAATTTTTTACGGTCATAATTTTTTGCACTAAAATTCAATCTTATTATATTCTGTTTGTTTCATCTGAAACAAACATGCCGGAGTAGTTTCATTGTTGGTAATCAAACGTAATCACTGCTAATGAAACTTGGCTACATCATTTTGATCCTGAGAGCAAGCAGCAAAGCTCAGTGTGGAAATATCCTTCATCACCAACCCCCCAAAAAGCAAAAGTGGTTGCTTCTGCTGGGAAAGTTATGGTCATCTCATTCTTTGATATTAATGGAATGGTTTATCAGTATGATGTACCTGCACACACATCAGTAACTGGACAATAATACAGGGACGTCCTGAATACAGTGCAAGTCCATACCAGTTGCCTAGGACCATATTTCCATGAAACAGGCTGGATGCTGCACCACGACAATGCTCGGCCGCATATTGCCAATGTTACTGAATATCTTGCAAAAATCAACGTGAAGTGCATCCCTCATCCTCCCTATAGTCTGGATTTAGTCCCATGTGACATTTTACTATTCCCTATCTTGAAGAAATGCCTTCGTGGGAGGCATTATCCATCATCAGAAGCAGTGGTGAAGGCTGCGGAGGCAATTTTGAAAGATCTATCAAAGAATGGTTTCCAGCACGTCTTTGAAGACTGCCAGAAACGCTGGGACAAGTACATCGCATTCAGGGGAGCCTATTTTGAGAATGACCATCAAAACTATTAGGATGAGTAAAGGTACGTTTAAAAAAAAACCTTGATCATTCTTTAATGAACAGCCCTCGTACGTTTTGGGCTATAAACTATTTTCAACGTATTCTTTACTGTCGTTTTACACTTTGAAAGTCTTCCGTTTGTTTTTTTAGGTGGTAATACGATTTCGTTTTCTAATTGCTTATGTAAGAAACACAGAATTGCAAGGCAGGAGAAACCTTGGCTTGTATAGTATTTGGCTTGGTGTTAGGTTAGGCCTAAAGAACTTTGTCAATTTTATGGTTAGCAAGAGGATGGAAGAATATTCTTTTGTATAAATAATTCCGAAACAGTGATTAGAGAAAGTTATGTGAATGAAGTATAATAAGCTTTGCGTGTCCGCGCTATCAATTAAGCGGATTATTTTAGCCTTTTCATAAACACTGTATTATACTACCGACAATCGGTTTACCTATCACAGTACACTTAATGGCTTCAAACTTTTGGATAGTAAACGTGTTTTTGGTTTTTCGTTTTTATATACCTTATGAAAGCGAAAAAGAGAGAGGTGGAGAGAGAAGACCATCTGTGATGTAAACTTCAATTATAAAGTTCTTAGTGAGAATTTAAATTCTGTAAATGGATGTCTACGAATTGATCGTGACTGAAATGTTTTTAACTTGAAGTGTTAGGCAAACTCATTTAATTTCTCATTACTGTGGATTTCTTGGACGCGTTTTAGATTGGTAAAAATATTAATTTGTTTCCTTATTTGCCCTAAATAACAGCTACAGAGCATTTTCGTTATAATGCGTGTATAACAAGCATATAAAGCGTAATTGTATAAAAGCTCTTCTAATATATTTTCCCTAAGTAAATCTGCTTTGCTATTAAGTTCAGACAAATAGTAGTCACCCCACTTAATTTTTATACACGATTTACTTGTGGTGGATACATGGATCCGTTTTTATGTTCTCCATTGAGCCCTCACATCCCTTCTCATTAAAGATGTGTGTTTGTATGTGAACGAACCAATTGAGCATAATAATAAGTGACTTAAACTTATTGCTGATCTCGTACAATAACGGCTAATCCACTGATTAAGACCTCCGAGTTAAAGGCGACATATATCTAAATGAAACAAAGTAAATGTTTTGTTTAGTTCTATCCTTTTATGTAACACAAAACGCTTTTCGTACATTTATGCAATTGTAACCTATCTGAAACATATTTTCATGCTATTTCTCCAATAGTTATATTCTATTCTTCTTAAGGAATTTCTCCACTTGCCGTAAACCAGCATTACATGCAAATTAAACGAACACACTACCTATATTTTAACCTTTTTTTCTACCATTCAGTTTAGTTTTATTTAGTTTTATACCTACATAAAAAGGACCTATATTTAAATATCTTAGTTATGAAATGTTTGGAAATTATGCAATGAATTTGGTCTATGTAAAAATTACTAGTAGCTACCGACGTTCCCTGATTTAGACGATGTTAGAACACCTATCTTCATGGAAAGGTAGAGTCAGAATGAAAAATTCAATGCCATAATTGGGATTTGAACCATGGATCTTACGGTCTCCTCCGGCTGTTCTTAACCATTGAGTTGAATTGTTCAGTCCTACTCTATCTTTCCATACTTCGGCCTACACACGGCTAGTGTGAAAGAACAAACAATTTCCAGCTACCTTCATATTTTGTAGAAGAAACTGTCAAGTTTAACGTTGGACAGAGCAGTTTACTTATTCAAAACATAGTGAAAGAACGAAACATAGTTATGAAAATTATAGAATTCTACATACAGAAGACATGTTTGCACGTTTGCTCAGACAACGAAGTAATAGTGTTATCATTACCCAAGAAATGATAATATAAGAAATAAAATTATTGTTTAGTCATTTAAATGGCTTGGAACAGTAAATCACTGTATTTGTAGTTATGAATTAGTTTTATTTTATAATTTATATGTGCAGTTGAGTAAATAACATATGACAGTAATTAAAACAATGGCATCCCATTTTTACGCATGTGTCGTAAATACTCGGTTATTTTATTACAATGCCTTAAATATATTAATAATTAAATATTAATTCAGCAAATCATTTTAAACAATTATTATAAATTTATGTATTTGAATGTAATCCAACTTGCCCTAATTTTTAGTTTAAAGGTATGTCAAATAAATATAACACTTTAATATAATTTTTCTGTGGCTCGAATGAATCATTCATTGCCTGGAATAGAGTATACTTTTTTTATTTAGGTCCTCCAACGTTAAGTCATATCGGACGATGAACGGAATGGGTGAAATTAAGCTCAAATGAGCCCAGGGACCACGGAGCTTAGAGTTACCCGACATTCGTCTCCTAGGATAAGGGAAAACCCCGGAAAAACCTTATTAAAGGTAAGTCACCCTGACTCGGCACCTCTTGAATGTGAGCTAGACACGCTACCATCTACGCTACCGAGGCGGGCATAGAGTTCGCTGCCACTCGCTTCCACCTTCATAATAATTAAGCTTAGCCAGTCAGAGGCATTGGTACATGTTGTATGTTTAGGAGCTGCTTTCGCATTACATATTAATCGCGATGCCAGTCTAATTATAAACTGGACTGCACTAACTTTCATATAAATTTAATCTCTTTAAATGTAAGTTATGCCTAGAGAATTTAATTATCTAATGACAATGACAATGAAATAAATCCTTCTTTGAAATGGTTTCTTGTCCATAGCAGTAGTTTTATTGATAAATATAATTTTACTGAGACTAAAGTTAAAGAGCAAAACGTACCTCCTCATGTTTTCTAGATGACATGATTATAGCCAGAGGATATTCGGAGAGTAAACTATGAAAGTACTTGTTCTATGGGGAAAAGGTCATGTTTTGTAGCCCGCAGTCCTATCATCAAAATCCAATTACCAGCTAATACGATCGTCTTGCTGTTGACTTACATGGTCCTAATTGCATGATGGTGTTCTCTTTACAGGAGTGGCTTAGCGTCTAGATCGTAAAACTGCCTCGTTTGGGGCGGGACGAAACACAAAACCACCACCTCGCTGCCCCAAGTCTCTGCCTTTCTTACCTGCAACATAAACATAGTAATGTGTTCGTTAGCAAACGTGAAACTATCTCACCTTGCTATCAACTACCTTATTATTTAACTACTATATGGTTAACATACGTCAGGTTTGCCACTTGAATTCTTTGTACAAAGCATGGTTTCAAATGCGCTTGGTTGCTGCTGTCAGCACTACATGCTTATAATATTGTTCCACGTCCTGCAGTACTATTGCACTACAAAGTAACACAGCAGCAGCATTACAGATAAAGAATGTAAGTATAGCTAAGATGAACATTCGAGGGTAGGGAAAGGTGTAGATGTTTGGACTTCCGTAGTTTTCTTTCCTTCCCCCCCCCCCCCCACCAATGTGTGCTTTATTTCCTTGTCCTCTGGTTCAAAATCCAGGAACCTCTTATTAGTTTGCACACACATACATACATATTAGTGCTTAAATAAAGGAAGTAGGGGAATAAGGAAGTATTTCAAGTGACTAGCTGCGTTGTAACGACGATCCAATCCTGCCATGATTTCGAACTGGTTTGCTGTAAAAGGTCTAGTGCTTAAACGCTAACCTACAGTCTGTCTGGTTGACCATGAAACACGGGAATTAGAGAAAGTGCGTACTTATGCCCAAACTGTAACCCATGACTGCTTAATCCCACATAGCATTCTTCCAAGCAACATTCCGACTGATTCCGCATGTATATATTGTAGCTATCCCTTTAATACTTTCAAGCACAGCGCTTTAAAGACTTAGGTGAGTAGAGCCAGACTGAAAAATTCAATGCCATAGCCGGGATTGGAACCACGTATCTCCCGCTCTGCGTGCGGTTGCTCTAAACCACTGAGCTACTATGGCCAATATGCCGACATGGCATTAAATTCTCCAACTGACCCTTATGTTTCCCGGTAGACCACTAGGGATTCTCATATACTATGAGACACGCACCTATTGTTGCGACTTACTATGCTATAGCTACTCAAGTTTTAAAGACTACTGGTAGATGGCGGTAGTATAGATATACCGTCCATTTGGGATTCTTTAGAGAGTCACTTTCTTCTAAATTTATGATTAAGTTGTCCTACATATCAAATAATCCGCCTTTTCCCCAGTACCTACATCTTTTCTACCTCCTTCCTTGATTTTTGTCCATATTACCTCAATATGAACCTTATCAAAATGACAAGAAGGTGAGGTATGTCCATTTAATTCAGCTATGGAGTCGATTGCATATGGTTTTAAATTAGGTTTGCTTCTTTTAATTTTGTCATACAATAGCGGTTTTGATACCATATTTTCATTACTACCATATTTCACTGTCAATATAAGACACAGTTTGTAAATAAGCAAGCCCTGCACTGGTTGCAGCCCCTGTTGCTGTCTGACGGAGACTAGGCAGTCGCGGATAGTAGTGGCAATGTGTTTACAAAACTTTTCACCGCTCCATTGTCACAGGGAGGGGTAGACTCAGGAGCGAAAGAAAAGGGAGGAGTAGTAAGCAAGTACAGGTAAGCGGTGGGAGATGCGCATAGAAAAGGTTGTTCAGTATTTACTTACCATATAAACCACTGCGCATTATACGGGCACGAATTCCATGCGCTCAAATCTACAGTAAGATGAGTAACGTTATTCTTAGATATTCTCATATTAAATGCAAGTGGTGCCAATATATTTTACATTCTCTATCCTAGTTTACCTGTAGCCCTTATTCATAGTCAACAATTATTGTAATACATCTAGATATCCCTTAATGCCTACCACTTATAACGTTATTTACATCTGCCAATTCTTGTATAAAAATGAACTATTACGTATTATTAAATCAGGTGGTAATTTTTAAGTATTATTCAATAGGAAATATGTATAACATGATATAAAGCTTGAGATTCGATTACCAATAAATATAAGCATATTACTCAGGGGAGTCTGCTGGTTTTGGATACCAGTAACGGGACAATTTGGTCATAGCTATTGCTACCCTTTGCATGGGCCATAAAAGTTATTGGCCTTCCCTTTGTGTAGCGAAAGAATTTACCGTTTCTTCGGAGATAAGCGTCCACCACAGAAATTACTATCGAATGCCGTTAAAATACTCCAGTCCAAAGAAGGAAAAAAGTAAGGCAAAGATAAAAGTGAATTAACTAATGGGCAGATAGAATCACTGGCGTTGGTCAGTAAGATTCTGACAATTCCCATAGTTGTAATGTCGGTATTGAGGCAGTCTGGCGAAGTTTCGAGCAGGGCGAACGTAGCAGCTCCAATCAGCGCGATAAAATTTGTATCCACTGAAGTGTGAAGTGCATCCCATGGTATGTTGATACTTACTTAAATATTTAATAGCTGCGAGTGGTATATTTACTTTCCTTAGTGGTTCGTTTTTCATTGAAAACCTGCAGACTTCCGCGTAACTAGGAACACCGATACCAAAGAGTTGTAAGGCTTTATTGTAGGAGGAACGCTGAGAAACACCTAAATAATCTTTCAAACCAGCTCCACAAAATTACGGGTGCCTTCAAGTTATAATCCCTCCTATTTTTTCAGGACTGGAACCAGATAGGAACTTCTGGTTCTTTTTTAAATACACGTGATCACTTTGTGAATGTGTGACAGAGATGGCGCCACTGTAGAGTGCATATAACTCTAGAGGCAACGATGAGAGTTAGGATTGTTTTTGGTAATTAAAATGGCGACCTTTTCATTGCAAGAACAGCGTGCAATCATTCGTTTTCTCCATTTTCGTGGCGCGACACCTATTGAAATTCATCGCTAGTTGAGTGAGGCATGTGGTGATGCTACCATGGATGTGTCTAATTTGCGTTCCTGGGTGCGACAGTTCTATGAAGGCAGAACATCATGACAACAAACAAAGGCAGTCATGGCGTCGTATCAGCCTGGGTGACGACATGTTCCATCGAGTGGAGTACGCTGTTCTGGAGGATCACCGATTGAGCGTTGCAGACATCGCCGTGGGATCTGTGCACACAATCCTGCTTGAAGATCTGAAAATGCGGAAGTGTCTTCCAGGTGGGTGCCACGAATGATCACAAGAATGCGCGTGTGGTAAATTGTCAGGCGATGTTGACGCGTGATGCTGGCATGAATGGAACATCGATTGCACGCTGTTCTTGCAATGAAAACGTCGCCATTTTAAGTATCAAACCCAGCTAACTCACGTCACTAGATTTCTGTGCACTGTACAGTGCTGCCATCTCTGTCACGCATTCACAAAGAGTCGACGTGTATTAAAGAACCAGAAGTTCCTATCTGATCACAGTACTGGAAAAAAATAGTTGTTATAACTTAAACGCATCGCGTAACAGTGATACAGATACCTGACACCATAGAGCCTCCTCGGTCACTACAGATCGTCAGTTTGTCGCTTGTCGATTCAAAGCCCGACGTAGCGAGGGACCTTCAAGAAAACCCAATACGTTTGTGGTATTAATTGTGGTCTTCAAAGTTGTCCTATATTAACATAAACTGGATAGAATATTAAATGTTTACAATGACAGATTTATAAAACGATTTTCATAAAATCAACCAAAATCTACTATTTCCTCCATTTACAAAAACATAAAATATCGCGATGGCAAAAAGTCAACAGACAAAATCCCTGCAAGGAAATACGTTTTATTTGTAGAAATTAATTGTTCTTTCACACTAGCCGTGTGTAGGACGCACTATGAAAGGGTAGAGTCAGACTAAATAGCCCGGGCCTTAAAGTACTTACAGCATAGTAAGTCGCAATTAAGATAGCTGTCTCATGTGTTTATGAGAACTTCTAAGTGGTTTACCGGAAAAATACCAGTCATTTGGAGAATTTAATGTCATGTTGGCATGTTGGCCATAGTAGTTCAATGGTTAGAGTGGCTGGACGGAGACCAGAAGATCCGTGGTTCAAATCTCGGCTATAGCATTGAATTTTTCAGTCTGGCTCTACCCTTTCATTCTATTTGTAATCAATCGAAAAACTTAAAATTGTCATACCTGGAATAATTATACACGTAATAAGCATAGGATATTATAGTATCATCCAGAAATTAACTGATTAACTGATAAAAGTTTACATTTATCTATTCCCATCGTTTGCAAAAAGCATGTGCTAAGTGATAACCTAGTTTATCGGTTCGGATATGTATAGGCAGGTAATCCTTATGCCTTTGGCAATGAGCAACTTACACGTTCGATACTAATGGATGTTTAAACCGCCACATATCGCAAGTGGTGATCTACAAATACAAAATAACTAAAGATACAAAAGTGGTAAAACGTAAGCCCAAATTATCAAACGCATTTCGGTTGTAAGGAACTAATTTTCAGACCCTGAATATCTGGTATCAGATAAATCATGGTGGAATTTATTTTATGGTGACTTCATACATGTGATGAGTGTAACATCAGATACATTGGAATGCAGTAATTTCGAAGTACTTAACGACTTAAGAAAGGCAGGTGCTTTCAACTCGATATTCCTTTTTTTGGTGGGGGAGTAATTTACGTCCTCCAACATTAAGTGTATCAGACGGTGAATGAACTGGGTGAAATGATACTCAAATGAGGTCGGGGTGCATGGGGCTTGCTGTTACCCGACATTCGTCTTCAAGGATAAGGGAAAACCCCGGAAAAAAGCTTATCCAGGTACCTCAACTTGGCAGAAATTCCAACTCGGGACCTCTTGAACGTAAGAGACCCTAATAGGACGTTTCATGACCATTTCATTTTGCAGTCGAACTTTATATCTCAGAAAGCCGTGAGTTCAGATTTCCACCATTGCTTTTTCTAGGTTAGCCAACAGCTGAAGAAAAGTTTCGCTCGTTTACCATTTACAGAGGTTTTGATGCTGGATCATTTTCGTTTAACCCTGTAAACAGGAGTGAACCAGTTTAGGTACTACAGTGAAATCCCTTGTTTCATCACACTCTTAACCTTAACAATCTTCCAATAAATTGTAGGCAGCTGCATTACTTTCATGTAAAATATTGGCTGAGGGTAAGTGTTATAATTATCCTTGTAATATATGGTACCAGTTACCTGCTCCTTGATGCAGTATAAATGTGTGCTTACCACATAAGCCTAATTGTTTATATACAAACAAAAGCTATAATTGGCAGCTTTAGTTGCGAGTACCCAAGATTACAAGCGAAAAGCTATCCTTATGAATTAATCTTTAAAGTAGCACTAAATTAATGAATTAAATGGTATGTATACATACTCAGATTGCGACATTTTAATATGTTTATCATTCTGAATTAAGATTTACGAAAAATAACTTCTTTCACTTTTGCTTCCAAAAGTAAATTTTTGTTTAAACGAATCTTGGTTGAAGGAAATAACACCACCAACATTACTATTACAGTGCGATCCTTATAAATACCACTTCAGTAAGTCATAACTTTTGAACCAATAATAGGACACACTTGCAACTTTGGGAGAATATAATACACAATTGGGAAATTACACTACCCTATCTATATCTTTTTTTGTTGTTGTAATTTACGTCCTCCAACGTTAAGTCATATCGGACGATGAATGGGTGAAATGATGCTCAAATGAGCCCGGGGTCCCTAGAGCTTAGAGTTACCCGATATTCGTCTTGAAGGATAAGGGAAAACCCCGGAAAAACCCTTACCCAGGTAACTCACCCTGACCGAGATTCGAACTCGGGAGCTCTTGAGCCTTAGACAGACATGCTACCATCTACGCTACCGAGGCGGGCGAGAAAATTTTGGAAGTGTCCTCCACCACCATCTATACATGTTTGCACTCGTCTCACCATATTCTCTGAAGTTTTACGGAGAGTATCCTCGCCAATGATACTTATTTCGGTTCGAATGGATTCCTTAAGAACATCAATTTTCCGTGGCCTATTATGGTACACACTATTTTTAGATACCCCCACAAGAAAAATTCCGGTGAGGTTAGGTCAGGGGATCGGGGAGCCACAGACCTTTTGAGATTATTCGATTATCAAAGAAACTGGTTACTAGTTCCATGGTGGAACGTTCCTCCATTTTTCTGGAAATAACCTTCTCTCAATTCTAATTGTCCGTAAAACTTCAGGGAATATGGTGAGACGAGTGCAAACATGTATAGATGCTACCGGAGGACACTTCCAACATTTTATCTGAGTGATAAATAATGTAATGTAATCTCATAATTGTGTATTATATTCTCACAAAGTTACACGTGTGTCCTATTACTCGTTCAGAAGTTATGGCCTATTCAAATGGTTCAGGTTTATATGGATCACACTGTATCATCATCATCATCATTACTATTACTATTATCGGTATTAGTAATATTAATTTATCATCATTATATTATTTCCCAAAGGAAACTTAGAACAGAATAGAAATTAGAATAAGTTTCTCAGCTAAAACACTATACTTTCAACACCTGTTACACTAAGTAAAAATTTAAACAGAAGCAAATCAATAGTATGAGTTTTTTGGTAGTTTTTAACATATTAAAAGATAGCAGAATAAAATATACTCAAAGGTTTAATAAAGGTTTACTTTATCAAGTAAATAACAAATGAATGCATGGAATGAAGCATGGATCTGTAATAGCTGATACCGAAGCTCGATTTAGAAGTAAGTTACCGAATTAGTTACTGTGACTAGATATGAAAATTTGTCTAGACCAAGAAGTATTTAACTTTTAAAAATACTTAACTACAAATATTTAATAAGTAATAATGATTCTGAGGTACCTTTACACAAAACGTACTTTTAGAAACAGATGAATGTGTGTGTATTACAAAAATACAGTGAGGGAGGGAAGGAGGGATAAGAAGTTTGTAAAAACAAACAAGCAACATATTTCAAATGCTGTAGAACTACTCAGTTGTTACCATTAATGCCCAAGCTTCATTTTTAGAACTCACATAAGGCAGTGTACAGAATGTAGAAGTGAACCATTTGAAAAGTACTGAAATGCTAATGGGGTACGCAGTACGAAGATACCAGTATACTCACGACTATGTGAAAATCGATGTGCGGTAAATGGCTAGGAGTAGATATTATTACCGTTTCATATAAATTATGTTCTAGAAGCAGGTAATCAGAAAACTTATCTCTGATCTTGCCTATTATCAAGCTATATGTGTAAACTGATATCCATCTTTCAGGTTCACAGCCATCTATAACAGTTCTAAATTACCTATAATTTCACTGAGATTGGCCTCATTTCGTGCTGAAGTTCTAAAACAACTTAAAGCAAACAATAAATTAGTATTAGAATTAAAGAATCATCATTATTACAAACTTAAGTTAGTGATATATTCATAATAAAAACAATTTTTATCTGTAAAATCTTTGATATAGGAACCCTTCTTAACATATAATTCCCATATACTGTAGAACCGAAACTAGGACACCGAAGTTTTCCTTTTAGAAATCGCTATACAGTGAAGATCAGATAACTTTGTGCTCCAGTAACTTCTTGCAGAGAACGAACTAGGAAAACCTCTGCTTTGAAGACGGAGCTGAGCAAATAATTACTTTAACTGCACCATTTTAGAGGTAACTAAATCACTTTACCCTACAATATAGGACACGTTAAGGCGTACTCTCTAAGTGGCAGCAACATTACCCTATAAAATAATGCATCGGAACGGACGTGATGCCTGGGAGTTACACTAACTGCACTACATCATTTAAACTTTCCAACTCTCAACGTAGACAAATACCTTGTACAGTTGGAGTAATATGGAATCCCCTTTATACTCTTTCAACGTAATTCACTGTTGAAAATATAAAACTGCACAGGTTTCTTTTATTACTCTGCCTTATTTACTTTTTCTACTGCTTATGCAACATGAAAATGCATATAAATTTGTCATGGTAGTAAGTTTGATGTTTATTTTAACATGTTATTTATAAACATAAAGCAGTTTTTCCTTAAAATATCAAATTTAGCTCTTTGGTAATCCATCTTGAAACCAATACTCAGTTAATGAATTACATCTCGTAAATAATTTTTCAGTTTTTAACTTCCAATACGTTTATCACTCTTAATATCGAATATTAGAGATCGTTTGTGTTTCTACAGTGCGATCCATATAAATCTGAACCATTTCAATAGGCCATAATTTTTGAACCAATAATAGGACACACGTGCAACTTTTAGAGAATATAATACATAATTTGGAGATAACATTACACTATTTATATCTCAGAGAAAATGTTGTAAGTGTCCTCCACCAGTATCTATACATGTTTGCACTCGTCTCACCATATTCTCTGAAGTTTTCAGATGATAGAGAATTGAGAGAATGTTTTTCCAACAAGATGGAGCAACGTGTCATACATCTAATGACATCATGGAACTTGTAACCAGGTTCTTTGATAATCGAATAATCTCAAAAGGGTCGTGCCCCCCCCCCCCAGATCATCTGACCTAACCCCACCTTTTTTCTTGTGGGGGTATCTAAATACAGAGTGTACAGTTATAGGCCAAAGACAATTGATGTTCTCAAGGAATCCATTTGAACCGAAATAAGTAACATTGGCGAGGATGCTCTTCCTAAAACTTCAGAGAATATGGTGAGACGAGTGCAAACATGTATAGATGCTGGTGGAGGACACTTCCAACATTGCGCACCTCGGTAGCGTAGATGGTAGCATGTCTGCCTCACGTTCAAGAGGTCCCGAGTTCGAATCTCTGTCAGGGTGAGTTACCTGGATAAGGTTTTTCCAGGGTTTTCCCTTATTCTTACAGACGAATGTCCGGTAGCTCTAAGATCCATGGACTCTGGACACATTTGAACATCATTTCACCCATTTTATTCATTGTCCGATATGACTTAACGTTGGAGGACGTAAAATTACAAAACAAAACAAAAATAAACAAATAAATAAATAAATAAATAAATAAATAAATAAATAAATAAATAAATAAATAAATAAATAAATAAATAAATAAATAAATAAATAAATAAATAAATAAATAAATAAATAAATAAATAAATAAATAAATAAATAAATAAATAAATAAATAAATAAATAAATAAATAAATAAATAAAAGAAAACTTTCAACACTTTCTCTGAGATGTAAATAGCGTAATGTAATCTCCAATTGTGTGTTATATTTCCCCAAAGTTGTACGTGTGTCCTATTATTGGTCAAAAGTTATGGCCCATTGGTCGTTCAGGTTTATATGGGTCAAACTACACTATTCCTATTTTCTTTAATTCAGCTTATTTATTGTAGCTCCAACAAACTTAGTCATATCGCACCATTGGACTAAAACTATAATAATTTCACGAAGTAACTGCAACAAAATACATGATCAATAAATTAGCATTAACAAAGACATACAAGTTGACATTAAGAGCGGCAGTGTAAGTACCTATAAATTTGGTAAATACATTATCACTGACAATGGAATTTTAACAAGTGTATTAAATTTTCTCAAGAAATCTTACGTTTATAGGTAATTCTTGGTGTCTAGTTTCGCGTGGGTGTCTTCTGCAGCTCTGTGGAGTTCATTGTCGAAGTTGTGGTTGTTCCTGTACGTGGTGTAACGCTCACTGAAGCATATGATGTACTAATTGCTAATGCACTAAGGACAGTCATTCGTGAAGAGGTGTAGATGTGCAACTCTTGTATGGCAGATGTAAACCTTTGCAACTAGAACTTGATCTTTACTGCTGATGGAATATGGAAATAGAATGGTGGAGTTAATGTTATTAATGTTAATATTATTAACATATTAACATATTAAATGATTAGTATTTGTGATTAAACTTCTTAGGATAAATTTTGAATTGGAATTTAGTTAGTGCAGCTAGAATAAGTATAATTAATAGTGTAGAGTAACTAGTGTTTGAGATAAATATTTGAATTAAGGAACACTGGGACTGAAAAATATCCCAAAAGTCTCAAAAACTACAAATTTTATATTTATACATACAAATGTTCCTCAAACCTTCCTTTATTGAATTATGGTAAGAGATTTTTATTTCCGCCATTTTTAAATGTCTAGCCCAGGGTTTAAATTTTCAGAGCGTGGCCATTTATAGGCCCCCTTTCTTCCTTATCCAGCATGATGGCCTGATTTTACCATTTCTGATCGTTTTTCGGCAGCTTTTTCTCTAAAACTGCGTTCAAATCTTGCGGCATAGCTTAATGCTGCTATCTAGTGACACTTTGGTAAACTATATTCTATATAAACTATATATATAAACTATATATATATAACTATATAAACTGTATATTCATTACAAAGCTTTTAATCAGAAACATTCAAACATAAATGCTATATAAAAAGTGCTCAGCACGCCTTAAGTGCTTTAGCACTTAAGAAAATACAAAACAGTCAGAATATCTGTGATTATTCTATGTTCCTTGCAATAAATTTAGCGAATGCTTGTAGATTCACTCTTGTTTTGACTGCCTGTGTTTACTCCAATGTATAATGGCGACTTACTTTTGTTTACAGTTTGTTTTAAATAATGAATTAGCTGTATATGCAATTTATTTGCTTTTCCTGTAGTGTAGTGAATTGTTAACTATATAGACAGCATAATGCATGCAGTTTCATCATGTTGGCGTAAGCCGGTGAATAGAAATAGCGAAAAGAAGGAAACTACAACAAAACTTGGTGCAGCTAGATGGAAAAGCAAAAATTGGGAGCAGATTTCCATTTCATATGTACAGTTGGATATAGAGAAATATTTAATATTTCAGTTTCACATTTCCAAATAGACATCCTAATGCTATTCAAACTATATTTGTAAAAGCTAGAAGAAATTTGCAAGATTTCAAGAACTTGCGCAAACTATGTATAGTCCATACTGTAAATACTATTTTAAATAGCAGACTAATTAGTGAAAGTGATAACCAAATTTTGAATACCAGTGTACATAGCAGTAGAGATGACAGTGTAAATAATGTGCAGACCAGTGTACATTGTGTGTAGGATAGTGCAATTACTATTTTAGTGCATATTTTTAGAAAAATTGGTTCTTCTGCACGTTACATTTTTAATACAATATCTGCTCCCACTGCTTTAGTTTTAGAGCTATGGTTCTGATTTTTTGACCTTATGCCACAACATCAGTCTCAGACTATAAAATTTAAGACTTGGTTTGGATGTCACAAAATTTTACCCGGGCTGTTCAATAAAGAATAATCACAATCTTTTTTTTTGACAACGTACCTTCAATCATCCTCAAAATGTTGATGGTCCTTCTCAAAATAGTCTCCCCTGAATGAGATACACTTGTCCCAGCATTTCTGTCAGTCTTCAAAGACATGCTGGAAACAATTTTTAGAGCGATCCTTCAAAATCGGCTCCACAGACATCACCACTGCTTTTGATAATGGATAATGCCTCCCACGAGGGCGCTTCTTCAAGTCAGAGAATAGAAAAAGGTCACATGGGGCTAAATCTGGACTATAGGAAGGGTGAGGGATGCACTTTACGTTGATTTTTACAAGATACTCAGCGGCCGCACATTATCGTGGTGTAGCATCCAGCCTGCTTCACGGAAATGTGGCCCTTTGCACTCATATGGACTTGCAATGTTTTCAGAACATCCCTGTGGTATTGTCCAGTTACTATGTGTGTGCAGGTAAAACATGTTGATAAACCATTCCATGAATATCAAAGAATGAGATGACCATAACTTTCACAGCAGAAGCAACCACTTTTGCTTTTTTCGGGGTTGGTGATGAAGGAGATTTCCACACTGAGCTTTGCTGTTTGCTCTGAGGATCAAAAAGATGTAGCCAAGTTTCATCAGCAGCGATTACGATTGAAAGTAGCTCCGGATCTTCCTCTAACATCAACTTTAACTGCATGTTACCTTTATTGCAGCGGTAGGCGATGCTGAACATGTCTGAACTTGCCAGATTCTCACAGGTGGGTACCGACAATGAAACTGCTGCGGTGTGTTTGTTTCACATTGAGCTAACAGAATATAATAAGATTGAATTTTAGTGTGAAAAATTATGACCGTAAAAAATTATGACAATTTTTTATTGAACAGCCCTCGTAAATGCACAAAGTACTAAAAATGAAATTTAATATACTACATAATTAAAAAAAAAGTAATTTTCCTAAAATTAATGCATTGTTCTTCTACACAGAGACTGAAGTTGTTTACACAGTTAGTAGGAATTAAAAATTAACAGAGCTATTCCACTAACATGGTTATTGATGCACATACATTAACTTTAATATTGCCATGAACTTTAATTAAAATAAATAAATATATATATTCCTTCAAAACTAATGATCAGAAATTACTAAACATTGGTGTGGTATTTTCTAATATAAAACCCATTAGGTATGCAAACTTTGAAGTTTGTAGGTGTAGTAATACAGAAAATAGAAATTTCAGTCCCAATGCCCCGGATCTTTATTCTGAAGTTCTGCAAAAGTACCACGGTCGCGAACCTGTCACATTGCGCATCCTAATTTTAAGTGTAACTTATTTATTCAAATGCAGGTATTATTAATTGAATATTTTAAATACCCTATTGGTTTTGTACCTTCAGTATTAATACCAATACATTTGTTCTCTTATCAAATAGAAATATATAAACTATTCTCTAGCATAAAGATAAGAAAACGAGGGGAAAAAAGAGCTCGGTTTTGTAATCGGAATTTTTGGCATGCATTCCCAAGAGCCCTTGTGTTGAAGTTACCAATTTTCCCTGTTTAAATCCTTTGTTTGAGGTGGGGAGCACGAAAACTGTAGCGCATCCTAAGCTCGAAAATTGACGAAGATTACATTACGTTTTCATATGTTTGTGCATAGAAAATTCCATGCAAAAGCTTCTTTCGCTGCTACAGACGAGAGTGCACGGTTCATTACACAGATATATCTCTTTAAACGAGGAAGAGGTTTAAACAGAATTAAGAGGTAACATTTGTCAAAGTGGAGTTGTATATGGCTGGCATATCGTTACCATGGCTATAACTCCTTTATGACGAATGGCAGCAATTAAGTGAGTTGTTATTATTTCCCGCCAACAGGTTATTAATTTTAGGTTCGCAGACAACTGGTGCCGTTGGAAATGAACGAAACACCGCAGTCAGGTACCGAAACCATAACGTGCGGAGTGACAATGGATAGCTGGAGCCTAAAAAACGGCCAGGTGTCAGATTTTAGCAATAGACAAAATTTAAAGCAAAAACATCTGAAGTGAAGAGCGAGTAAAATCACCTTATGGACCTAGCATACAAACAAGTTCACTTACACTTACGAATTGGGTACTCAAATACTATTTATGCTATGTAAGGTGTAGTATCTATTCACTACTCCAGTTATTTGAAAGTCACAGATGATGATGATGTTTTCAAACGCTAGGCTTTGGCAATGAAGCCATTAGCTCTCTTGCTCTCCAATATTTCTGTGTAGTGGGTCCGGCAGGTAGGACTTCACAGGTTAAAAGATGTTCCTCAGTCATTTCCTCTCCTTTGTTGCACAGAGGACAATTTGGACTTGTATAAATTCCTATTCTGTGTAAGTGTTTGGCCAAATAGTCATTTTCCGTAAGTAATCTAAAATTTGCTACCGCAGCTTTACGTGGGATTTCCGGAATAATTTCTGGATTTTTAATTAAAATGTTCCATTCTTTATCTTTGGCTTTGTTAGATATTGATTGGTTTTATTTGTTTTTATATTAGTTTTAATTCATATTTTTATGGATGTAAATGGTAAGTTTTTACTTTTGTTCTGAATTAAATTTGCAACTTTTTTGGCAAGAAAATCAGCTGACTCATTTCCAGCAATTCCACAATTTGTAGGTATCCACTGTAATATATTTCTTTTCTGTAGCTTTTGAAGTTGTTGGATCATCTTGTGGCGTTCTTTAATTTGGATTGACCTCATTTTATATGAATTTATTGCACATAATGCTGCTTTAGAATCAGAAAGTATGACAGCATTTTTGAATTTATCTAATCTGTATAGAAGGTGTTGGAGTGAAATATGAATAGCCGTTACTTCTGCATCAAAATTTGTTGTGTGGTATCTTGCTGGTTGATAGAATGAGAACAGTGCACAATTAATTCCTGCTCCTGAGTTGTTGTCCAAGTTAGATCCATCTGTATAGATATGTAACCATTCTTGAGGTGGGTATCTATTGTTCACAGTTTCTAATGCTAGTGCTTTTAGTTTCAGATTCTGTAACTATTTGTTATAAATAAAAAAAAGTCACAGATGTTCAAATAAAGAACGCTTTGCTGAGATCCTGGAAGCAGATCTTAGGAGACATCCTGTGAAATGGCACTTCACGTTTTTATTCCGGAGGTCCCGTAACGGGTCCATTAATTTCAAATTTCAGTTCTTCTTGCAGAGTTAAAGAATCCCATAAGGAGGAAGATGGTGTGCCGCGTATGGTGAACGAAATGCCATTTTCTTAATTCACGTCCTCCAACGTTAAGTCATATCGGACGATGAATGAAACGGGTAAAATGATGTTCAAATGAGCCCAAGATCCATAGAGCTAAGAGTTACCCGACATTCGTCTTTCAGGATAAGGGAAAACCCCGGAAAAACCTTATCCAGGTAACTCACCCTGACCGAGATTGGAACTCGGGACCTCTCAAACGTGAGGTATACATGCTACCACCACGCTATCGAGGCGGGTCAACGAAATGCTCTGTGTTATAATACGGTCCTCTTCCTTGAGAACCCACGGGTATATGGAGTATTAAACAGTGGACAGTTTTAACAAAAAATATCACTCCCTTCTTTGTATGCATTTTTTCTTTGCCGCCAAATAGCAGGAACAGAAATGGATAGAGTCAACATGAAAAATCCAATGCCATGGCCGGGATTTCAACCACGGATCTCCTGGTTTCCGTCCAGTCGCTCTAACCCATTGAGCTACCATGGCCAACGTGCCGTCCTGACATTAAATTCTCCATTTGACTCGTATATTTCCCCGGTAGACCACTAGGGACTCACGCATCCGAGATGCACCGTTTGTGGCGACTTGCTATGGTAAGTACTTGAGTCCCAGGGTTCATCATTTAACTCTTATAATTTTAGCTAATTGATGGAAATTAATCATTGCTCCACACTAGCCGTATATAGGCTAAGGCTTTTGTTGGATAGAGTCAACATGAAAAATGCAATGACATGGCCGGGATTTGAACCACGGATCTCCTGGTTTCCGGATGCGAGAGCCCCTAGTGGTTTACCAGGGAAATATACGAGTCAAATGGAGAATTTAATGTCAGGACGGCACGTTGGGCATGGTAGCTCAATGGGTTAGAGCGACTGGACGGAAACCAGGACATCCGTGGTTCAAATACCGGCCATGGCATTAACTTTTTCATGTTGACTCTATCCATCAAAAACCTTAGCCTATATACGGCTAGTGTGGAGAAATGTTTAATTTCCATCAATTAGCTAAAAGGAACAGAAATGTTAACATTTTGACAATTATTTTAAAAATACTAATTTGAATAAAGAAAGTTGACAGGAAACTTTTTTTTAATTTCTTTATTACTGTACATCACCTACAAAACATAAGGTTATATTTCAATTGGGCCGGTCGCTTTCAACTCTTTCTGTGGTTTCCTGAGACGGTAGGTAAATAGTTCCCCTTCACAAATAACTTCCTGTACCTATTATTTCCACTAGTTATGATCTTATTTTTACATTATTGGGGGCCCTCCATTTTTCTATTACTCATTTTTCGTAATTTAATTGCATATAGATATAAGAATTGAAAACTGCGATTTTCTATAATTTGACTAGAGCGCCAACTTCTTAGTAACACCGAAAGATAAATTCACAAGAGCTGAAATATCAGACGGTGCTATTGGGCGAAGCAGAGTAGCAATACAGAAAGGCCAATATGGGGTTGGTGACAGTTTGATGGAAGATCGATACATAGCGCCATATAAACGATAAGAGTAAACTAAACTTTGATGGCCTCTACTGTTCATATGACCTTTCCATTTATCAATATACTAAGCAAATAGCATCTCTTTGTATCACCAAAGTCCACTCCGCTCAATATAAACGATTTAAATAATTTAATATTAGTATTTCTTTATCAAAATTATGAATCATATTTATTGATAGTTAAAATAATTCGTAAATATATAAATGTCCCACAAAGCTATATTGGAAAGTATTATGAAGTTACATAACCTGTTTATGTGAAGATCAAAGGAGTATTAGTCAGTATCTATGTTTAAATTATTAATATTATATTACCATATTCAGACATCATATATTCCATTTTTCTTGCAATATGTCACTCTTTATCTATAATAAATTCCCATTCTTTGCATTTTTTATCTATGTCCCATTACAACTTAATTCATTTACCGCTAATGATTGTAAAGTTCGTTATGCTGAAGAATACGCTTCCTATAAACTAATAATTCAGAGGAACAATCGAACATACATTAAAATGTTTCATGAGCGACGAGTAAGTTGAACTTCAAATATGTTTTCAATTCGGTAAAGAAGTTTAAAAATATATACGTTATTGCACATAAGTTAGTACATAGAAAAACAAGTTTTATGGACAAACAATAAGAAGTGAAAATGTGAAAATAAAGTACATTCGAAAGAAAGATTTGTGAATCCAACATCATCCGATTTGTAATTTCCGTTCACATTTACAATAATGTACACATTTCCCTCTATATAATGTATTTTTATTTATTTGTTTATTGATTGATTCATTCCTTTTTTCGTTCGTTTGGACATCCATCCACCCACCTACCCACCCATCCACCCATCCACCCATCCACCCATCCACCCATCCACCCATCCACCCACCCACCCATCCATCCATCCATCCATCCATCCATACATCCATCCGTCCGTCCGTCCGTCCATCCATCCATCCGTCCGTCCGTCCGTTCGTCCGTCCGTCCATCCGTCCGTCCATCCATCCATCCATCCATTCACCCACCCATCCATCCATCCACCCATTCACCCACCCATCCATCCACTCATTCACCCATCCATCCACCCATCCATCCACTCATTAACCCATCCGTCCGTCCATCCACCCACCCACCCGTCCGTCCGTCCATCCGTCCATCCTCCATCCATCCATCCATCCATCCACCCATTCACCCACCCATCCATCCACTCATTCACCCATCCATCCACCCATCCATCCACTCATTCACCCATCCATCCACCCATCCATCCACTCATTCACCCATCCATCCGTCCATCCACCCATCCACCCACCCACCCACCCGTCCGTCCGTCCGTCCATCCGTCCATCCGTTCATCCGTCCATCCATCCATCCATCCATCCATCCATCCATCCATCCATCCATCCATCCATCCATCCATCCATCCATCCATCCATCCATCCATCCATCCATCCATCCATCCATCCATCCATCCATCCATCCATCCATCCATCCGTCCATTTATTTGTTTGTGTATTTAATATTGTAGACATTTCTTCTTCTCTTCTGGGCTAACGCCATCAAAGGATGTCGAGATAACACAACGTAAGGGTATATTACAGACTGATATTTAAAAGAAGATACGTGACGGTCATCTGTTTCTGTACGTGAACAGCAGACAGGAATTAATGCAGATCCAATCACGTTATCCTCTCAACACTCGAAACATAAACAAGGCTTCGAGCTATCTGAGTGTGATTCACCAGTTTAACCAATCTGGCCACCTTTATTTACGTTACCATAGCAACGAACTTCCCCTCTTTCCCTTCGAGACCCATGCTTAATGACCTTCACGTATTCGACTGTAACAACAATGATGATAAAAATAAATATACAAAATGTGTAATGTAACCCAGCGGTAATCGGGAGGTGTTCTACGGGTAGGCGCAACCGTGAACAGCACATAGCGCATTCTCACCTAGCGTAAACGAGATAACACGCGCGCACGTCCAGCGGAAACATTGCATGTGTTATAGCCAGAGAACTAGACATTTCCGGATGTATTGCGTTGCGAATATTCAAAAAAAATGTTTAGTCAATTTTAATTTACCTCATTTCACCAAAAATTCAATACATATACCCAAGGACATTCCAAATATTTTTATTTTGTAAACGATTTCTTGTGCACCCATTCGTAGTTCTAAAAGTAATATTACCCTAAATTAAAATAACGAGAAATGTGTGTTTATTTCTCATTAAAGAACGAGAAAGACTTCCACAATTCATTATAAACTAAAATGCTCTTTATTTACGAGATTGTTCAGTGCTCTTACCACGAGTATCTTGCATAGCACTTCTTCGAGAATGAATGACTTTTAGAAATAGTAATTAAATGAAAATAAAATAAATCAATAACAATTCTTGAACATTATGGCTCATTACCAAGGTCAGCAACATTAACCGTAGTGACATTATGCGATCGATATGCAGTTTAGCCGCCGTTCATAAAGGATCAGTAACTTGCAGCTCGTACTAAGCTGCAACATGAATTCAATTATAAGCAAATAATAAATAATTTAAAACCAAGATAGAATTAAAATGCAAAATTAAGTGCTAAAATACGTTAGCAATTCATATCTGCAAAATGTCACTAGATTTAACATAGGACATGTAAATTAGGTAGAGCTCGCAAGTAGGTTAGGTTACCGCCACTGAATGTTGGAAGTTCAACTTTACAGCATGTCTTGGAAATGGATTAAAAAACAGTACCATCGAAGAATGGTTTGCATCAACAAAGACCCTCTTCTGGTGAAGGGCGAGGCATAGAGTTTGAGAAAGGCCAAGAGAAGAAATTAGTCCGTTGCATTTTCCGCTCAAATTAAGGTTCTTCTTAACGGGATTTATCTGAAAAGCTTTATCTGAGTAAGAATCGGTAAAGGTGGTTAAGGGTTGCCCTGGGCAACCTCGTACCATCTGTACAGATGTGCAACTAGATTGGTTTAAAATAAAACGAGCACTACCCCAAACGCACGTTCCGCATTTCAACTCTGTCTTACACCAAGTAGAGAAGAGAGGAAGGAAGAACACAGAAAGAATTAAAGTAGAAAGAGAAACTAGATGCATTCGGCCCCGTTGGGAATGTAATTAATTAAAGGCTGATCAGACTAGTACAGCCGCACGGAGTTGTACCCATTTAATGAAATACCGTAAACTTTCATTTCAACTGACGTGGAAGAAACTGACAGCCACCCGCAAATTATTTCACAGCTCTGCTAATCCCTAAGTAGTGCAGGTGACACTGTAAGACCTATCAAAATAGTAGAACGTTTTATAAAAGCCAATTAGTCTTCTCTGACATTCAAAACAATTGTTAAAACAAATGCTAGAAGTGTACTTAACTATAGATAAAATTGGATCTATGTATTTAACTGAATTAGTTCAATTATTCAATGAATTTAATTAATTCAATTTCAATGAATTTCTTTGGCTGTGATCCTCTGGGAACCACCAGATCTGAAGATTTTGAGAGTATCTGTTACATACAATGACCAAACTTCTTACATCATTTAGCTTCCGAAATATTCCATAAATCATTCTTTAGTGGTCCCATATTCTGGATATCGACCTCATTCACCACAAAATATTCATTATAGACAGTTTACGTACCGTTTGTTGTAGATATACTGGTACACAGGAATGTAGAGAAAGGCTGAGACAACTGTAGATATATTTGAGTCTTGATTCTTACATACTTTGAATGAGTTCACAAAACACAAACAAACTACCTACATAAAATTTGAAAGCGTAACATACGGGTAGATTAAAAATTATGAAGAACAGGGAATATTTCATAAATCCTGAATTTAATAACGGTTTTTATTCGAAGTACGTCGGTTATACACATATATAGATATAAATCATATGAGTTTTCTACGTTAACATGAATTTTCTCGAATAAAATTTACCATGTATCCATCCCCCAGCACACGCACGCGCGCACGGACACACTCCGTAGAAATAATAAAAGTGCACTTTCTTAAATACCACTGAATATTTTAGACATGCCATTGGAAACTGGACATGTAAGTAAAAAACGGAAACGCATTATTTAAAGCACGTACTGCATTCAAAGATATACTGAGCTCAAAATACTAATCGAAAAATAGCTTAAATATTACAAGAATCTTTGAGAGTATAAGTTAGTCTTTTGAAGATAAAATAGCAAATAATTAGTCACACAGTAAGTGAATGAAAGAGTGAGTGAGTGAGTGAGTGAGTGAGTGAGTGAGTGAGTGAGTGAGTGAGTGAGTGAGTGAGTGAGTGAGTGAGTGAGTGAGTGAGTGAGTGAGTGAGTGAGTGAGTGAGTGAGTGAGTGAGTGAGTGAGTGAGTGAGTGAGTGAGTGAGTGAGTGAGTGAGTGAGTGAGTGAGTGAGTGAGTGAGTGAGTGAGTGAATGAGTGATGAATTAATAAGTTAATAAATGACGTATCACGAATTGCATTCGTTAGAGGTATTTCAGGAGTTATATGATCTAATAAAAAAACTTAAGTATTTAAAGTACTTATAACAACTTAAAGCCCACAATACTAGCAAGTGCACAGATTAAGTGTGTTCTACTCACACGACTTTCTCTACTGATTCCTTTACAAGATATTCTTACACATTCTCTTTCCTCTTATATATTTCATATTAATCGAGATAAACCTTTTAGAAACAGTTTTATTACATATTTTCTAGTAGGTAAAATGGGAATGTGGAATAGAGTAGGCTTAAGAGATACTCAAATCCTTTAAGAACTCGTTTCCTGATATTTCATTTGTTTCTATGACATGAGACGAAACAATGACTTCCCATTTGAGGAAATAATCTTCATTTAAAAAGTCAAACCAATAACAAGGATTCTAAAATGTTTAACTCCACTAAAGTGGAGCTGTGTCTAAATGTTTTGCGTAATAAGATTATGTTTATCTGTTGAGTTACCAGTTATGCACAAACCAATTATTATCAACAGAATTTCACAGTTTATTCCCAGCAAATGCAATATATAAAGTTAATTCGTCCTGTTAATATTGGAATTTATTGTAACTTACTGTAAATTAATCAAAAGGCTTAAGGTAATTTCTGATAATATGAATATTTTGGGAATTTGAAATGCGGAACACAAGCACAGATATTTTTCTAAAAATTATTTTTTTGTACAAAGAGGTGTTAAAGCATCGTTTTCAGGTAAAATCTAGTATAACATTTTTGGGCGGATTGCAATATTACTTATGTTTTATCTAAGTAGCAGAGAACGTGAACATTTTAATAATTAAAAATATGTTTGAACAGAGAAAGGAATATATTATCTGACAATTTATACCAATGCCTAACAAAAGATATCTCGGAAATGCATAATGTGTGTGCTTTAAGAAACATTACACTTTTAATGCAACAAAAATTTGTCTATCTCTTCCGGTTAAACATTTTTACAAAAAGTTGTTCAAAAAGAGGCCTTCAGATGATAATCTCAGAAAGTTCAAATATACGTTTTGTTTGTTGTGAAAAGCAGCTAAAGCACATGGTTTTTAATAAACTATCATCAGTACAACCTTTGCGAGAATTGGTTTCTAAAAATTGCCTTGTAAACAGGTATGGGGGGGGGGGGGCTTTATGGAATGCGTCGTGTCGTATTCTGGGCAGAAGCTGAACTTAAACAACCAAATTTGGTGTTTATCCGTTTCATTTTTAAATTATAGGGTTCACAGACATATGGGCACAGCATACACACATGCGTGCATCTTCCCCTATACACGCTTTTTTCTGGAATTTAGGAGGTCTCAAAATTTCAGCTCAAGTCTCAGAATCGCTTGTTGGGTAAGATACTATACTTTCTGTACCTAATATAAGTACGTAGTCTACAAAGTGGTAAATCATATCTTCGCATAATACCAACTACTGAACTGTGAAAATATTTAGCTGTATGTTTAACTCAAATCAAAATCATGAAAATGTATTATATCGACAGAATAGAAATTTAAATACTCTGAAAGGATCAAATCAAAGCATACTAATTAAAAGAATTATGCTTCACTGAATCTTAAAGCTGCCATTGTGCTCCAAATTCTCCGCTATCGGAAACAAGTAATGGAAGGGGCACGCTTATTAGACAATGAATTCTTCTGAATTCTGCGATTGATCTGTAATCAAACTACCAATTCTTGATATTCAGATGTTTTTAAATTATATTTGGCTGTATTATCTTCACGTCTGTTTTACTGTATGGATGTCAGACATAGTCAATAACAGCAAGACAGAAGAACAAAATGCAAATATGTCAACGGCAGATGAAACGCAAAGTCCTGGGGGTATCTCTGAAAGACAGAACCTCACATGCAGCGTTGAATATGACACAATTAGGCATAAGATTAAACTGAAAATGGGGAGGACACGTGGCAAGACTACAAGAAAGTGGACGTCAGGACCACCATGTGGGATCCTCGAATAGGAAAACGCTACAAGGAAGACCAAGACGCAGATGGGCAGACATCTTCAAAGAGCATGCAGGTCAGCATTGTTCAAGGGTAGCATGAAAAAGAAGGGACTGGAAAACGCTTGAGATACATCTCTGTAGGGTCTAATTGTGGGCAGCATAATAACTAATAGTGAATAATAAATAGGGAATAGTGAATACGGAGTATCAGTGAAAAGTGTACATATAGAACAGTAACGTCTAAATAGTGAATAGTGCAAATACTGGACAGTTGTGACCAAAGAGGGTATACTATAAGAACTAAATACCGTTATTAATAGGCAATGACTAAATATTACAATTAATTATTTCCGCGCTGTTTTGCTGTGGTCTGTTGGCGTAAGAACGTCCAAAGGTTTGGTCCACAAACTGCGGTAGAAATCTTCAGTTGCGCGGTCGAAGTTTTCTCGGAGACAGTTTCGCTGAGTCAGACGCAAATTAACATTCAAATACAACTAGCCGAGATTGTTCAGACTCGGAACCGTGCACGGGAGGATCAGATCCTGCCAGGCCCTTCTTCCTAATAAGCGGTTTTCCAGGTTTTTCTCAGCCTTCATAAGAGAGGTATGATAACTATATACCCTAAACTGAGACTGAACCATTACTTCCCGAATTTCCTTATCAAGTTATCATTTCATATATTAACGTGCTGAGTCTCCAATGACGTATGTTAAAACACTACTAAATATAGGATTTTTTTTCCCAAATACTAGTTGATGAGGTTTAATATTGTCACGCATTCAACTCCGTCAATTAAAAACGCAATATCGCGGATATCATGTATTTTCTAAATGGTACTGCATTATTTAGGTCTGCATAATGTATATCATCGTAATATCAGCTGAAAGCACTTCGTAGGAATATTAAACTTACAGTTACAAATTATATACCAAAGAAGAGATTTTGTACTTTGCCCTTATGCGTAGAAAGGAATCTGGCTGACTACAGAGGTGCGAATATGATAGTTTCCAGTACATTTTACAGTAAAATGATTGTAAATTAGGAGTATGAGGAATTTAAAGCTCTAAAATTAAATTTAAACATTGGAAAAGCACCTATTAGCTATATTCATCATCATCCAAGGCCCGCCTCGGTAGCATGGTGGTAGCGTGTCTGCCTCACGTTCAAGAGGTCCCGAGTTCATATCTCAGTCAGGGTGAATTACCTGGATAGGTTTTTTTTCCGGAGTTTTCCCTTATCCTGAAAGACGAATGTCGGGTAACTCTAAGCTCTAAAGACCGTGGGCTTATTTGAACATCATTTCACCCGTTCCATTCATTGACCGATATGACAACGTTGGAGGACGTAAATTACAAAAAAATCATCCATGGTTGGGGACCCCAGAATTACTGTCGTCCCCATCAACCAATCAATATC
The DNA here is from genome assembly GCA_030765055.1 of Mantis religiosa. Lineage (NCBI taxonomy): Eukaryota > Metazoa > Arthropoda > Insecta > Mantodea > Mantidae > Mantis > Mantis religiosa. The sequence continues at coordinate 52,946,124 of CM060957.1, forward strand.
TATCCATCTCTTGCTCGATCTTCCTATGTTTCTCTTAGCTGTCGGAAGGTAGTCGACTGGTATATCTGCCCTTGTTCATCCTCTTTATATATCACCTCCAGTTTTCTTCATTCTATTTAACCCTCTATTTTAAGTTAAATGTGTTAAATTCTTCTCTTAATTCATTTTATGATCTATAGATAGTATCCAACCACTTTTCCTAAAAATCTCAGTTCTGCTGATTCAGTTTTTCTTTTCTGTTTTCTTGTTCCTGTTTAATGCTCATTTTCACTTGAATACAGAATACATGAATTGCCATTGTCTAATAAATTTTTGTTTCTCTTCTAGTTTTCCTGCGAAGAGTTCTATTTATTTTAGAGCACTTAAAGCTAAATTTACTTAGTTTCTTGTCAACACCATTCTCTTCTAATACAGCGGCTATTTCTGATCTCAAATAGCTAAAAGCTGCCACATTTTGCATTGCTTTCTCATGTCTTACAATCTTATATCTAACTTTTTTCCCCTTTAAATACTGACATTTTTGTTTTACTTAACATATTTTTAGATTGCAAAATTCTAATATTTTATTTAATATGTTTCATTAGTAAAGCATCTGATTCTGCAACAGTACTTGGTCGTCAGCGTATAATATCATCTCTATCAACACTAAAGTGCAAAAGCTATATTGCATTATGCATTTTCTTTTTCACAAAAAAGCACTGTATCGGTAATACTTTTTCTGGGCAAAACCATTGTGTGTTTTGTTTCCAAGTCATGTCCTCAATTCGTACATAGAATTACTCAGTTAATACTTATATATGTAATATTTAGTATTCAGTTTCCTGATATCATCTTAAATTTTCACAGAAGGTATTTAGGGAAGACATACTGAAAGCAGGACGGTGAAGTTTTCTTTTTCCTAACTTAAATTCAATTCACAAAAATGTTATTTAACAAACAATATTTCCATCTAATCATTAGAATAAAATCCTAGTATTATTCTGTATCGTCACATAAGATCGTGATATAAGTAAGTAGCGGAAAATTCTATAAGCAGTTAGCATATTACAGCTTCAATGTCACGAAGGTTTAAGCTGAGAGAATAATGAACAAGAACGTTGCTTTGAATCTAGCAATGTTGACATCTCTCTAGTTGTATTGTCCTCATATGTTTGATGCTTCCACTCTACGTAACACATAGTTCGTAACAATGTGTGCCTCTTAGGATAGCTAATTGAGTCTCAAATATGCACAAAACTGAGCTGTTGTGAACTTGAGTATGACTTCGTGTAGTTCGGAAGTCAAAAGTGGCTGCTCAATTGACAGGAAGCTGCAACACACCCTACTATCCCCTAAACAAAAAGAAACACAAGAACGTCGGTCACTGACAGAAGCTGGAGCTGCTCTCTACCCACACTTAGATGGCTCATTAACACGGACGTCACACCCAGAGCGCCTGCGTGGGAAAACTGGTTTACAAATAACTTTTAACACAGCTAATCGCGGTACAAATTTAATCTCCCCCTTGCTCTTGAAATTAACTGTATAAATCAAGGTTCTTGTTCGCTTTGTATAAGAAAAACATTAAATCTTCCCACCGATGTTTGGTAATTGCTGTTCTTCAAGCGTGCATAAACAACACAAAAGGCCAACACTACTAACTATAAGGATACAAAACATTCTTTATCGAAAACAAATACTAAACTTCGTGGAATGCAACCTCAATGTGGTTTAAATCTTTTTTAACGTCTAATAAATTGGTAACGATTTGAACTATTTATGACCTCTATAACTATTCCTGCCATGAGATGAAAAGAGAACCCTCTTTATTTTTATTGTGTTTTCTATTTCACAACTGAAACCTTGTGCCTCAAGGATTTTAAACACTTTCTCTTGTTTATAATTGCTAAAACATACGGTCAGTGCTCTTTAAATCGCCTATGCACGTGTAAACTTGATAAACTGAATTTAAATTAACCTGTACAAAGCTACCGCTTACGAATTATGTTGTATTGTAGTATTAATGTTATATAATACCACTATTGACACATTTTGCGTTAAATCCGTAAAACTACTAAGCTGGAACCATTTTGTTTTGATTCGAATTCAAGTACAGTCAAAATCTCAACACATTATTCAGCTTTTGTTTTAATGAGCTATTTCATATTAAATATCCCTTCTAATATTATCTACCTATTACCAACTGAAAGATGCCCTAATGTTGTACAATTTATATAAAATACCATTTATCCATTCAATTTACATTTATCACAATCCATATTAATTGTTTTATAATACTTCCTAAGTTAGGCAGTCGTGTGCAGGCACGATTTGGGAAAACAAATTGTATTACAGTCACAAATGAGCTCACGCAGAGAAAATAGAAATTAAATATTTCCAATACCGGCATACAAAGCCTACGTAACTTTACGAAAGGTACGAGGGCTGTTCAATAAAGAATGATCACTTCCTTTTTCTTTCTTTAGACAACGTACCTTTACTCATCCTCATAATTTTGATAGTCCATCTCAAAATAGTCTCCCCTGAATACAAAAGACTTGTCCCAGCATGCTTCAAAGACATGCTGGAAACCATTTTTTGAGATATCCTTCAAAATCGCCTACGCAGCCTTCACCACTGCTTCTGATGATGGACAATGCCTCCCACGAATGCGTTTCTTCAAGTTAGTTAATAGAAAACAGTCACATGGGCCTAAATCCGGACTATAGGGAGGGTGAGTGATGCACATCACGTTGATTTTTGCAAGATATTCAGCAACAACATTGGTAATATACGGCCGCGCAATATCGTGGTGCAGCATCCAGCCTGCTTCACGGCAATATGGTCTTTTGCGCCTGATATCGACTTGCAATGTTTTTAGGACATCCCTGTAGTATTTTACAGTTAATGATGTCTGTGCAGGTACAACATGCTGATAAACCTTTCCATGAATATCTAAGAATGAGATGACCATAACTTTCCCAGCAGAAGCAACCACTTTTGCTATTTTGGAGGTTGGTGATAGCGGAGATTTCCACACTGAGCTTTGCTGTTTGCTCTCAAAATCAAAATGATGTAGCCAAGTTTCATAAGCAGTGATTTCGTTTGAAATAAGTTCCGGATCTTCCTCTAACATCAACTTTACCGCATGCAGACTTATATGCGAATGCCCTATTGTTCGGGAATCAACAGTCTTGGAACCCATCGCGCACAAACACGCCTCATGTGTAACGTTTCAGTCACTAACGTGTAGCTGGCATCCTATGAAATGTTCAGTATTTAAGAAAATGATCTTAAGATAATTCGTCGATCCTCTCTCACAATGGCAGCAGCAGTGTTGATGTTTTCTTTCGTTAAGAGCAGTAACTGGAGCACCGGGTCCACCTTCCTGTGAAATAGACTGTCTCCCATCTTTAAACATTTTAAACAACCTTCGAGCTGTGCTGTAGGGAAGAACAGACTCTCCATAGGCCTTCTGTAACATTGTATAAGCCTCAACTGAAGATTTGAGATAAGGGCAGAATTTCACAGCAGCATATTGTTCCTCACGTGTTACCTCGTTGCAGTGGTAGGCGATACTGAACATGTCTGCACTAGCCTGGTTCTCACATTCGGGAACCAGGATATGTACCAACAATGAAACTACTACGGCGAGTTTGTTCCACATTAAGTTAACAGAATATAATAAGATTGAATTTGAGTGCGAAAAATTATGAACGTAAAAAATTATAATCATTCTTTATTGAACAGCACTCGTACTCCTGGCCTTTAAGACAAGCTAAACTATAAAAAGAATGCAGTTTTTAAAACTACTTTAGGATTTATTCTGATGGTCAGAATAATGAGTCGGAATATAGAACAAGAATGACAACTTAAATACATGTTTGTAAGGTTCAAAACATAACAGAAGAAATGGTACAAGCATTTCAGAAAATTAAACTGTATTAAAATCTATTGCACATCTTCTGGGGAAACTAACCAGGTGAAAAGACGATTTACGGCATGAGCATCAAGGAAAGCAGTTACGTTTCTTTGACCTAACTAATTTTCTACATTCATGCCATCTCCTGACCAGGTATTTAATTTACTGAAAACAGTCTTTTGTTCAGTAATGCGAATTTTGATAGTGTTTTGTCTTTGTTGATATTTGTGTTATATCCAGTAATTCATTTTTTGGTTATAACATTTCTTTAAATATTCTGATTTGGGAGAGGTGTGCGCTTCCGAAACGTCGATTTCAAATCTTATTTACATGGCTTGTTCCCGAGAAGTTATGGGATATATTCGTCTCCAGGAAAGCTTCAGCTCTTATTTTATTAAAATACTTTGTTGTCAGGATGGGTTACAATACTTTAATTCTAAATAAGAATATCCCCACATATATTTCATAAACAAGAAGCTGCATTTCAAAATGAGAAAATTCAAGATGCGGAGCTAAGTTTTAAAACTACCACAGCGTTATCTGATACTTTATATAGTCCTTATTTTCATTCAATAACATTTTTCATACACAGTTTGGCTTTCAAAATGAACGATCAGAGCCTCCCAAGCCATTCATATAAATTTCAGAATTTATATTTTATTATTATCTGTATGTCGAATATATTACATTTTAAACAAATTTATTGAAAATACAAATTGAGCAGAATGTTTCGCAACAAACAAATTTTGGGCATGTTTGTGTAATTTTTTAATAACTTTGCAATGCATTGCTAATTATCTAAATTGTGAATTGTAGTATTCATTAAAATTTTCGTTCTAAATTTTACCAGCTGCTTTTTGAAACAGTTTCAATTGTATTCAAAATTAATTTTTTATTGTATTGGATAGAAAACGAGGTTTAAGATAGCAAGTTTAAGTGTAAAAACAATCTGGTAACACTGGGTAACAAAAATATTTGTTGAACGTTTCGAGCACTTCATGAGGCAATTCCTACTAATAAGTTCAGAAAAACAAATATGACAATACAAATTTTTATTATCTCTAGTTTCTATGATATACATAAGGTGGAAGTATTACATATTAACAGATTGAAAGAAAAGGATACATTTTAATTACATACATGCTAACAACAATGAAAGTGCATTTGATTTTTTTAAACTGGTAATTACATGCTAAGAGTACTAAATTGCTGGAAAAATACTTCGCAGATAGTCGTGTCTGAAGAGAATCATGTGGTGGCCTATTGACTTCGTCGTCTTTTAGCTTGCCTCTTGTGATGGAGTTCCGCAGAATCCCATACAAAGACCAACAGTAATCCGCAAGCATTACTTCATTCCAACGGCCCTGATATCTTTGTTCCATAACAGAAATGACCTGATGGAATCTTTTCCCATGTTCATCACTAACAGCTCCACAACTAGGAGGGAAAAAGTCTAGGTGGGAGTGGAGAAAATGGATCTTAAGGGACATGTTGCATCCAAGGTTACGGTATTTTTGCAGGAGCACTGTCACCAAATGCTTGTGGTTGTCGTCTCTTTTGTTGCCTAAAAATCTATGAACAACACCCTTGAAGGCATCTCAGGCTTCCTTTTCTTTCCCCTCCAAAATTTGGTCAAATGCAGAATCCTTTACAAGTTCTCTTATTTGTAGTCCGACAAAAATGCCTTCCTTAACTTTGCATCACTTAAAAACAAAATTTTTCTCGGGTTGTGTTTTGTTATTTGACAGGTGTGCCAACTCCCAAAAAATTCTCCCAAATTAATATCTTCACTCTGAAAAATGAAATGTCACTTTATCTTCAAAACAAGTGCTAATCTCTCATTTTTATGGCGATTTTTGAATTCAGCAGATGGAAATACATGTACATTCACTATTTTTAAGCTCGAAACATTTTCATTGTTGCCCAGTGTAATAAGAATAAAATGAAATTGAATATTGATCAGGATATCAATAATATCAAAATTAATTTAAACTTAGAAGAAATGTTATTTGGAGCGTTAAACAGTGTAGAAAAGTGTTTCAAAAGAAAAGTTATAATATATTATTAAATATTATAACGAACATGCTGTGGATCAATAGTAAAATGTTGAATTGCCATAGCAACGGTAGGATCAGTAAATCGAGATTGGTTGAACTTAGCTGTCTTCTGCGCTTAACCATCGGAAAGAACGGACGTGTGTGTGTGAAGTTCCATAAATCTGCAGAAACTGACTCGGTGTATATAATATAGCAAAACCTGCATAACTGTTTATTAATATTGTATAATTCGATGTTCGCAAAAATTATTATTTTGTAAGTGTTTAAGAGAGTTGTTTAAAACTGGTTTAACTGAATTAAAAATATAATTTAGAAAAGAAAGTATAGAGAAATTATTTCTTCTTTGCACTAATCCACCAACACCCTTCATCGTGACCGCACCCTGAAATGGGATCTCATGTTAAAACAATAGCAGCCGAGATACGTTTCATATTGCAGCTTCGAGAAAAGAAACGCGATCATTCCAATACCTCAACAATGAAATTTTTGTAACAAATGCCGTCCCAACGTGGTACATCGTCATCTTTACTACATCCCAATCCAATATGCATATACTTTCGTTACATCTGACTACCCTGTTCCTATCTAGTTGTGTAATACAGCTTCCATTTTATCCAGGGGACGTTATATATTAGTTTATTGTGAAATGGTTTCTCTATCTTAACTACTAATGTGAATAGACAAAATGAAACTGTAAGAGTTCAGGTCGGTGGCGTCAAATGAGCATATACACCTACCTACAAGGACCCATGTTAAGAGTGACTTAATAGAAAATAAATTAATTTTTAATGTTCAATAGCTCTAATCCTTACTACGGAAAGTGCACTGAAGAGTAAATCACCAGTAGTTTTACAGAGGCCATTACACTATAGTATTCAAGATGTAAATTGCCATAAAGGGACTGCTACTAAAACAGCTCGTGGTGAATATTTATGAAAGAATGCAAATAACCATCCCTATTGGGGAAATGCTGCAAGGGATACATTTCCTTTAAACGAATTTTTAAATCCATGCCAGCTAATTTAAAACTTGCAGATTACATTGATTGCAATTACACAGCATTTGAATACACCGGCGAGGTAAAGCTATTTTGGACGTCGAAAAAATGGGATATTGCAGCAAAATATTCATATATAATTGTGGATCTGCTGAATCAAATAATTTATACCTTAGTCAGTGTTTTAAATGTAATGAACCACGCAGAATATGTAAAAAAAGTTGATAAAGGGAAACAAGAGTAGACAGATTCCAGAAGGGTACGCATGACGTACGAGGACTTTTCAATAAAGGATGATCATAATTTTTTGCGGTCATAATTTTACGCACCAAAATTCAAACTTCTTATGTTCTATGAGCTTAATGTGAAACAAACACGCCGTAGTAGTTTCACTGTTGGCACTCATAGTTCCCACCTGTGAGATCCAGGCAAGTTCAGACATGCTCAGATTCGCCTCCCACTGCAATGGAGGTAACACGCGAGGAACAATATGTGGCTTTGAAATTCTGCTTTCGTCTCAACAGATCTTCAGTTGACCTCTACGGGAGACATATGGAGAGTATGTTCTTCCCTACACTGGTAGATGATGGTTTAAAATGTTTAAGAAAGGGAGGCTATCAATGTCAAAGGAAGGTAGACCGGTGCTTCAGTTACTGCTCTTACGGAAGGAAACATCAACACTGCTGCTGTCATTGTGAGAGAGGATCGACGAATTACTTTTAAGATTACTTCCTGAAATATTGAATATGTCATTGGGTGCCACCCACACGTTGGTGACAGAAAGATTACACATAAGACGTGTTTGTGCGTGATGGGTTTCAAGACTGTTGATTCCCGAACAAAAGAACATTGATGATAGAGGAAGATCCGGAGTTTCTTTCAAACGTAATCACTGCTGATGATCATTTTGATCCTGAGAGCAAACAGTAAAGCTCACTGTGGAAATCTCCTTCATCACCAACCCCCTAGAAAAAAAGTGGTTGCTTCTTCTGGGAATGTTATGGTCATCTCATTCTTTGATATTCATGGAATGGTTTATCAGCATGTTGCACCTGCACACACATTAGTAACTGCACAATACTACAGGGGTGTCCTGAAAACATTGCAAGTCCATATCAGGTGCAAAAGACCACATTTCGTGAAACAGGCTGGATGCTGCACCACGATAATACGCGACCGCATATTGCCAATGTTATCTTTGAATATCTTGCAAAAAAAAAAAAAAAAAAAAAAAAAAAAACGTGAGTGCATCTCTCACCCTCCTTATATTCCGGATTTAGCCCCATGTGACATTTTTCTATTCCCTAACTTGAAGAAACGCCTTCGTGGGAGGCATTATTCGTCATCAGAAGTAGTGGTGAAGCCTGCGGAGGCGACTTTGAAGGATCTCTCAAAAAATGGTGTCCAGCATGTCTTTGAAGACTGGCAGATACGCTGGAAGAAGTGCATCGCATTCAGAGGGGACTATTTTGAGAAAGAGCATCAAAATTATGAGGCTGAGTAAAGGTACGATGTCAAAAAAATTATGTGATCATTTTTTATTGAACAGTCCTCGTATTTGCAGCTCAAATATGTTTTAATTTCGTATAAATTAATAAAACACATGCTTGGTAATTATTACGAGTTGACAGTAGGTAAATCGCAGATAGATCCGATTTGGGAGAAAAAACAAATGAACACCCTTATGATGCAGGGACACTTCAAAATCAACAAACTGCAGAGACTGATTGCTTACAGAAAATGGAGGACAAAAGTCCCTATGAACCTGTCGGGATATGCATCGTTGTCAGGTTAGGTGGCACTAACCAATAATATTTTTTCTGTCCACTTGCAGTGTGTCTCTTATGAGTTTCAGACTGCGTGATTTAAGTAGTGTAAGAAGCAGAATGGTCGGGCATTTATGCCGTGAACAAGCCGAGGTGGTGTTTGTATACGGCCAAGTAGATGGAAACGGTCGAGGGGCAGCATGGCTATACTAAAATAAATAGCCTCACACCACACTAACCACATCACACAACTTTACAAGCCCTGTTTGAGTGCTTGTGTGATCATGTGTCCTTTCAGATAGATGAACATGTGGACAGGCGGCGGACTGTGCATACACCAGACTTGGTGGAACATGTTGTATAGGATATTGTACGTGCTTCAGGAAGTGGCCCGATGAGGCAACCTCTACCAGAAGTAGTGCAATCAATGTGCATAATCGTAATATGTGGGCTAAAAAGATTCCTGGATGATTGAAGCGTCTCATCAGCATCGGTTGAGTATTAATATTTTGTCAGGGATTGTTGGTGACCACATATTTGGACCAGTAATTATTCCACAGCGTCTCAGTGGACCAAAGTACCTGAACTTTATGCAGAATGCTCTGCCTGGTTTGATTCAGATTGTGCCTTCGGCAATAAGGCAGTTTATTTCAGCAAGATGGAGCACCACCCCACTTCCGCATTAAGCTCGCTGACACCTCAAACATATTTTCCAGACGTTGGATAGGACGTGGAGGTCCTGTTACATCTCCTCCTTGATCACCAGACTTACCGTTCTCCTGGATTTTTACCTCTACGAGCATCCGAAAAGCGTTGTGTATGCTAAACAGTTCCTGATGTGCAAAGCCTTCAAAGGCGTGTTCATGATGCCTGTGACACTATTCGCAGAGAAGCCGGGACGTGCGTAAGTGAGGCAATCCATGATGCGACGTGTGAACGCGTACATGACACCCCATGGAGGCCACTTTGAACATCTGTTGTGACGTGGGCACTGTGCTCCGGGTTGACTTTTTATCCTTGCACGCACACCGTCCATTTCCGGACACATGTTTATAGGAACTTTTTTCCTTCAGTTCCAGTCGGGAATCAGTTCCTGCAGTTTGTCGATTTATTAAAAATCAGCCACACTCAGCAAATTTTCAGAAAAAGGGTTTAACGAAGTTGGTATTATAGGTTTAATAAAAGAATGTGGCTAGTCCTAGGGTATCAGATTTTAAACAAGGCAACCTAATTTAATGATGTAATGAAATTGGTAACACCCGATATGTCATTCTGAAACTCTTTGGCCACTGACCTTTTGCCAGTGGGCAACGACTTATCAATCCAAGATGCTGTTTGGGTGTGTAATAGAAGTAGAATTACTAATATTCAAGCATTTTCTAACACAATAATTAAAGGAGTTCCTTTATGTTATTCTAATAACCTGTTGTACTGTACATTCCTAAGAGCTAAATGTTTATATAGTGTGATCCATATAAACCTGAAACATTTCAATAGGGCATTACTCTTGAACGGATAACAGAACACACGTGTAACTTTGGGAGCATATGATACACAATTGGGAGATTACACTATTTACATCGCTGAGAAAATGTTGGAAGTGTCCACCAACATCTATACACGTTTGCACTCGTCTCACCATATTCTCTGAAGTATTTCGAGATAATATCGAATTGAGAGAGGCTTTTTACAGCAAGATGGAGTAGCGTACCTTACATCTAATGACACCGTGGAACTTGCAACCAGTTTCTTTGATAATCGAATAATCTCAAAGATGTGTGGCCCCCCACAGATACCCTGACTTAACCCAACCCGATTTTTTTTTCTTGTGGGGTATTTCAAAATAGAATGTACAAGAATAGGCCACGGACAATTGATGTTCTCAAGGACTCCATTCGAACCGAAAGAAATAACATTGGCGAGGATACTCTCCTTAAAACGTCAGAGAATATGGTGAGACGAGTGCAAACATATATTGATGCTGGTGGAGGAAACTTCCAACATTTTCTGAGATGTAAGTGGTGTAATGTAATCTCTAATTGTATATTATATTCTCCCAACTAACCATTACCCATAAAAATAAGTACTACATTACTAAACAAAATCGATATTGAGATTTCACCTCAACTGCATTTTGAAATGGTGTTACCCAGAATTAGCCACAGGCACGCATGTGCATGTAAGTGTAAAAAATTAATTCAAAAGAAAATTTAGGTTTAGCACTGCATTTGTTTTGGGTACATCTTCTAAGGATGCAATACGAAGGTTCTCAGAAAATGTCCCTCCTCATATTAGTCAAAATATGAAAAAATCTCTTGATACTATTTATATTCTTAATAAACCCTCAAATGGGTTTTATGAAAATATAATATGTTTAAAAGGCTGAAATTTGCTATCAGTAACCAATGTCATTATCACAAGAATCATGTTTAATAACAGTAGTAAGTCAAAAGCATTAATAAACACAGTCAACGCTTATTGGCACCTCAGAGATTTGCTGTTACTGCGATTTGAGAAGCTGTAGGTCAAATATGAGCAAAATTTGGACAGAGTACATTCAGCTGAAATCGCATACGAATGTAGAACAATAAATATTCAGGGTAAATGTTCAATGATGGAAGCATGATAGAGATAGAATGAAAGAAGAAACACTGTGTTACAAAAATAATGGATCAGTTGCCTAAATGAAAACTTACGAGGGCTGTTCAATAAAGAATGATCACAATTTTTTTGAAAAGGTACCTTTACTCATCCTCATAATTTTGATGGTACTTCTTAAAATAGTCTCACCTGAGTGCGATGTTCTTGTCCCAGCGTTTCTGCCAGTCTTCAAAGACATGCTGGAAACCATTTTTCAGAGATCCTTCAAAATTACCTCCGCAGCCTTCACCACTGCTTCTGATGATGGATAATGCCTTCCACGAATGCGTTTCTTCAAGTTAGGGAACAGAAAAAAAGTCACATGTGGCTAAATGCAGACTATAGAGAGGGTGACCGATGTACTTCACGTTGAGTTTTGCAAGATATTCAGTAACAACGTTGGCAATATGCAGCTGTGCATTATCGTGGTGCAGCATCCAGCCTGCTTCATGGAAATGGGTCTCTTGCACCTGATATGGACTTGCAATGTCTTCAGGACATCCCTGTAGTATTGTCCAGTTACTGATGTGTGTGCATGTACATTATGCTGATAAACCATTCCATGAATATCAAAGAATCATATGACCATAATTTTCCCAGCAGACGCTTTTTAGGGGGTTGGTGATGAAGGAGATTTCCACACTGAGCTTTACTGTTTGCTCTCAGGATCAAAATGATGTAGCCAAGTTTCGTCAGCAGTGATTACATTTCAAAGGAACTCCGAATCTTCCTCTAACATCAACTTTAGCTGCATGTTCCATCCATTACAGTGGTTGGCGATACTGAACATGTCTGAACTTGCCTGGTTCTCACAAGTGGAAACCAGGAGTACCAACAATGAAACTACTACGGCGTGTTTGTTTCACATTAAGCTAACCGAATATAATATGTTTGAATTTTATTGCGAAAAATTATGACCGTATAAAGTTATGATCATTCTTTATTAAACAGCCCAGGTATAATAAAATCAGATTAATATTTGTTGCATTTGTGTTAGATGTTAAGAGGCTATAGGTTTCACAATAGATTATGAGTGCAGTTTGACTCAGGGTAATATGACATTAAATACGGTGACTAGCGAAGGCTGATCTTCAGGCAAATTCTTAGAAATGTTCCGGTCTATTTCGATAACAAGACGGTAAGGGCGCTATCCAAAGCTGCCAGATTAGGTATAGCAGACTAGCACGGAATTCTTGGAATATGTGAGAGTATTTATTAGAAATTCAGAGAGAGATTTCAGAAACGTAGAAATGAAATGCCAACATCATATTAGAAGGTAGTAGTGGGGGTCTTAGACTTATTGAAAAATTGAGGGTGATTAGGACAATATGATGGCTGAGTAGGTTATTTTGGACATAATCTTGGACACTTCTGATCGGATCGCTGGTGGAGTATGACAAAGCTGGATTGGGCTTCATTCTCAGAACCGCGTGTTAGCACCTGATGGAACAAACCAATACCGGATATTACATAATAATATATTAGTTTCCATTGGTGAGCAACTTCTCATTTAATGTAAACATTGCTTGGTAAACGTTTCAAAATCGAAGCCCATGTAACCTTTTCTTTGAACATATACCTACGCATGCCCCCCCCCTTTTTTGTAATTTACGTCCTCCAACGTTAAGTCATATTGGACGATGAATGGAATAGGTAAAATGATGATCAAATGAGCCCAGGGTCCAGACTAGAGCCTAGAGTTACCCGACATTCGTCTCTCAGGAGAAGGGAAAACGCCGGATCATCTCATCCAGGTAACTCACCCTGGCGGAGATTCGAACTCGGGACCTCTTGAACGTGAGGCAGACATGCTACCATCTACGCTACCGAGGTTGGCTATCCTATCATGGGATGTTTCTCTGCTCCAAAGTAAAGCAGAGGCAAACCGCTATAACTTGGTGCAGCATCATTGACCAAACATTGTTACCATTGTCTGTATGTCTCAGTCAAGTCTGCAGCGAATATAGTACGGATGTTCGCGAAAGATACTTCTAAAATACATAATATAAACATTAAAATAAAAATAAATTAATCATGCATACTAAACAAGGAAGTGTTTGAACTTCCTTTGTTGTCCAATCTTTTTTGTACTTGGTTAGGAACACTCTCACTACAGTTTGATTTGCACACATGTTCTTTTAACGCTTCCCTCAAAAATAAAAACCACAGAGGATTGAATGAGTTGTGCAAGGAGCTACACCTTGCTAATGATAGCTCTCTTTTGACTGACGTCATGAATTTCCTCTAATAAAAACTTTGTTGTGTGTGTCACCGGAGACTTCTGCTGAGAGATCACGAAAGCAATTTCTCTCTCAGTTAGTTGGTCATAAAATGGACGCAAAAGTTTTTACAAATATCTCTAACAGTTAATCGTTTACTGAAAAAATGTATTATTCTCGCATCACTAATAATTCTGATTTTTTATTATGCAGGAGTTTCTCGTGATTTAGTTAGAATTTTCAGAGTTCCAATAACGGTAATTTTTCAACTGTTTGAACGCATTTCCATCTCCTACTTCCAGAATGTTCTTCAATACTTTGAAAGCAAATGCCACTTATTGATAAAGATGTGAAAAGTAAAAGCTTAAGGGAACTAACTCGCATATATTTGCAACGAAGTAACCTACAGTATATTTTTTCTGTAAAGCGAAATAAGATTACAAAGTGCTCAAAGCAGTAACATTTAAAAATATAGGTTTTGTGCAGACAGTGACAAATTAAAAATGAGATTCATTTTATAGGAGTACACAGGAAACTAAATGTCAATTTCTGGTAATTTGCACCGTTTAATCTCCACTTAAAGTTACAGAGAGACCTCTAGCATGGAATTCTCAAGTTCGTATCCTCAGGAAAGTCTTTTAAGATGAAAATTAAAGCATTTAGAGCGGCTTCAGCTTTATGAAGCAAAGAAGAAAGGGATGATGAAGATATATAGAACAGAGACAGCAGCTTGGCGTTGGAGTGCGAAGAGATCCACTTACCGCCGGCAGTTTTAAACTAAGACGGGCAGGTCTTGTGATGAGGATGGCTACAAAGTAAAGACTTGGATCAGCCTCAGGAAACTGAGAGAACAAAATACAAGACACGCTCCTTAAGAACATCTGCAACAACAAGAAAATGGTACCCAAATACTGGAGCGGAAGAATCTAATAATGAAGCTATCCGAACTGATACAGACTCGCATCTCCACGACGATTTCTTATCACGTGGTTCTACACATTCTGATTTCTGAAGAAATGTGATACTTTAATTTCCCTTGTGCCTTTTATAATTACACAAATTTTCCTGCATGTTTAACTGGTAGAGACTCTTCAAGTAAATAATGATCATATTAACTATTTAATGTTCAATCAATTAAATACATTTAAATGGTTATTTAAATGTCCACGCAGCGACCTTCACTAAACATTTTATGTTCTGTTCCCCTCTATATGTTCGCATTTGAATCATATAGTAACATTATATATGGAGTTAATATTTATTCCTTATTTCCCGTCCTCCGATTGAGCAAGAATTACGTCATGGTTGACTGGTGAGTCTATGTTGAAATCATAGTGTCTTCTACGGAGAAGAAAAGGTAAATTTTGCAGAAAAGTAATCAAATTGCAGCGCTCTGAGTGTGGTTGCGCTGGTAACTGATACAACCAACTTCCCCTGGATATGAACACAGAGCACCGTGTTTTCATGGCGACATGGTGCGATATATTGTGACTTTGTGGGTTCGTGAAATTAAAAGTCCAATCGCACAAACTGAAAATGTTCTTTATTTCCACCGAATTACAGTTGGAACACTTGCCGATTACACAGAATTACGTAGCGAACACAATTACAGTTCGCCAATTCGTCTGTCACAGGTCCACTCTACACTCACAATGACGTACAACTCTTCTGATACACGTACACAGTCTTCCGGTCCGTTCACTCACTCGGCGCTCCTAACGGCTGCTCGCCAAGAACTGAACTCCCTCCAGCGTGGCGCGTCGCTTATTTAAGACCAACTGACCTATCTAGAAGGTTCCGTGCTATATGAAATATCCCGACCGTTCCAGACCCCAGGGGAGGGGAAAGAGGCGGCCTGTGATGTCTTTTCAACCAGCCCCTCGCCAGCGCTACAAGATAAATGGGTAGGCGTGTCCGAACGCTTCCTGCCGCCTACCCGGCTACTAGCTTGCCGTGCCTTCCGATAATTAGGTGACAATATAAACATAATTTAAACCGCTGCATAGAGGAGTTTATGCAACGCTATACAGCATTCAGACAAGTCCCTCGGAGCGTAATGTTGTCAAAAGTGTCCAGGTACCGAAAAATTGACATACCTTTCTTTGCAACATAAAGTCTTACTTATTATCAGTATACGATATATACTTTTGGTCCTTCTCACGCTTAATTAAAATGCCTATTAATGTTGGTATCCTTATGTCTGTAAATACCAATAGGTGCATCAAACATTTCCAAGATATATCATCAGTTACTCGCAAAAAGAGAGACACTGGACGCTATAATGTGACTGGTTCCAATCTAGAGGCAATAAATAATGTTATGACAGGAAGGCCTCAAACATACCTTCTCGTAATACAGACAGTGAGAAAGTAAATATAAGAAAATAGAAACATAAGACTATGTATTAGCCATATTTTCTTGTTTAGACCTGGATAAAAGCTTTGTACATATTGTAACACTAATTTATTTTTCATTCCTAGAACTGTTCTGCTAATTTTCTGGTTTTCAATGAAGTTACATTATGAGGAAACTGTGGGTGATAGAAAAGAAATGAGATCAAACTGAAATATTTCTATTTTATGTGACAGGTTTACAATATGCATATATGTCTACTATAATAGAAAAACAGATGTTCATTGTGAAATGTGTTCATTGACTTATTTCGTATATTCTTCATGATATACTTTTATGGCTGCATAATTAGCTTTGCAGTCCATTGCATGCAGTAAATAGATTTCAAAAAAAAAAAAAAAAACAGTTATCGTATCTACGCACCATGCAAAATTCCGCACATTTATATTACGCGGGCAGAATCACCTCTCTAATAGTATATTTACCTGCCGGTAGAGGGAGGCCTCAAAGCTGCTGTTAGCACATCAAATACGATCGCAAGCCGCTAGGGGAATCGTATATAAACTCGCGCCATCAGCGATGTTATTCATGACGTCAAATTTTGCGCGGTAAGATTACAGATCAAAATGTACACCGCGTATACGATGTACGATATTTCGCTTCCTAACATATTTTGCCATTTATTTTCCTCCTCATCCCTAAACAAGTTCTTTTCATAATGCAATTTCTCAGGAAATTTCTATATATTCGGGATCAGCTACAGCTTTCCGTCTCAGTTCCTTCACTTCTTCAATACTTATTTCTCCTGTTCATTTTACAGATTTTGTCCCCTCTCCATATGCATGTTCTAATAGTTTCAATATTTAGCAGAATTCGTCGTAAGGTACATTTTCTCTACCATACAGAGCAACATCTCACGCACTTTCAGTTTCCTGCTTGCATTTAAAAGAGTTCTTCAATTTCTTGTCTCTATTCTCCGATTATCGGCAATAGGTCATTATTTCACATTTACGTATATTAGGTACATCAAAAATGTAAACAATCCACTTCCTCCATTTCCTAATTTATACCGACAGCCAATCTTTCAAGCGTAACGGCCTGCGCCGTGGCCCAGTGGTTAGACCGCTTGACCCTCACCAAGGCAGCCCGGGCTCGATCCCAGGCGACCGCAAAGTGAGATTTGTCGTGGACAACACGGCGCTGGGGCGGGTTTTCTCCGGGACCTACGGTTTACCCCGCCATCTCATTCCACCGGCGCTCCATCTTCATCTCATGTATCATCAGTGTCACCGCCTGCGGTGCCTTATCTAGTAAAAGCGGGCGTTAAACACTACACATTTCATTTCAAGCGTAACTTCGTATCCTTCTATAAATGGCTTCATTCAATGGCCTGCCCAGTTGTAATTGATTCTAATTTCATGTTGCAGTTCTTCTTATGCTATCAGCAAAATATCTTAAATACGAGTATTTATCTCACACTTCATTACAGCTGGAGGTTAATTCCCTCAAGCAGATGCTGAACGGGGTTGATGGTAACAGGTATCCGTCTGGTCCCAACATATTATATGTATTTGACTGTTATATCTTCCTCGTTCTAAGTCTAATTGTTTAGTACACCAGTATACATTATTTCATTTTGTATGTATTCTATACGTAAAAGACATTATTATGTACGAATCCAAAATCTTGGCTCTTTATGTACAATATATACTGATTTCTATTTCTAAAACAAGTTTAAAACTTTCAGATATTGATAATATCGACATTTTAATCTTAGAGCTAAACCTTACGGTAGCAGCTAATACCACAAAACGGATCTAAAATGAATCGCAACCATACCACGAATTAGGACGTAAAAATATTTAGCACGGCTTCTCTCAAAAGAGAAGTAAAGCTGGTGCTCTTGTGTGGTAGATTAATAACACGTAGGTAAAAAAACCTCAAGCCTGATAGAGATAAGATATTTCATGAAAATATAAAATGCAAAGCCGAAAACTATAGCAATAAGTTGCGAACTAAATATAACTCATTTAAATTTCTATTATCTTATAAAGCTCAGCACTTGGTTGCAGTTTAAGTATTAGCAGGGTTAGTATTCAGGACAACATCAGTGACCTCGCAAGGGCACTAGCACCCATGCAAGGGGCCCCTCCACCCCGCAGAGACAACCGCACCCGAGGGACGCCACGACCGGATCTACCACGCCGATACCCTCCATTAGATACAGGTCCACACGAGACCTACATCGATCACCACGGAGCAATATAGGAAGAACGCGACCTCTTGAAACGAACGGTGGGCGTCAGGGCCTAGTGGCCATGACGTCTATCCCCCCCAACACTCCATGCGGTTCGCCGCAGCCATCATCACTACCTCTGAATCTGGGTGCCACGAGGGGAACCACCCAAATTCACCAGGGCTACTGCCCTAGACAGTGGAAGGTTTTTTTTAGTTGAGGTCACCGCAGCGACGACTACTATGTCACCAGCCCAATGGGCTAGTGTGGGTAAATCCATTTTTCCTTCCACGTAAATAATAATAAAAAAAATTAGGCAAACTTTGCTATTCACCAAAATGATTCCTTAAAGTGGTATTTAGTCAATTTTAATGTGAATTTAAGTTTTACTTAATTGTTAAACAACCTCGCAATTGCAGATAAACACACAATTCACCTAATGATTAAAACCGTCAATATATTTCAGGCTGAACTTTAAGTGAACGTAATTTTTTTTCTTTGTAATTTATATCCTCCAACGTTAATTCATATCCGACGATTAATGAAATGGGTAAAATGATGCTCAAATGAGTCCGCGGTCCATGGAGGTTAAAGTTACCCGACATTCGCTTTTTAGAATAAGGGAAAACTCCGGAAAAATGCTTATCCGCGTAACTCGCCCTGACCGAGATTCGAACTCGGGACCTCCTGAACGTGAATGAGTTTAGCATATTGCACTAGTAGTTAAGGTATTATTATAAATAATGGTGTCACATTAGTTATAAAAACCATTACAAAGGCGCACCCAAGTATGAAAACCACACCATTGTTGTTTTATATCATGCTTAAATCAATGCTTAAACACTTGAAAATCACCAGAAATATCTTGAATTTAGTTAGGTACTAAATAACATAGTTCATATGGAACAAAGTTTTGGAATTTACGAGCACATCAAATTCTGAAGGTCTACATGACCCCCAGCCCATCTGTTCTGTTCCAGTAAACATAAAAGTTGGCAGGAAGAAACCGCAGCAATGTTAACTCAATCATAACTGGTGGCAGCAATGGGGTGGCTACCAGAGTGTACAGTCCTCTCGACCGTGAAATGTTTGTTATAATTAGCAACTTAATTAAAACGCAAATTCCCTCAACCTTAAATAATTTTTGTCTCGCCTCTTGGCTCTATTTTAACACTTGGTTGAAAATATAACGCCTGCCTCGCAGACATGAAGCTCTCCTTTGGTAAACAATTTCCCAAAATATAATGACATGCCAAAGGATATCAGAGCCTATGGAAATTGATCCCTGAAGGACCAAATTCGTTTACTCTCTCTGTTATCCACGGGACACTGCGTTTGATTAAGAAGGGCTCAAAGTTCATTACACTCCTACATAATTTTTTGCATTTTCTGTGTTTGGCAGCCTAACACAGCAATTGCTGTCTAACACAGCAATTTTAACATGCTTTGATTTACTTTATACATTTTATTTACTTTTGCTATACTAGAACTCACAAATTAGAAATTACTCCCCCCTCTCTCCTCGTAGAGTAGCTAAATTCTTTCAAAACAGTTTATTTTCAAGCAGATACTCTTTAAGAATAAAATGCTTATAGCTTGAAATACAATTTCCCCAACCTTACCTCGTTTTGCAACGTTTGTGGACACGTATAACGTATTATATAGAAATTGGGTGGTTTGACTGGAGAAACTCGGTATTATTTGCATTACCGTTTGAAGTAAGCTAATAGTAAACAGTTGAAATTTACATCGAAATTTGTTAATGGAATACAACAAAAATGAAGTGATTAACATGCAAAATTGCTACGTAAAGAAACAAAACTGTGTCGCCTCTCCTGCTGATCGATCATGTGTGCTCCTTTGTTTTTCATTTATAGAAAGCATTAAATACATCTGTAGATGCCAATTTTTCCTCTAGCATCTAGTATGCAGTTCTCTCAAATGTAAATAGCGCAGAACAACAAAACAGGCATAGTGTCAAATGAGACGCAAATGGACTGTGTATTAAGCCCACTTATTTTGTTGTTGTCGTGAACTTTCTCAGCACGTTTGAGACTATGTACGTTATCTTCCGACTAAAAGCCATACATTTATACCAGGGGGAGTACAATATAAGCACCTATGACTTGATGGAGATAAGATAATTTATATTATTGCCCTAAACGTCTAGGCATATAATGTTTAGGATTTCACTCTTTTTGAACCATCATTCATTCCTGCAGCTGCAAATATGTGGTTATAGTTAGTATGGGCTCCCAATTAGTCTACTTCCTGAAATCCTTAGCTATATTATGAACCACATTTAAAGATTAAAGCGTTTATTTCTTGTCAAAATCCACTGAAAATAACAACAATAATAACAACAATAATAACAATAATAATTAATAATCAATAATAATTAATAATTAATAATCAATAATAATTAATAATTAATAATCAATAATAATTAATAATCAATAATAATTAATAATTAATAATTAATAATTAATAATCAATAATAATAATCAATAATTAATAATCAATAATTAATAATCAATAATAATAATCAATAATAATTAATAATAATAATAATAATAATAATAATAATAATAATAATAATAATAATAATAATAATAATAATAATAATAATAATAATAATAATAATAATAATAATAATAATAATAATAATAATAATAATAATAATAATAATAATAATAATAATAATAATAATAATAATAATAATAATAATAATAATAATAATAATAATAATAATAATAATAATAATAATAATAATAATAATAATAATAATAATAATAATAATAATAATAATAATAATAATAATAATAATAATAATAATAATAATAATAATAATAATAATAATAATAATAATAATAATAATAATAATAATGACAATAATGATGATAATAATGACGATGGTGATGGTGGTGGTGGTGGTGGTGGTGGTGGTGGTGGTGGTGGTGGCGGTGGTGGTGGGGTGATGGTGGTGGTGGCGGTGGTGGTGGAGTGGCGGCAGCTGCGGCGGCGGCGGCGGCGGCGGCGGCGGCGGTTTTTTGGTGGTGGTGATAATATGAACTTTATGCTATTCCAATTAACTGCCCGGATCTATCAGTGAGCCATCGGTCTGTACCAGTTACTCTCAACCAGTGTTACCCAGTGGCCAATCAGACCCGCTCCCTAGAACTTCACTTCCATTAACAGTAATGAGTTATTAATAAGATTCAACATAAAAAATTCAATGCCTTGGCCGGGATTTGAACCACGGAAGACCTGGTTTCCGTCCAGTCGCTCTTACCCATTGGGCTATCATGGCCAACTTGCCTCATGATATTAAATTCTCCATTTCATTCGTATATTTCCCCGGTAAACCACTAGGAGCTCTCGTATTCGAGATACACCGTTTGTGGTGACTTACCATTATAAGTACGTGAGTCCGAGACTTCATCATTTGACTCTTATTATTTACGTTAATTGATGGAAGTTATACATTTCTTCACACTAGCCATATATAGGCTAAGGTTTTTGATAGACAACATCTCTCGAATCTCGAATGCGAGAGTATCTAGTTTTTTACCGGGGAAATATATGAGTCAAATGGAGAATTTAATGTCATGATGGCAAGTTGGCTATGGTAGCTGAATGGGTAAGAGTGACTGGAAGGAAACCAGGAGATCCGTGATTCAAATGCCGGTCATGACATTGAATTTTTCATGTTGACCCTATTGAAAGCCTTAGCCTATTTACGGCTAGTATGAAGAAATGACTAATTTCCATCAATTAACCTAAAGTAACGAGTTATATATCCAGACAGGTAGCTGCACTAACAAAATGTTTACCACCGCATTTGCTTCATATTAGCACCTTTTATACTCCCATAGTATCACAATCATATTATCTATTTCTGGTCCTTAATTGGTTTCCTTACATACGAAAGAAATAGTTTATGCTTAGTGAACTTAAATATAATTTATAGTCATTTACGACACAGTCTACAACGTTTTAATCAGAATTGAAGAATGAAGCTGTACATTAACACAGGACTTTCAGTAAAACTTCTCTTCGAGGTATCCAATGAAAAGTCAGTTCTGGAACATTTATGTTCAATCTTGATCTCTCGTACGAGAAAACACCGAATAAAAATTATTTTCATCGATATTGCTCGAAAGAAATGCATCTTAACGTGTTTCTTCCGGTGCAATAATCATGTTTAGAGGCATCATTGAAAATAATTGTGGCATACTATTTAACATATGTATATCTCAGAGCTTGAAATGTTTGATTCTCTAAAAGAAAAATGGGTCAGAAATGTAAAGAATATAAGAATGACAGATAAGGAGGAAGAATGAGACTAATTAAGTAACAAGGAGGCATGGAGGTTAAGAGCTACCTGGCAGAGCAGAAGAGTAGGGTACCATGTAAGCCAAGGTAGCAACGAGGTAAAGACAAAAAAATGTAGCCAAAAGCTGTAAATTGTAAAATTTTGGAATATGCACAATAAATCTAATGTATCTATATCTGATCTAAAATTAGACGTTGATTGCTAAAGCTATCATAATGCTTCTCGTATTTTTAAGGAACGTTTGGAAACAGGAATTTTGACGAAACAGAGTTCTGATGCATATACTTATTTTGCATTAAGGTGGCATTACTTCATAACAAAAATATGGGATATACGTTTTACTTTCTTTCAATATAAATTCATTTAATTCTATGGCAAACTGAGGAAATACCAATGAAATGCATCACAATATACAAATGATTTTAACATGGGTAACCAGTAATGCCAATATACTTTCTTAAAATAATCTATGCGACTAGAATTTTCAGTAGTGCTAAAACGATCTAAATAATTTGATATTGACTTTAACGAATTGTAAAAATTCCTGAAAGGATAGCCTACTTATATTTTTGGCTATTTTAAGCAAGAGGAAAATGAAAAACAAATCTTAGGAAAAATAGGAAATGATGTCATTTGTAAGTCTCATGTCTGGGCAAAGAGTAAACTGTACAGCATTGTTTGGGAAGAGTGTTTATTTCAGGAACAAATAACTAACGACGAGCAACAGCAAAAGGTACCTAGCGATGTGGCACTATGCAATGCCATTAAACGATCCGAGATCCTTCGTTTGCAGAAGACCACTCCCGCGTACAATTACCTTAAACACACATGGTGTGGTACCACCAGGCGCCAGTTCGCTTTATGTAGACAGCAAACAAATGCAATGTCAGTTACTCTCATCGTAACCATCTGCAGCTCTCATTGCATTTCCAACCTAAACGTCCACTTACAGCCATTTCTGCACTTTTTTGTTCAATACGGCGAAAAAGCAACTTAAATGTAGTTGTAATTAGCAATAGTAATTATAATAAACAATGCCAATAATAGTTCTTGTCTTTTGTAGAATACTGGACAGTCACAAAAAATAAAAATAAAAAGCAAAGAAGAAAAGAATCATTAATGAGATTCCGGAGAGCAGTACCTCAGATATAGCATGACAGACAACAATTACATACTTAAGGTAGGAAATAATTTTACATTTTAAAATAAATAAACGACGGCAAAGAGAAATATTATACTCGTGTGCGACGGATGCCAGAATCTCGCGTTCTCAAGAAGCTCCAAGAATGCAAACCCAAAGGAATCAATGGAAATTAATTGTTCCTTCACACTGGCCGTGTGTAGGATAAAGTATGGAAAAGTAGAGTCAGACTGAAAAATTCATTGTCATAGCCGGGATTTGAACCACGGATCTTCTGTTCTCCGTCCAGCCGCTATAACAATTGAGCTACTATGGCCAACGTGCCGACATGACATTAACTTTTCCAACTGACTTTGTTTTTTCCGGTAAACCACTTAGGAGTTCTCATAAACACATGAAGCAACTACCTTAATGGCGACTTACTATGCTGTAAGTACTCTAAGGCCCGGGCTTTATAGTTAACCACTATTTGGTCAATTAATGGATATTAATTGTTCTTTCACACTGGCTATGTCGTTGAACTTTTCGGTCTGACTCTATCTTTTCATAGTTTAGCCTACACACGGCTAAATTGTTCACAGTGTGAAAGAAATTAGCTTCCATTAATTGACCTTATAGTGGTTAACTATAAAGCCCGGGACATAAAGTACTCAACTGGTTGTAAGTCGCCATTAAGGTAGTTGTCTCATATGCTAATGAGAACTCCTAGTGGTTTACCGGGAAAACACGAGTCAGTTGGAGAATTTAATGTCATGTGGGCGCTTTGGCCATAGTAGTTCAATGATTAGAGTGGCTGAAAGGAGACCAGAAGATCCGTGGTTCAAATCCCGGCTATGGAATTGAATTTTTCAGTCTGACCGTACCTTTCCAAAGGAACCAGACAAAAAATAAGACTTAGATGGATGGACCTGTTTCTTTAAAGAATGGAACAGTAGAAACGCCTAATTATAAAGCATTCTAAAGATTAAATTTTCATTCACCTGAGACCAATAATAACATATTATTAAAATTACTCCGAATAACCAATAACATATCATTTAATTATTATTAACAATTAGTTGTTGCGCGATCAGAATTATGCTTCAACTATCACCTTAGAACTGGCAGCTGTTTCTTTACAACGGGTTGGTCGAGTACCTTGTGAGATTACAATGGGTACGCAGTCCATTCATTCTTTAATAGAGCTATAATTTGAGTTAAAGCAATACATGTTAACTATTTGATTTATGTACCACATTAAGAGATTGGTGCGGCATTCAATGGTGTGCATAGTAGGCACTTCATGGCTCGCGTGGCAATAATAAGGGCGTATTTCCTGTAGCAATGACGTAATATTGGTATTCTAAACTGCCATGGCTTCTAGAGAAGAGGACGAAACTATTTAGCGTTATAGTTTATCCTGAGAAACAAAGATGCAAAAACTATACGCTATTAAATATAACTTTGTGGGTTAGTGGAATTAAAATTCCAGGTTACAAACACTAAAAATTCCCCTTTATCTCCGTAGAAACACAGTTTGGTCAAACCCTACAGTAACAAAATTACCTCACATACACATTACAACTTTCAAGGTCATGGATCACAAATAAAGTTCACACAGCTATTCACGCACACGAGTTCAATTAACAACTGTTCCCTAGTGGCGGTCGACGGCTCCTTTTTTGCTTACTCACTATTCCGGAATGTTCTCAAACAGTGAAGACGGCGCTAGAAGAAATACGAACTCTCCAGAAATCCATCTCCTTCCCCCACCCTTTCGGCAAGCTTTTATCTCCGCACTGCCCGTCTCTTTGAACTCGTCGACCGCCCCACCTCGCCTCAACAGTGCGCTCGCGACACTGCTCCCTCCTCAAGGATGGTCGTCCCGAACAGCACCATAGTAGCGGGCCAGACGATCCAGGTGTACCACAAACATTTTTCCTCAGGGCATCTTTTGGATGCGTTAGACCACGTCGTTAATCCTCTTTACCACCCGCACAACACCCCTACATCCGCAGTCGGACAACATGGTGGAGAGGTGCATCAAGACCTTAGAAAAAGTTCTGAGGAAGTCGGTCCAGCCATCTGTGAGACTGGGACGTCGATGTGCCACTGTTCCTGCTGGCCTACCGCTCGTCAACACACGACACCACTGGGATGATTTTACATCCTCATTGGCTTCAGTTATGATGCGTGTGCAATGGATATCCAATTGTCTAATGATTTATTTTGTACAGTTTATAGCTTTAATTTTCTATAAAATGCATCCAAATTTGAATGATCTTGCCGCAAGGATAATCCACTTGTTGAAAAATTACTATTATACTAGAATTCCCCATTACACTAGTTGACAAAAATGAACCTTTTTTCTTTCACAAGAATTAAAATAACATTTTCTAGAAGTATTTTTGTGCTGAATTCAAATATAATTTTAGTTTTTCACCATCAGGCAGGAGTTTTGTGTGATATTGATTTAAATTTTTATAATATTCTAAAAAAAAATCTGTAACTATCTAACTCAAAATTATAACTACTCATTCTGACTTACCTAGAAAGTGGTAGGTAGTGATTTTCGGGCACATTTTGTATCTGGAACGTCTCTCTTCTTGGTCCAACAGTACTCAGCAAGCATATTGGAACTCCACTTGCCTTAGTAACTCTTTTCCATAATAGAAATTTGCTGATGAAAACGCTCACCTTGCTCATCGCTGACAGCTCCAAGATTTTCGGGGAAGAAGTCTACGTGAGAGTCCAAGAAGTGAATTCTTAAAGACGTGTTGCATCCCATAGCTTTATACCACTTTCTTCAGAGAAGCATTCCTTGAAATCACTATTGCGGCCACGATAACTACATATTCTTACTTCTTTTTGGAGTAGATTCCACCCTTTGAGTCTGGAAGTTAAAGCTTCAGCTTGCGGTTTAGACAGATTTAAATCCCGAATCAGGTCATTAAGACCTTTCTGATTGGTAAAGTATGTTCTGATGATCAGGTATTGGCTTCATATGTAGGATCATTTTTATTTTCATCTGAAGCATTTTCAGTTAGGTCAGAATCAGTTATTACCTAAGGTCGTATCTGCATATACTGGTACAGGGAACTGTTCATTTGTAAGACAGGTCTTATTGCAGATTGAAAATTCGGATACTTAATTGTATGTTTTGTTTAAGATGTGATTCCTTTTATATTTGCCAAACAGAAATAACAATCACTTAAATGATCCTTCGATTTCCTCCAAATCATAGGAATTGCAAATGGCATACGATGTGTACCATTTTTTCCACCCAGCCAGCAATCCAACACACGAAACACAGCATGTATTTGGTGCCCAGCTTTTATCAAAATCACCAGCCTGACAGCCAAGTAAAGTTGACAACACTTCCTTTCTTGGAAGTGTTGAAAACAGTGTTGTTATCATAAATTAAATTTAAAGGGAGTCGATTAATGACACTAAACAACACTTACTTTTAAATTTTTCCAGAACATGTTTCAGAGACCTTGCCTCCATCCTCAACCAGCCATCGACTGGTTCTCATTGGTGTAGTTGACAGAGGAGACCTATGACAAAATATTGTCAACTACACCAATGAGAAGCAGTCGATGGCCGGTTGAGGATGGAGACAGTCTCTGAAACATGTTCCGGTCAAAATTTAAAAATAAGTGTTGTTTAGTGTCATTAATCGACTCCCTTTAAATTTAATTTGACAACACCTCTTTACAAGTGGGGTCAAATTTTGCCTCTGAGACTTGAAGGTCAGCTCATCACAAATATAGCAGAAACTGTCTACATGATTTACACACTTTCTTGGCATGATGAAAAAACAAAGCACTAAAACACTGCATACACAATACACTTTCGAAGAGAAAGGAAGAAAATATTTCACTACTGAACAAACTCACAGTCAGCTCAATATTGACACATCGCACAGCCAGATGAACAGGTCCGTACATATCTAAACATGAATGAACCTGCACAGCCCTGTTTTATGGTTCTTCAGCATATTACAAATCATTCCCTTATATAAAGTTTGGATAGAATCACTAAATATGAGATAAAGTTTCCTATAACAGGTCAAAGAAAACGATAAAATCCTATTTTAAAAAGTAGCGGTCACAAAAAAAAACTGTGCCTGATGGAAAAATTCTGACTACATATCTGAATTCAGTATGGAAAGGTAAACTAGATTCACTAATCAGATTTCTTGTGAAGAACACCTTGTCGAATAGTGATTATTTGTCTCTTGAATGTTGGTACATCTCAGTACAATTTAAAGATAACATACATTATGTAAGAAATATATTTTATGTAAAGTTAGGGTATTTTAAGTTAATTTACTCTCAGTATGTAAAATAATAAGGAAATAGATTTGTTATAACACAGAAATAGCCACTCGTGCTTCACAGACTTGCTATTTGTTAATACTTTCATAGCCAGATCCCAAATCTGATAATCTCTAAAAATTCATGAATATCTAAGGCTATGAATGTTTTCTTCTCTTCGTGTTATCAAAGAAGTGCTACAGAAAATGCAAAGTTTTAATGCTGCGCTAACACAGTTAAGTTATTCATTAGAATCCTCGCTCTAGAGCCACCTTCCTAACTAGATATATCTAACCGTACACTAACTGTCTGTGTGTACAGATCTTTTTTGCTTTTAGGGCTCCTTGAGCTGAAACGAGGCAACGGCAGGATTTACACAGGACTTTCGCTTTGCACCGCCCAAAAAAGTTTCAAGAGCCCGGATGATTGAGGAGCCAAGCAGCGCGGAGAAAAATTTGCTTGGTAGGAGAGCAAAGGAGAAGAAAAGGAATAAAACGACGATTAAAAGGTTTGAGACAGCAGCAGGGGATATAATGAAGAAAATATGTTTCCAGCAGAGTCGTAAGAATCAATGGAGTTGAAAAGCGACCAAGTCGTTACTGGACAAAACTAAGGGTAGGAGACGGTTCTTGTGGCGGGATATGTGAGACCCTTGCCAACTTCCTGCGGATTAGATACTCCCTCCTCCATTTCTCGTCTTTTGGAGTTAAACCCCATGCATTAACTCCGGCTTTATTTCTCTCCTGCTTCTACACTTAATGAATTCGTCTTCAGCTTACAAGTACAACAGTGAGATCTCGATAGGAAGGAAAATGAGTCAAAGCTTCTGGCACAGAATCTATTCGCGCGTGTGCTGAACTGAATGCGGTTTTCTTTGACTAACTTAAGCGAAATTCCAAGTACGTTTCTTAGAAGTACCTCATTTCTTGGAATCCGTTAGTTTACTTTGATGTTAAAGAGCACATACAAAGAAGTAACCGAAACAGACGAATAAGAAGCAGAATGAAAAGAAAAGCAATATGTAGGTCACAGCAGATTTAGTTTTAGTTAAAAAGCTAATGAGAGGTTTCAACTTCATAATGAATTTCCTCATGGTAACAGAATTACTAACTTACCAGTCATTTTGTTTTGCTCGTGATGCTCTATTTTATAGGAAACAAAAGCAATATCTGACAACATTACGAAACAAAAAGCAATCTAAATTTAAATGTTCAATTAGCTATTATAACTCAATTTAATCTAATGGATTTCAAGACCTCTTTATTAGTATAATATTATGAATTCTTCTTTGAAAAGATGTAAAAAGTGACTTCAGATAGCGCTTTAGTTTGCTGTTAAAGATGACTAACCTTGAAATTCAGTTATACGCAGGTTTCATGGTGTACGACTCATATGAACACATCATATAACGATTTAAATGTCTTTCTGTGAGCAGAGATTCCTATGAAATTATAATAGAAGCATCAAATATTTGGAATTAAAGTAAAAATGAAGGCTTCAGGAAAATGGTCTGAAACGTTTCTGGCACAATAAATGAAGTGTGGAATAGCTTCCCGTTAAAAAATGCATGCAAAAGCACGAGATGTTTGTTAACACACATATTATTAAGCAATGACATTTACATAGTGTAATTTCTTGAACAAAAGGTTTCATTTTTATCGCTTGTGTTTTCCAAAATTAGTGGAATAATTAAACATTTGGCGTAGGGACGTGGTAACCCCATCGCCCAACCTTACGGCTGTAGTTAGCCAACCCCGTGCCAAGGGGTGCATCTGGACCATCCGGGCTCCCGAGGGGAAATAAATATTGGGAGTACAGTTGCTCACCGGTCAAAGGGCCCCATACACAGGGTTAAGTGTGAAGACCTGAACGGGATTTTCGGCGGAGAAGAAGTTGTTCACCACGGCGATGTCGCGGAAGTGGCATCCCTCCTGATGGGGATAATACTTTAGGAACGGACACATGAGATTCGAAGTCCAGTAAGACAACTCATCTAGGAGAGGACAACTCCGATATAAAACCAGGAGGGCGGTTTAGCTTTGGGCTGGTAACCAAATCTAGTAAAAAAGAACTTACTCACAATACTCATAAAAAGAGCCGGACTGAAAATATGTTGACGACCTAAGCCAAGATGCAATAATAAAGAATGGAAGGAAAGCAGAAGCAGTAGGCATAAATAAAGGAGTACGACAAGGATGTCCTCTATCACCTATAGGCGATATACTCATAGATTAATATATACGAGGGCCGTTCAGAAAGTAACCTCCGATCGGTCACAGTGCGGGTAGTGGGGGGAGTAGCGACGCCATCTGTGCATTCTCGCACTCAGCAGGTCAGTCGACATCAAGCCGTGGTCGAGTGAACGTCGTATCTGCGCTAGTTTAGTGTTTGTGGCCGTTTGAAATGTGTGCTGCAATAGAAAACCCCGCCAAATGTGAAGTGCGTGCTGTTATAAGGTTTTTTACAGCCAAAGGATATTCTGCAGCAGCTATTCAATGTGAGCTTTGTGCCGTGTACGGACCAAGAGTTACGAGTGAAGGAGTGGTCCGTGAATGGGTACGTTTATTTAAAAGTGGACGAGAAAACGTTCATGATGAAGAGAGGAGTGGTAGACCATCATTGGTGACGGACGAACTCGTTCAGACAGTTGATGCAAAAGTTCGTGAAAACCGACGTTTCACATTGTCGGAGTTGCCTACTGATTTTCCACAGATTTCTAAGACTCTCTTGTACGAGATAGTGACAGCAAGATTGGGTTACCGTAAGTTCTGTGCACGATGGGTGCCCAAAATTCTTACCGACCACCACAAAACTCAAAGAATGACCTCTGCATTAGACTTTCTGTCACGTTATGCGGACGAAGGTGAACCATTATTAAACAGAATCGTGACCGGAGACGAAACCTGGATTAAGTACAAAAACCCTGAGACAAAAGAACAATCAAAGATGTCCCAGCGCTTTGATGACGACGAAGAGCTCAAAGATGCGGTCACAGGCTGGCTCCAGGCACAAGCGGGTGATTTTTATGCAGAAGGAATTTCAAAGGTTGTGGACAGATACGATAAGTGCCTCAATCGTTATGGAGACTACGTATAAAAACAGTGCAAAGCTGTAGTTGTAAGATGTATATATTAAAATATTTTTATTTAACTTGGTGATTTTTTTTTTTTTTTTTGCAATCAACCGGAGGTTACTTTCTGAACGGCCCTCGTATATTGATAACATGGTACAAGAATGGCAGCAAAGTATAAAACAAAATGTACTGAAAGTAAACAATTTTAAATACAGTATTATTTGCTTATGATCAAGTGATAATATCCCACTCAGAAGATGACATGCAAAGAGCAGTATATAGTTTAAACAACATAGTGGAAACATATAACCTTTCAATCTCAGAACACAAAATTAAAGTAATGGCTTTTAGAGGAAAGAACAACATAAGAGCAAAAAATAGTTATAAACAATAAAATAATAGAACAGATTAATAGTTTTAACTATCTAGGCTACACAGTAGCAGTAGCAAATAACAACAAGGATATGGAGGTGAAATTAAAGACTGTAATAAGAACGCTGAACAGCAAAACACGAAAGGAAGCACAGATGAAATTTTATAAGATAATGGCAGTCCCAGCGTTAACATACGGTTCCGAAATATGGGCACTGACAAAGAACCAACGCAAACAGCTAGAATCGGCAGAGATGAGATATTTGAGAAGCGTGGCAGGTTATAAAAGAATAGACCACGTAAGAAACGAAAAAATAAGAGAAGAGCTTGGTACTTTTAAATTTAAACTGTAAAATAATAAAGAACAAAAATGAATGGAAAAATCATATTTTAAGAATGGACGCGGAACGACTTCCAAGAAGAGTTTTAGATTATATGCCGAAGGGAAAGAGAGTTGCGGGTCAACCAGCTCTACGATGGAAGGATCAGTAGACTCTTGAAGAGAACGGAACGGGTCACAAGGCCCAATCCTTGAAGATGATGATGAAGATGATGATGATGATGATGATGATGATGATGAACATTCATCCCTAAATATATTAAGAAAAAAGCTTAAAGCATTCTTTGAAATGTTGGAACCAAGGAAAGGGAGAGAAGCTCTCTAAAATTTCATTGCTGTTGAAACTGGACCGAACAAAGCAGGTAGGAAGGGTGTTCAGCAGCCTCAAAAGGAGAGATAATGTATAGTTAACTGTGAAAGCCGGAGACACTTCAGTGGACCTTTAGAAGCACGTCTTGTGTGGGTAATTGACGGATGCAGTTGTGTTTAGGAATTCAGTGTTTTATGCAGGTGATAAGATGAGTGTAATGTAAAATTAAGCATATCGACGGTGCGTTAGGAGATGCGTGTGTGCACGAAGCTCCATACAAGAACTGAAGCCAGCAAGAAATAAAGGGAGGGAAAAACGAAGCACTCTGTTGTGTACCATCCTCATATCAAATGTGTAAGCAAACCTGAGCAAAAAATAGATCCAAAGTCCTTTCAAAGAAATTTCCTTCAGTTAAAATCCACGCAGTTTGCTCCCAATTACAGATGCTGTCTCAAACCAGAGAGTTTATTTTTAAAAATTCTATTGCATTATGTTTAGAAATGTTTTAAAACAGTAAAACACGAAACAAAAGTGAATATTTTGCAATAAATTTGAAATTATGCTTGGAATTTACACTGCAATCTGTAATTTAAACCTCGAGTGCTGTATTAGGTATATTTCAAATTGATCTACCTGAAACTGCATACCTTTGAACTTAAGAGGTTGTATAAAATTAAGCATGACGTTTTTCTATAATTAAACAAAACAATGGTAAACCAGATATAAAAGTAGGAAACTGAGTAAGATCAAATATATGGTCCAACTTGTGTATGACCAAGAAGAAGGAATTGCATACGCCTACTCCATGTAAATGGTAGTCTGAGATGATAGGATTTACCTGAAAATATTCACTATCACCTACCAAATATATAAAGCTTAGTATTCAACTGTCTTCATTTTTAATTATGTTATTGACACACACAAAGACAGGAGGTCTATAATCATGTAATTTCCAGGGATATGCATGTATCGAAATTTTGGGTGGCATAAAATACTTCCCCTTATTACGTACTACACGTAACAGAGAAAGTAAAAACGAATATTGGCCTATCATTAAAAAAAAAACTAAGTATACAAATAAAACTAATAAGTTGGAAATACTCAAGGTGACAAACAGTTTTATTTAGTGCTATATACGTACTTTTACATAATTTTAAATGTTTTCATGTAATGAGAGTTTTTCGCTCCCTCTTCTACTTGAAGATGACTTCATATGCTATTCAGAATTGCACTTTATTTGTTATGCAATAGATTTATGGCATTTTAAACACAATCGTTAAATTAATTTTGTAAAATTTAAAAAGATAGTGTCATGTAAAACATAGTTTCCGCTATGCAATAAGAATACTAAATACGCGTTTTTGTATCGCTTCATAGAAGGAAAGAATATGTAATTTGGCTGGTTCCTAAGCTCCGTTGATAGAGCACCTGCCTGCCGTGAATGGATCCCGGGTTCGATTCGCGGCGGTGGGGGTGGGAATTTTTCTCCTATCAAGATATTTCCTCATCTTTATCGGAGCCGGGAAGTATAAATGAGAGTGCGAATGTCCGCGTGATCTAATCATTAAAACCCAAAGAATACGAGTTAATACCTTCGATAAGTTCCAGAGGAGAACGGCCGCCGAACATTGGAGATAAAAGCAGGGTACACATGGACCAAATAAAAACAAATTTATTAAAGGGGCAGAAGGCTTGGCTACGAACAAGAAAGAAACGCCTAAATCAGCAGCGAGAGATGTTAATTATCTTATAATAAGCAACTTCAAGTTCATATTTTCTTAATTGATCGATCTCACGAGTAACCGCCAAATTAATAAAAAAGAAAATATGCATGAACATTGATTAATTTATCAATTACAACACCTTTAATGGTTCACCTAGTTAATAACGTCATTTTGTAGCTGATGATGCTCCTGAGTCTTGTATATGTTAATGAATTTTCCCAGTTGTGTATTGGATAAACAGAGCTGCTTAACGTTCTGTAGGCCAGATATCTTGACCTAGCCCTGGACCAGTGCCAGCCAAAGATGTACAATCATCCGATTCAAGTCAATGGATGCCAAGGGGACAGCTCCACCCTAAATGGTCTTAGATTTACAACTCTACCCGTTACTCCTGATCCAGTAAATTAAGTGGGCAAGTTTTTAACTGCTGGATACATGAAATGTGGTACACAACCTTTTTATTTTGATAATTTTTGTACTTATATCTTCTACTTTCGTATTATAAAATTGTCCTCTTATGTCAGGAATTTTAAAGCTAGGTGTCTATTTAATAAATCATTTGTTATTACATATAATACCTATTAGGTTTGTATCTCTCGATATATTAATACATTTAAGACGTTGTAATGAAGTGAATTTTAGTGCGAATTCGCACTGGACACACAACTAAATTCAAAGATCAACAACCTGAACGCTATCAAACCATAAATGTCAAGCATATTACAAAATTTTCAGCAGAAGAGGCAATGTTCACTGTAACATTTATCTCAGCTTTCACAAGTATTCAATAACGAAAATTATTCAAGCAGTCCTGATTAGTAATGTTATATGTGGCATTAACACATTTCTTTATTTGAATATTTCACTGGAAATGCATTTGATGAATACTTTTTAACGTTTAAGCAGAATTTTCCGGAATTTTGAATCCATGTAACGAGATACGAAGATGTTTACTTTTTGACATCTGATTTATTGGAAACGTAGAGTCAGACTGAAAAATTCAATGCCATAGCCGGGATTTGAATCACGGATCTTATGGTCTCCGCCCAGGTGCTCTAACCATTGAGTTACTATGGCCAACCCGCCGACATGACATTAAATTCTCCAACTGACTCGTATTTTTCCCGGTAAACCACTTAGGAGTTCTCATAAACACATAAGACAACTATCTTAATGGTGACTTATTACGTGTAAGTACTTTAAGGCGTGGGAAAAACACGAGTCAGTTGAAGAATTTAATGTCATATCGGCGCGTTGGCCATAGTAGCTCAATGGTTAGAGCGGCTGGACGGAGACCTGAAGAGCCATGGTTCAAGTTCTGACTATGGCATTGAATTTTTCAGTCTCACTCTAGCTTTCCATACTTTAGCCTACACACGACCAGTGTGAAAGAACAATTTATTTCCATTAGTTGACCTAATAGTGGTTAACTATAAAGCCCGGGCCTTAAAGTACTTACACGTTGTAAGTCGCCATTAAGGCGACTCACATGTGTTTATGAGTACTCCTAAGTAGTTTACCGGGAAAAATACGAGTCAGTTGGAGAATTTAATGTCATGTCGGCACGTTGGTCATAGTAGCTCAAGGGTTAGAGCGGCTGGACGGAGACCAGAAGATCCAAGGTTCAAATCCCGGCAATGGTATTGAATTTTACAGTCTGACTCCACCTTTCTATAATTTAGCCTGCACAGGGCCAATGTGAATGAACAATTAATTTCCATCAGATTTATTGTTTGCAATTGTTTCTTACACTTAGTTCTGGTCACTGATAATAGGACACAAGTTAAATCGACGGCTCTCCTTTGTGAAGTAATAGTGGATTACGAATTAAATACAGCTACTGTAAGGGGGCACACCAGAGAGAATATGGTGTTGGCATTCTTCACTGAAGAAGCACTACTGGGATTGGTAAACAAACTGGAAGCATCTGGACCTTTGCTGAGTGAAAAGGGCAACCATCGTTCATGTGGGTGCCCACTGTAACTTTGATATACTGACACGACTGAAAAGGTCAGTCCGACATTAGTCTTCATCAAATATTTCTGTTGAGGAGCACCTACTAGCTAATCTTAAGAACTCTAGCCTTTATATGATATCATTGTTTACAGCTTTGTTGCTCTGAAGATTAACTTCTGTTTAGAAACAGATGAGTTCTGTTCCATTATTTTATTTTACTATTTTAGCATACATATACTTTATATAATATAAATTACCAGGAGCGAGTCAACATGAATTTGTTGAGCATACAGCAAAATCTTATTTCAGTTCATGCATAGTTTCTTGCTGTTAAAATGGAGTGGCTTTACCAGACTGTTGCATGATGCCACTATACTTTCATAGCTAAATGAGGCACTGTTATACAAATTCTAACGGAATATTATGTACCAAGGATTTAAATCTGCCTAGAGTATAGTGAATATGCGTGATACTCATGTATCCTTAGGTTTATTGTGTCTGATATTGGGTTCCTGTTTAAGAATAAAAATATTCATCTCATTATTTTAGTTGTATGAATTCTATTCTGTTTAAGGCATACAATTTTTGTGAATAGACATGTAGCTTAGTTTACTTTTTGACGATTCTGAACCTGGAACACTATTTTCGACCACAAATATAGATAGGGCTTCCCTATAGTGAAAGTGATAGCGTGCTACCTGTGGTGGGTGGTCTCACACCTGCACAGCCAGAACACTTCCCTTCTGCAGGATTTCCCTGCATCTGACATACTTAACATCAAAATTTCTGTCACAACAACCGTATATGGTCCAAGTTACTTAATGCTGTCACTGTATTTTTATACACTTACTATTTCCAGTAAATCTCCTTTATTGTTTGCATATAAAATGATGACAGCTACAGGATTCCAACAATCCAAGAAGCTAAAACTAAATTAAAAATAGCTTAATTTCCTGCCAACTGTTTCTGAAAGTTACAACTTTATGAGCTATTATTATTTGGAATTTTGCATAAAACACGCTCATTCTTGCTTTAAATGCGTAACACTAGCACTTTTGAAAATACATTAAAACAATCTATTTAATTCAACAGTTCAAAAATGTCTCAAAATAAGCAAAGCACTTAAAATAATGGGATAACAATAACAAAAGATGCAACATTTTCAAAATCACCAATTACTCTCCCCTTAACTTCCAAATATTTTGCTTTGTCACAATTATATGTATGTTTGGGGTATAACGACTGCATCCCAACATTGCGATGGCTGTTGGATTCCGTTTATTTCTCCTTTGAAGTTCAACAGTTGGATGTATGCCATAGTTACATTCAGTTCGGTAAACGGTTTAGAATGTTAATTCAGGAGAATTTGACATTTCCGTGAAATTCAGGTACAGTCACGCCAGAACTGTAAGCGGCTTGAGGGAACAATCCACAATTATGCGAGTCAGTCAATATATGCTTCGAAACTCTTCGGTATTATTAATTTCCCGCATTTTTAGAAAAAAGATCCTCACGCGCACGGCATCTGTGCTTTGAGTATGTATAAGCAGCTTATCCCGGGAATTAAAAGTTGATTCAACTTCAACGTCTATCAAGAAAACTTTTCAGTAAAGTACCCCCGGCCAAAATTTCACTTTAAATCAAAACTATTTCTATATTCTTGACATATAACATGACCAGTTGTTTTGATTAAACTAACTTTCAGTATATTTTGAATTTTGTGAAATAGCCTGTGGAGTTCACTTCACTTTAAATGACATTTTTATGACTGCAAAAATTAAGAAAAACATTTCACTACTGACAAACTAAATATGGTTAAAGCACACACTTTATATGAAATATACCTATGAGGTGTGGAACCTCCAAAACTTAAAACGCTATACCGCCAGAAGGGCATTTATAGGTTAAAAATTATAGATCGATAAGTAAAGTAAATTTAAGGAACTTAAACGTTACACAGGCTTATGAATGTGTGTTATAAGTTGCATGAGGTACTTGTAATAACATCTGTTGTTGAATATTGCTTTACACATGGAATCATCATTACTTCTTCAAAAGGCAAACTTAGTACTCTTTGAATTAGCGATAGATCTCATGAATATCCAAACCTCCCATGGCCGTCATTGTGCCAAAATCAAATTTGGAGTGAAAAATCTCACTTTTAGCTATAGAGTATTGTGGGAGAAAGGAATTATTTAGTGAAAGGATTGCTGAAAGTTCTTGTCCGAAGATTATACCCTCAGCCAAAGATGCAGTTCATCAGTTTAGTTTTCACACAATATTTGGTACACTTTGTATACGAATAATATAAACTAGAAGATGCTGCTAATTTAACTAGTTACTACGCTCTTTATATCCTGCATTCTCCTGATTTTTTTTGTTTTTGTTTTTGTTTTTGTTTTTTGTTTTTGCAATTTACGTTAAGTCATATCGCACGATGAATGGAAATGGTGAAATGATGCTTGAACGAGCCCGGGATCCAAAGAGCTTAGAGTTACCCGACATTCGTCTTTCAGGATAAGGGAAACCCCCGGAAAAACCTTATCCAGGTAACTCACCCTGATCGAGATTCGAATTCGGGATCTCTTGAGCGTGAGGCAGACAAACTACCATCATGCTACCGAGGCGGTCACATTTTCCTGATGCTCTTGTATTCAAAACAGACATAATGGTTTTGTGTATTTTTATTTTCTTCTAATTTGAACATAGTTTGGATTAAAATTAGATTTATCTATGATAGAAGGGCAGCTTGTGAGTTATTAAATATTCGTGCACTGTATTGTGGAGACTTACCTGCAATAACAAGGGCTGTCTATGAAAATTATATATACCCATTACATATAATATCGTAAACCGTCAGTGAATTTGTAATAATTTCTTCTGGATATACTTGAGGGACACTGTGATAAGCAGTAGCACAATATAATAATGGTTTGAGAACACCATTATAATTAATATTTAATACGTCTGAATTCAAAGTCCATGTTGGCTACTTCTAACTAATAAATCCCTTAGGAATGTCCAATATTTAAGGTTAGATGTTCTAAATGAGATTTAAACCTAAGTATCTCATCTGCAATTACATCTAGAGGATTAAGTGTGTTAAATAATGTCTCGACCATTCAGTTTTATGATTTCATTTATTTCTGTATTTCTTGGTCTTGTAGCGAACATTGCTGTGAGGTGGAGGGGTTAAAATGTAATTTATTTATAATATTATAAAAATGAAAATATTTACTAATAAACTTCCACGTATCTTAAGAAGCTGATGTTAATACTTCTATCTTCTTTATACGAGATCGATTTCATGAACATTTGCCCACATTTGCCTTCAGTCAACACAGTTCGTTGTCAAGGACACCATGTTTTTTCGTATTACGAACATCTGAAGACGAAACAAACCTAAAAACAGAATCAATTGCCGGTATGTCAAAATTCATAAGGCAATTTTTATATTTTAAAATAAG
Organism: Mantis religiosa; assembly: GCA_030765055.1. Taxonomy (NCBI): domain Eukaryota; kingdom Metazoa; phylum Arthropoda; class Insecta; order Mantodea; family Mantidae; genus Mantis; species Mantis religiosa. The sequence continues at coordinate 52,985,309 of CM060957.1, forward strand.
TACTTTCACACACTATTAAATCTATGGGAACATTTGATTGTTTTGATAATTTAACTTCGGGATTAAGTTCATGGTTAAATGACCAAAAATGATCGGCTACGGCCGATTTATCAATTTTTAATATTTTATGTTACGAAAGTGTTCTTTCTGGTTTCCAAACTACCTTTCGTCTTTCCAATATAAACCTGATCACAATCTAAACAGTTAAATTGATAAATACCAGATTTATTATTAGGAATTTTATCTTTTTTAGAAAATTGTAATAAATCTTTAATAAGAATAATTAATTTCCATTAGTTAACCTAATAGTGGTTTACTATATAAAACCCGGGCCTTAAAGTACTTACAAGTAGTAAGTCGCCATTAAGGTAGTTGTCTCATGTGTTTATGAGAACTCCTAAGTGGTTTACCGGGAAAATACGAGTCGGTTGGAGAATTTAATGTCATGTCGGCACGTTGGCCATAGTAGCACAATGGTAGTGCAGCTGGACGGAAACCAGAAGATCCGTGGTTCAAATCCCAGCTATGGCATTGGATTTTTCAGTCTGACTCTACGTTTCCACAATTTAGCCTACATACGGCCAGTGTGAAAAAATAATTAATTTCCAAATCTTTAATACTATATTTATTTTGAGGAACTAAAGTTATACCAACTTCTTTAAAAAAAAATTTGAAAATATTTATTAACCCAAGGATGGTAAGTACATTTTTTAAATTCATGATCATCTTTTATTTTTTTAAGAATAGAAATATCATTAATACTTTTTTGATATTTAAATTTTTCAATCTGCTTTTGTATAAAATCTTTATTAAAACCATTAATTAAAGCAGTATTAATAATATCTTTATATTCTTTATTAAATTCTACTTTATTCAGGGGTATATTTATTAATCTATAAATCAAACTATTAAAAACAGCAAATTTATGTGAAAAGGGATAAGATAATTGAAAGTTTATTAGTTAATAATTTTATTTGTGTAATATTTATTACTCCACTGTAACTAGCTTCATATTCTGTGTAATCAGTTATTTTTAATTCCCAACCGAATAAAATATTCAGGCCCATGCTGCCAATTCCAGCAGTTTTCTCCTCACCATAAGCATAGGTACGTAAAATATTAGCCATTTGGTAAATCATAATGCAAAACATCTCCATACATGGTGTTCCATAGTCCTCTGCTACATCCTCGAGATAGATTCTTTGCATACAGTCTCTGTGTTTGTGATTACTTTAGTCGTTTTGAAGGAATTTAAACATATTTTTTGGAACATGTCTTCTCTTTCAGTTATGTAAAATTCCTGGCCACCATTTGAGATGTATTCTTTGCTACTGATTTACATTATTAAATGCTTAGACTTCTTAAGTGGAAAGCTGTTATTTCTTTTTCCTCGCCATGCAATAAACTTTCAAAGCAAGCCGAAAAAATGTCTATCGCTTCAGCCTTCTGTATTCCTCATTTTCTAAGGACCGCATTCATAGTCAGAGTTGGTCCGAACTAACTTGCTGTTTCCGGTGAACTAACGGTGGAACATCGATTTTCTTATTCATAAACCGGGATTAAAGATAGTCCGGGGACTAAACACGTTTGTCCGGTTCAAATTTTGGTGCGCCTCCAAGGGGTAGATTAAAGGCGCACTATCTTTGCAACATGGATGTAGCTGTAGCGCGTAGGATTCGTGAAATAAGACCACGGAGGAGTACTTATCTACCAAGAGTAGAAATTATTGCAAAGTACGACATAAACTTGAAAAAACAGGTTTAGTAAATCAACGCCAGAAAGAAGATAGAAATGATTCGTCCTAACCTATACGTCAGGGACGATAACCGAGGCCTAAGTATCTCAACTGACGTTCAAATCCCAACAGCACTTCGGTATTATACAAGAGGAGGATATCTAAACAACACTGCTGACCTGCACGATACTAGTCAGTCATCAGTATGCCGTATTGTGACCAAACTCGTTATAAATTTCCCTCCATGCCTCCTCCTTTCTCATATTTGTTTTCGTCGACATGGATTTTCTTCTATAATGTTCATTCTTTTTTGGAGTAGAGAAAGCAATGGTCTTCCTCTGACCAACTGATTCCACGCTTCTTCATATTATCCATATTCACAGCACACCCAGCACATCAAACAGCAGCAGCAAACTTAAGAATAATTAAGAAACAGCTGCGAAATTACCACAGAGGTTTATAAACTTGTAGGTACACTGGTTTGTTTAGTACTCTATGTGACTCGTGCATGCGCAGAAGGACCTTTCAAAGTCGTGTGACATTTGCTCCGTGCGGGTCTACGACTACTTGGTCCGAGGCTTTTTATCATCTATGAATACCAAACAGTTAGATCGCCTTTGGTCCGGACCAAGTTAGTCGGAAGATAATCTAGACAAAGTGATAACAATGAATAGGTCCATAAGTTACTACACTTTTGTGTGTTCTGGCAGGCAAGCAAAGGTAATGAAATTTTATGATCATAACCTAGCAAACCATCATTAGAAGATTTGACTATAACTTAGCTTACTATATTTCCCTTGTATCTGAAACGAAATGTACAATAAAACTATTTCCATAAACCTTTATCTCGATTAAATTAAAATGAAGCATGTAGAAGAATAAGCTTTTCTAATAATAATTTATAGAGCATATCAGATATTTCATTTTTTCATAATCATGAAATGTATTACAATACACCTCTACGTTTAAAGATAACATTATTTTACACCCATAACGAAATGCTAATGTCAAACCAAAGTTTATCTTAACAAAAATGGATACAAAGGATCAGTTAGCTTTAAAAAGCGACAAATAAACAAAAAAAGTTGTAGAAGTGTGAGTAGAAAAGGTCTTGTAACTGTAACACATTTTTCCTGCGACTTTTTAAAGCTAGAAATATGTTCCATTATTTCAGAAGGTTAAAACAACAGAAGGATATGCATAGCAACAGTAAACAAAATGCATAAACAGAGACGGAAACTTCTCTCATATCGCTATTGGGAAAATGGTCCAGTCGCCCCAGCCGGAGCATCATCACTGGCATCATTCGAGCATTAAACTGCAGCAGCGAGGTCTGCAAAGCCCCTCTCAAGGGACAACAACAAACAGAATAGGGTCCCAGATTTGGTAGCAGAAGTGTTCTTGAGGGAGAATTGTCAATATCGCGGTTTCTGCTGGAGCAAGGGGGCACAATGACCTGGTACATTGCTTGGTAAATACACTGAGGGCAAATTCCCAGAGAACATGGTGCTGAGGTGGATAAATTATTGCGCAGCTACAACTCTAACTTCCTTGCCAGGAGGTTAAATCTATTTGGTTACGAAAGTTATGTAGCAGAAGTGAATAAAATTCTTGTTTAAAAATATGTGTTCTGCTAAGCGAAATTCATCCGGTCGTATGTAAGGTACAAAAAAGTTACGACATTCTTCCGCACTATGCAGGACGCTATATTTAAAAATAATCCTGTTATGTATTTTGTTGCTACATTCTAATTGTGTAGTGGTTATCAGGCCAGATTTCTGTCGTGGGTGGGTGATGTACCTTCTTAGGTATAGAGATGCTCAGAAAAACATAGAAAGGAAACTATTGTTGTGGTATAGTGTTTATGAGATTGTAAAAGTAAGGTGTATACTGGGAAAAAGGATTCTTGAGGACATCGCCACTCACTGACAACTCATTATCAAATTTAACAAACAGTTTCAGCAGGTTACAAGTAAACCCAGAGAGAGAGAGTGAGAGGGAGAGTTACTAACACGTTACATGGTACAAGAATGTACAATGCTCTCAGTCGTACGAGAATGACTGCAGTGAAAGAAGATATAATATAACGAGCAACATAATCATGGAAATAAATGCTGTTACATGATGTTTTGGTAGATAAGTAGTATTAAATAGTTTATAGTCTGATTATTAAAAGAAGATACGTGAAGGCCATCAAGCAAGGAACGCGAAGGTTAAAAGGGGAATGTCGTTGCTTTGGAAGCGTAAACAAAGGTTGCCAGATTAGTTACACTGGTGAATCGTGTACTCCTCGGGTTAGTTATCGCTGGTTGTGTGCGGGAAACAGAGCTTGCTTGTGTTTGCTTGAGTTTGCATTGTGTATTGTTAGCCTCCTTTTCTGAAAACAAAATTAAAATACGTTGATATGGAAGCAAGACGTAGTGGCGGTAGGATTAGAGGTAGACCGAGGATTCATGGCCCGAGGAAAAGATGAGCTCACGGTCGGGGTGTTACATTACACAGCCAATCTAGAGAATTTGTCCGTTCTGCTACTGAATTCTTTGAACAGGAAGACAAGAATTTGCTTCTTATCAATGAAACGCTTGTTCCTTTCCACCAAAAGCGACAGTCCCGTGTTATTCGATATGCTTGCATGTAAAAAAAAAATCCTATGGGTGAAAATTCCGGCATAAAAAGATGGAAGGACTCCTAATTTCTGGAAGGAACACGCCGTAGGCCGATATGATGAAGAAGAAGAAGAAGAAGAAGAAGAAGAAGAAGAAGAAGAAGAAGAAGAAGAAGAAGAAGAAGAAGAAGAAGAAGAAGAAGAAGAAGAAGAAGAAGAAGAAGAAGAAGAAGAAGAAGAAGAAGAAGAAGAAGAAGAAGAAGAAGAAGAAAAAGAAGAAGAAGAAGAAGAGGAAGAAGACTTATACGAGGGTGGATCAAAAAGTAATGCCTCCTATTTTTTTCTCTTTAAATTGCCAAGAAAATTCAATCCAATTTACATAACCTGAAAACTACAACACTGACGATTAATTTGTCACTATTCAATACAATCTCCGTTCTTTTCCACAGTTTTGGTCCACCATTTAACTAGGGCATGTATTCCAGTGTGGTAAAACACACGGTCTTGCTTCCTAAGCCATTGACGCACGGACGTTTTCACAGCCTCCTCATCTGCAAAATGAATCCCACGATAAGCTTCCTTTAGTGGGCCGAACAGATGGAACTCTAATGGTGCCAGGTCAAGGCTGTATGGGGGATGAGGTAAGACTTGCAATCCCAATTTCTCAATTTCTGCACCATCAGAACATTTGTGTTATGGGACAAAGATATCAGGGCCATTGGAATGAAGTAATATTTGCGAATTACTGTTGGTCTTTGTATGGGGAACTCCATCACAAGAGGCAAGCTAAAAGACGACGAAGTCAGTAGGCCAAACTCCATCACAAGAGGCAGGCTAAAAGACGACGAAGTCAATAGGCCACCACATGATTCTCTTCAGACACGACTATCTGCGAAGTATTTTAGATCTCGAAGCATGTAATTACCAGTTTAAAAAATCAAATGCACTTTCATTATTGTTAGCATGTTTGTAATTAAAATGTATCCTTTTCTCTCAATCTGGTAATATTTAATACTTACACCTTGTGTATAACATAGAAACTAGAGCTAATAACAATTTTTCTTTGTATTTTGTTTTTCTCAACCCAAAATTAGTAGGAATTGCCTCATGAAGTGCTGGAAACATTAAAAAATTATATTTTGTTGCCCAGTGTAATTATTGGGTTAAATAATAATTAAAACATTTGAAAGCTCCAAAATATTCCTTTGAATGTGCAGCAACTGCCATTGAAACAATGTGGTTATTCTAAATAATTTTTTTTTACTGAAGGAAATTATTTTATTAAACACTTTATTTTTGGTGAAAGCTCAATATCCAATATTTTGGGTCGAATGCAATATTTTTTCTACTTCTGAAAGTAGCCGAAAAAAACCGTTCTATTTTAGTTTTCAACCTATTTCAATTTTTTAACCTAATTTTAGAAATACCAACATGATAAGTTTTAAAAATGGTATTGTAACTTTAAAACTATGTAAGTGATAACTGATAACACAGTCTTTTGAAAAAGAACAAAAGACTGCAATACCCATTGTTCCATAATATCTAAACTTTGAAATTCCTGAACGGAGGAATCTTTTGGAGTTACTTCAGATGTATACATTCTTAATAATTAAGTGAATGTTTAATTTTTATACTTATTTTTTTTTATTATAATGTGCTGGGAATTGTTCGCTGTCGGTGGGCTAGAATTTTGTTACGCAGGAGCTATTTTGCGCCGGTAAATCTACAGACGTGGAGCTGTCACCTTATATCATGGGTGTGAGGGATCAATAAATAAGCGCTTAACCATCTGAGCCACTTAGACTGAAATTTGTTTTTAACTGTGTGCTTCAAGTAAAACAAGCATTTCCAACAGCCGAATATACCCACTCTTTGTCTGTGCTTGTTGTGGTAACCAGTTCTGACACTAATGAGACAGAGTGAGTTGATAGTGGCATCCTCTTCAAAGCAACGTGTTAACTACGAATATCGTGTCACCTTAGCTTCGCACACGCAAGACTAATAACTGGTAGTAGCAGGTACAAAGAGGTAGACGTCACAGAAATGATGCAATTATTGATAATGGAAGTGCAACCCGAGAGCCTTGTCACAGTATCTATGCAGCACTACACATGAAGAACATCACAGGACAGCAAGCTATTACAATGGTAGCAGCCCCAGGCACTGTTGTTGTTTGTATAAACTTCAAGGTTTGTTGTTGGGAACGTAGAAATACTTTAACAAATTCAAGGTTTGCTATAGGGTAAGGTAAGGTAATTTTGCAGTATAGGTAATTTCGCAGCGTACTTTTAAGAGCATGCTGCGCACTTACTTATTGTAATAAGGTTTCAGGGCTTTCTCAGCAGGTAGAATAACATCTTCCCTTGAAACTGAGACACATACCAGACCTATGCTGTCATTGGAATGCACAGAACAAAAATTTTCTCATTTAGTGACGAGTTTTCTGTCGAAGTGGAAGACATGATATGCCTAGCCATGTTTAAATTTAATTTCCAGCCCTTTTAAGGACGTTACGCACATTTTAGTAACACGGAATTAATCTATGTGGTGTTCTGTGTTGTATGAACAATGATGTGAATTTGTTTTGTGACGTATAGGCGTACAAGAACCTTAAGAAACCAGAGCGTTTTGTTATGAAATTGCGTCTACATCTTGAACCATTCAACTCTCCAGCTGTTTAAGTTGCTCTTAAATCAGTTCTACGTGTTCCTGCACAACAACAGTTGTACATTTAAGAGGTGTAAGTATTCTGCATACATAATCACAAAAACCAACTAATTTTAGACTATTGCCAAATTACCTTACCTAATATTGCCAAATCCAGGCAAAAGGCTGGATTACTGCAGAACTGTTCCTCAAAAAGTTCAGATTTCTCATTGCTTCTGTTACATCAGAAAGGCCGCTTGTTTTATTATTGGACTCACACAGCTCTCATATTGCAATTGAGGTCATAAATTTGGCGAAGGCAAATCAGATTTACATAATGACGATACCTGCACGCACAAGTAATTTTCTGCAACCTCTTGATGTGGGTGTTTACAGGTCTTTGAAAAGCCACTGGTCCACAAAACTCAACTTCTACATGTTGGAACATCCCCACCAAAAGTCCAATCGTTTCAACTTTTATGAACTCTTCAACATGCCTTTCCTCCAAAGTTTTTCTCCTATGAACATTATTAATGCTTTTAAAAAGCTGGTGCTTGCTCCTTGAACTATGATGCTGTTCCAAAAGAGGCACTAGCACCCAGTAAGTTGACTGAAAAGGATCATTTAATCCAACTGCTGTATCTGATGTATCTAGAAATGAAACTCCATCTTCAGCTGAACGGGATGAGTCGGTGCCAAACGTTGAACACCTGCTGCAAATTCCTAATGCCCCTAAGCACCCCACAAGGGAACAGAAAAAATGGGCTCATCAGCCAAATGCCTCAATCTAGTTGAGGGTATTCAGTCCACACTGAATGTTGTAGGGAGTTCGACCAAAAGGTAACATCTAGACAACAATTAAGATGATGATTGGATTTGTGACGTTTGCTCTAAGATCTATTTGGTTGATGTGAAGACGAAGACAGGTGCATCGTGGACACAGTGCTCATTTTGTTTGACACTTTATTATGACAATTGTCAAACACAGCAAAGGGACGAAGCTGTTTACATGTGTGATACATGTTGTGAAACTAAGCTTCCGGTTCTGAAGACGATGACTGAGAACTTTAGGAATCGAATGATCTACTGTTGCAAAATTACCTTACCACTACTGCAAAATTAACTTACCTATTGCGAACTTGCCTACCTGTACAGTCTGTCATTATGCTTATCATTGTTCAAAATACATTGTTCACAAAAATGTGATTCTTTATTAAAATGTTTGTCAGTTATGTGATTACTGAAACAAAATGTTTCCAAAAGTGTATCTTAGTTTGATATAATAAAAACTTTATGTTCTGTGAAAATACTGCGAAATTACCTTATCTTACCCTACCAATAATACTCCATAATGGCCTGATAGAATGCTCCTCAAAGGTTACTGCTTGCAAAGATATCACAAACTCCTTTCTTTTTTTTCTTTTTATTTCTGATACTGTTACTCCATGAAGTATTCGTCCATTGCAGGATTTCATGTTTAACGATGCATGGATAGTAGAAAATCATGAGAAAAAAGTAGAGGAGCGACACTACCTTATTTATTGATTGGTGAAAAAGAGAATACAATAGAGAAATACATAATATCTATGCACATAAACATAGTTAAACATTCAGAAATAAAGATATGCAATATAGAATGCAAAATAAGTATACGTCTGCATACTGAAAATAGCGTAGAAGTGTTACAGTTAGTACTTAATAGGCCCTCTGTTCTTCTTTATAGCCTCTTTCATTCTCCTTGGCATGGATTTCAACAAAAATTGTGTTGTTTCCACTGTAATTTTACACCATTCCTGTAGTAGAGGGTAATTTATTGCCTATATATTAGATTTCTGACATTCCTAATACTTTTCTCCAGTATACTCCACAAATTCTACATTAAATTCATGTCTGGGAATTGCGGTGATGTCGGCATCCATCGTGGAGTATTATACAACTATAGCATTGCATCTAGAGCTGTGTGTTTTGATTCGTTACCTTCTGTGAAAATATAATCCTCAGAGAGACCCATCTTATTTACACTTCTGGACAGGTATGTTTTAGGATGTTTATATAAACCTTGTGGTTCATAATTCCATCAATAATCACAAATTCCTCACACCATTTTCAGTCATGCAGTCCCAGAAAAGTACTGAACTGCCTCCATGTTTAACTGAAGCTGTTATATGTTTTTGCTCAAGCTCACGATTCTTTTTTCTCCACACTATTTCTTGCCCGTTTAACTGAAAGAGCTGCAATTGACTCTCGTCAGTAAACACAACCTTCTTCCAGAAATCAAACCCATCATATTTAAGTTCTTCTGCAAAAGCAACTCCTCCTTTGTTGATTTTATTGATGTATGATTTTCTATGGGCTGTTCGGCCTCCATACTGAGCTTCATAAAGCACATTTCCTATAGTATGTGCTGAAACGGACTTTCCTGTGTATGTTTGAACAGAAATATCAAGTTTTGGAGCACTTAGTTTAGGATTTTTCTTGACTTCTTTAAGGAACTGTCGTTTATCTATCTGAGATAAAAGTGCAGGACGACCGCTTCTTGATTTATTTTGGTAAGTTTTGTTCTGACCAAACCTGTATGTAATAGTTTTCAATGTACTGGCAGGTCTTACAATGGTTTCTTGAAAAGAGTTTCCTTTTCTAAATAGCCTGATGTAAATTTCTCTCTCTCTTCTTTTGTAGTTTCACTACGTTTTCAACCCATATTACTTAAATAGCAGTAAATGCCTTTGAAAACAGAGATGAAACTGTCAACGACAGTGGATGAATCACAACTGCATAAGAACAGGGAAGGGGTGTGTGTGTCAGCGAGGCACCATATCTGGTATCTTGTTTACTAGACGAATAGTTGTTTGGCGCAAAATGGGACATTATTTTAAATGACATAGAGCTGTTCACTAATAAAGCAATATTGTGACGATTAATCCTATCAGACAAAGATAACACATCATACACACAACTCATAACAGGTTCTGAATCTAACTGCAGCCTCTGGTGAATCTTAATTTTTAGCAAATCTACTGAATTTGTATTTTGAAAAGCTGTAAGAAAACTGCTAGCTAAAGTTATCCAATCATGATGTGGGTTTCTATGTCGAAAAATTTGGAACCATTGTGCAGAGGATTCTTTTAGGTAACAAGGGAAAAATTGGAATTTCATTTCATCATTCCAGCCATTGGCTGTGGTTACCATTTCAAAGTTTCTAAGAAAATCACATGGTGATTCTGAAGAAGCACTTGTAAAATGTGATGGTTCAATTGCAGGCGTAAATACAGATGCTTGCAGTACTGGAGCCGTAGCTTGACCTGGGGTAGACACAAGCTGAACATTAGCACTAGAATCACTAGAATTGGAGATTCGTTCTGATTCTACAAAGGGTTCCATTGGTAAGTTAGATTGGCGCCTAGTACGCTTCGACATCATGAACTAAATAATGATCAGTAATCAGTACACAAGTTGAATTACTAGGAACAGCAACAAATGGGAAGAAAAATTACTATTTGGCACTTTGACACATTATGCAGAACTACTATATGGATTAAAAAATATAAAAATATATTATTAAAATGAAGCCAGAACTAATAACTGAATCCTTCAAGTTGTTAGGGGCAAAGCAGAGGTTCCACCTACTGGAACCAAACAAATAAATTCCTTTAAAAACGTAACATTTACACGTTAAGTTTTCTACTTACACTTTCACTTGTTTCACACTATAAATTCAGCAATTGAGTAGTTTTGTTGTTACAACATACTCATTAACTAACAAAATGTTAATTCATAGAACTTTTATTAGTTTTTCATGTTTACTTTAACTACTACTTCTATGAACAGGGTAAGAAAAGCATTTTCCACGGAAGATTTGCTTTCATTTGAATTTTCACAATGAACCTTTAAAAAAATTATACACGGCGCCTAACACCAATATGTGGCGACCTGTTCTTACTTTTTTAATAATTAAGAAACACGTGGTCAGGTCGACAACTCGGGAGCAAACACTCAGAGCAGAACTACATGCTTTAGCAAGAGGATGGGATCTTCGCTATAATGGTTCATTGGTAAAAAGGTAGGATAAAGCTAATTAAAAGTGGAATTCACTTAATAAGAATATTTACTTCAACAAACAAATTTACAAAGACGGCCATAACGGCCGCTTACCTGTCCAGAAGCGGAGCTGCACACAGATACATGTTGTTCAATCAGCTGGCAGTTACAGAGAGAGAATCTCTCGCTTAAAGATTATTCATCTAGTCATAAAGGAGGGGAGGGAGTGACGTCACACTTACTACTTGAGTCACCAGAGAGTAAATTAATACAGTCGTTTGTGACAATATATGAACTCAAATTGTGTTTTATTTTTAAATCAGGATATCAACCGGTGTTAGGACATAGTCATTTTTCGTTTCTTATTTATATTTTTCTGGTTGTGCTTGTTATATTCTATGTGCTATGATCAGATGAATACTTTTTGGAGTATCTGTATATCCGCAATGAAGCTCAACACTTTCAGTAGCGAATTTTACCCTTCGCAAACTGTTAAACGCGACTTAATACACCGCTCCAATGTGGCATTCCCACCAGTTCAACCTCTATGTATCGCTACGTTGGCTCTATTTACGAATATTAATTTATTATTTTTAATTATAACACCAAAATATTGATATTGTTAATACTGGGTACAATATCGCCTCGCCTATTAGAATGTTCAGCTGTTGAGCACGTATCTCTAGTCAGGTGTAATTGTTAAAAAAAGTTATGTGGTAACCACTAATTAAAACTAACAAAACCTTTAACACAATATAATATTTTACACTACTAGTTGTCACTACAGCGGATTACGAAATAGGCTACGTATAATAACTTGACCGGCTCCTCAAAGCTGTTTTTTCGTTGTGATATTGCAGTTACGTGGGGAAACGAAATCTAAGCCATAGCAACCCTATGTAGGATTCTTCGGAAATAGAAGTCCCATACATTAAGATGCGGAGATCGGAAGGTGCTATAATATGTTTTCCTACTTGGAAATGGAATATTAGAAAGCTTTCCGTGAAAGTGCATACTATGTATGTTACATAAAAGTTCTTTGTTTAAGTGTTAAATTTTCGGTAGGATTTTCAGTAAGTTAATAACAAAAAAGAAAGGTAGTTTAAAAATGGTCTACACAGCACAGCTTCCTCCAATAAGCTTTCACCTTTGTCATGCACAATTAGCAAAGCCTTAAAAAGTATCACACAGCCGATAAATGCCGTCTTTAGTAGGTTATTCACGCTGAGTTATATCGAGACCACCGCAATAAAAGCGAGATACATATACAATATGCAGCCCTCTCATAAAATTAACATACAGTATTTTATGTTAAGTTTGCAGCACTGATTGGATGACTGTACCTGTATGATAATCATATTTAAAAAAACACGTGAATGTACATCTGTCGGTGTTCAGTAATTGAACTTCAAAAATATTCGCAATATTTCCTTTCAAGCAGCGTGTACTCCATCAAAATTTTGTAATGGCCAGGAAACAGTTTTCGCCTTAATCTAATAGGAAAGGCTTGGAAGGAAATGGGAAATACAAACGTTGACGCAAAACGGAAAACTCCCAAACTCGAGAGATGCCAGTACGAAAACGTAAATCGAGAAACTTCCTGTGAATGACTTCACGTATATCTGACTCTACTGGGACCATGTTATGTAGTTATATATGCATATTCTACCAAGAAAATACATGGTACGGTATGATACCTTCCGGACTATGAGATATCTGAAGACTTCTTAAGGAAGTCACATTATGCATTCCTTACAATTAATATATTGTGACTTTGTGGGTTCGTGAAATGAAAAGTCCAATTGCACCACTCAAAAATGTTCTTTATTTCCACCGACTTACAGTTGAACACTTGCCAATTACACAGAATTACGTAATGCACACAATTACGATTCATCAGTTCGTCCGTTACAGTTCCACTTGCACTCGCAATCACGTAAACTCCACCGACGCACGTACACAGTATTCTCGTCTGTACACTAGTACGACGCTGCTTCGCTGCTCGCCAAGAACTGACTTGCTCCGGCCCGGCGCATCGCTTATATAAGACCAGCTGGCCAATCTAGAAGTTTCCGTATTAGACGAAGCAACCCGCACGTTCGAGCATCCAGAGGGAGGGGAAAGAGACGGCACAGTGGCCCGCGATCCCTCTCTCCTAATCATCCCTCCAGTTAGTGACAGGAGACAAATGAGTGGGTGTGGCCTTATGCCCCTAGTCCCTTCTCAGCTGTCGTTGGTCTGGCTTTCCGATAATTGGGCGACAATATGTAATGGTAATATATGTTCAACTTTTCCTATTTATAAAGTGGAAACAAATACTAAAAAACATCAACAAAATCAGTAGGAAATCTTCGCATACTGGCATTAGCTCGCTGAATAGCAATACCGTTTCTCTTGCTTCAAAGAGTCTGTAGAAAGGAAGTTTCTATTGAGGGATACTCAAGTAAACCCTGCGTGACAGGAACAAATGGTCTTGGTCGTGGTCGTGGTCGTGGTCGTGGTCGTGGTCGTGGTCGTGGTCGTGGTCGAGGTAATGGTGTTGGCGGTGATAACCTACAGGTACAGTCAGACTTAAGAATCACATTTATATATAATACACCAATGCTTGTCTTACAAAAAACGTCTTTCTAAATATAATGTTCCTGAACATTCTTGGACACTCAAGTTCCCACACCTTAACTTCACCGGAAACTTTACCCATTGTTTGACTTAGCCTGAGGCAGTTTAAGGCACCGGCTTATCAGACTGTAGTCTTTCATAGAATTTGTGACCGTGATCTAAACAACAGACTGCGCGAGTTTGCCAACTTCTTTGGAAACCTGAGCGGGCATAATTTATCTTAAACTTGGGAAAGAGAAAGCGATGTGAAATTTTGTCCAAAACTGGAAAATCTGAACATTTATCGGAAGTGGCAGTAAATGTTAAAGTGCAATGTAATATTAATAATTGTTCACGTGATTTTTCAAATTCCAAAAATAGCGAGAGTGGGGGGGGGGTGGTAGTGAATTCAAAGCAATGGCATAATGTAGGTTTTTCTCGGCAGAACACTTCGGTCCGGTGATTAAACCGAGACAGACGCATACTCGGCGTCGTTTAACAAATCCTATTTCGCGCCATGCACCCCGGAAAAAGTTTAAGACTTAATATTCGTGCCAGTGAGAATTAGTGCAAAGGTTAATTTATAAGGGATGCGATATATAGAGGTCAGCTATACCGCATTATTGTTTGTGAAATTACTGCACATCACGTCACAATACCGACGCGGAACACAGTGACACGGAACCCATCAACTACGCGGACGACATCTTCACGATGGCGAGCAGAGGAGCCTAAGGATCGTTTTAAACTTCTATCTTGAACAGTCTAGGTGTATTCTTCATTTAACCCACAACGAGTCAGGACGCACCTGAAGCTCAGATGAGAGTACTCACGCACGAGCTACATTAAAGGTCACCTCGAACATGTTTTGAGGCGTTGAGAAAAGGGGAGAGATCGACGTGGTTCGCTACGGGCCGAACCGCCTCAACAGCGATTCTTCTCCTATTTCTCCCACATCGCTTAAGCCTACTATATTTCTTTCTTCCCTTTGTAACTTCATAGAAATGCCTTGATTAAGGTGAAGTAAATAGAAGAATAAACTTCTGTAGGGAGAGTGATTAGATAGGTCGGAGTGAAAACAATGGAGAATTATCTAAACTTGATGTTACCTTTCTCTGTTACAGTTAAATCCATCGCCAAACTGTTTGAACTGATTTCAGTTAGTGTATGAACCTCAGTTTCTGACCCTCCAATATTTAAATTTCTATGGTGATAATTTTATACGTATCAGAGTATTATGTTTAAACAGTAGGGCATTTAATTAATTTATCATGTATAGATAATCCAGAATGTTTGTTCCAAATCTGTTCATCAGTTCTCTTTTGAAATCACATTTTCTTTTAACTATACGAGTACTAATATAAAAGAACACACATACCTTGCTCATTACAAAATTCAATAAAATGTAGCTATCCCATCAAATGAAATAGTTCATAACATAATTTCTCTATGAATGATTTCATGTTAAAAACTGAATGTATGCAATTAAGCATATATTTAAATATTTACTGGCGCGGAGGAATAAATAAATTTACTCCGCTATTGCTGTAGTAACTGTAAATAGAAAGAAAGAAAGAAAGAAAGAAAGAAAGAAAGAAAGAAAGAAAGAAAGAAAGAAAGAAAGAAAGAAAGAAAGAAAGAAAGAAAGAAAGAAAGAAAGAAAGAAAGAAAGAAAGAAAGGAAGCAAGGAAGGAAGCAAGGAAGGAAGCAAGGAAGGAAGGAAGCAAGGAAGCAAGGAGGGAAGGAGGGAAAGAGATAAGGAGGGAAGGAAGGGAGGAAGGGAGGGAAAAAGGGAACGAACGAACGAACAAATAAATAAGTAAATAAATAAATAAGTAAATAAATAAATAAGTAAATAAATAAGTAAGTAAATAAATAAGTAAATAAATAAATAAATACATAAATACATAAATACATATATACATATATACATCAATCAATCAATCAATCAATCAATCAATCAATCAATCAATCAATCAATCAATCAATCAATCAATCAATCAATCAATCAATCAATCAATCAATCAATCAATCAATCAATCAATCAATCAATCAATCAATCAATCAATCAATCAATCAATCAATCAATCAATCAATCAATCAATAAATAAATAAATAAATAAATAAATAAATAAATAAATAAATAAATAAATAAATAAATAAATAAATAAATAAATAAATAAATAAATAAATAAATAAATAAATAAATGTAATTGATCCAGCTCTCTAACTAATATTCATGTAAATAACATATTTTCTATCGTTGTGCCTTTCTTAAAAGAGGTACTACTTATTACATTAACTTTTGTGTAGGATATAATGTTATATTTTAACTTTCTGAGGTTACAAAGAAATAACCAATATACAATCGAATTTACATCAGCTGTAAGCTCAAACAATTGATTGCCACGTATTCACAATAAAGGAGAAGTACACTATTCGAATGATGATAGTAATATAAATATTAATAATGAACAGAAAAATAAAGTCAGAGTTCAAATTAAATACAGAACAATTAAAATAAATTCACGTTAAAGTTCTAGCTACAGCACTATCAAGAAGAGGTGCAACATATGGACCTTTATCACCTGATAGTCTTTCTTTTAATGAAGTTGTCCCGTAAATATAATTTCTACAATTCATTTACGAAAGGTAGATGACCTAAAAGGGGCTAACATTATTGTTAACATAATTTAAGATATGTTTAAGCTGGCGTCCTTTATTGAAGGACATTTCTGGGGTTTCCTCCAAATAGCAAATCTTAAATTCATTTCTTATCATCATTATTAACATCATCAGCATCCTCATCCTTATCCTTATCATTGTTTAACGGGCAATGACTTTTTTACCATTGATTATTTTACACGTTCATGCAATGCTCCACTCGACACCTCGATATAATCTGCAGTTTAGTTAATCGCTCAGAAAAGTGCGATAGCTATATTTTCCTAAATTAGCACACCAGACCTATTTAGTATATCTACAAATTCCTTGAAGTGACTATCCATTTTTGATTGTAGAAACGACTTCTATTTTAGCTTGATTCCCGAAGAAACAGCTTGAAGTTTCTTGACGTTCTCTAGCGTACATAAATTTCATGAGCACAATTCAACAAACAAGTTTCAACTCACTGAATTTCTGAATGGACTTATGTTGCATTTCCTGAAGAATTCCATCGCAACAGGAAAGTTTTAAATGAAGACCGTGCGCTGCGGTAGTCAGAGGTACCTTGGATGTCTGTTGTTTGTAACTTGCAATCATCAACTTAGGGAGAAAAGCTGTTTGTTGTTAAAATTAAATACTCTAACTGCGGCAATTCCTGCTTGCTGAATCGTTAGCCTAGAAAGTGTTTAACAAAAGCGTTCTCATTTACAGAACTCAAAGGCTCCTGCGTGATAAAGATCTTGAGAAAAGCGTTCACTTCTCTAATCCAATGTGAGGCTTAAATGTTCAACGTCACGTAAGGCTGCACTTGATGGCAGTTAGGAAGTGTTTTAATTTACAGATATTAAATTAGCGACAGGAGTTAGAGAGAGTAAAACAATTCCGGAAATTAAGAAAATCTGTTGTAATTTGGTACTACCTACAACACCCTTTATTGCGTAGTTAGTACATGAATATCGTTATTTATGTGGCAATTTTACCTGTATAGTAACTTCTACGGAGAGATATGCCCCTTTGGCCCTTACTAGTTCCAGACAAATGTTTCCATCCCTGAAGTCTGTAACATTATCTCTGTCAGCGGGCACCTGAAAGATCTGCTTGAACCATCTTTCGTACAAAGTATATTCTTTTTATTTTCTATCATTAACAATATAGTGACATGACACCATATTATATGCACTTATAAGCTCAGTACGTCTATGATTTCTGGTTGTTTGTCAACATAACATTATTGTTTACGAGTTATGCAAACATAATTCAGAACGAGGAACTCTTAGGCTGTTTCCGGGTAACGATGTTGTGCATTTAAAATTTTTATAAACGAGCCCTAGTGATACGATATTCTTATAAAAATTGTTAGAGCCATTTTTTTAGAAAAAGAAAACCAAATTTTCAACTTTTTTATGAATTATGGGGTACTTTAGGTGGAAAAATATTCATTAAGATGTGTTGCATCCTTGAATGACACTAGTCTAAATTTGGTATTCAACAGCTTTTTTGTTTTTTGAGTCCTTCTGCTGAAGTATGGACCATTTTCTCCAAAAATACCTTTTTGGATTGAAGACCAAATGTATTTTTCAATGAAATATTGGTATCACATTTGTAGCTGGAACGCAATTTCTGCTCCAGCTTATATGTACGTCATAGAGAAAGGAAGAACAGGAGTATAGGCCAATCTGTTTGGATTTTCTTCTTAGTTAATTGGCCTCCAAGATAATACAAGATTAAATATATTAAATTCCATGCCATTTAATATCGATGAAAAATTACTCTCAAATTACTTTTCTGTATTAAACTTATTAATTAATTCTGGAATTGTAAGTATACATGTGTATATTTTGTCAAAGATATAGTCTAATATAACGCGAGTATACATAAATACAGCGGGTATGATTCGCTCCTCTCTCATTGATAAGAAAATGCTTTTGAGGAGGTGAAGATAAATAATTCGTGGGAAGCTTTTAAAACATAAAGGGATTCCATTCTGTCATATCTTATAAGAGATGTGCGAAGTCCAAATTAATAAAGATGAAATAAATGAGGCAATGAAAATTGCAATATGACATATCAATCATATGTAAGAATTAATTTTAATGAAGGCGTTTTAAATTAATTGAAATTTCCAGAGATTATAATTTCAACATATGCATATCAAAAACATAAAAAGTATCATTTTCAGGAGCTCACACATTCTAGAAATAAGTATATTTATGACAATGATGATGATTGTATAAGAGATAATCACACTTATATAATCCCATCAGAGGTGCAAGATATCCTGCATTATTGACTGATGTCTATCTGTAAAATTTCTAGCGTTCCTAAATTTAATTTTAAACATTTGAAATGTTGACATAACAAACAGGGTTTCATTTAAAATGCATAAAGGAACGTTTATTTGTTGTTTGTAATTTTACGTCCTCCAACGTTAAGTCATATCGGACGGTGAATGAAATGGGTGAAATGATGCTCAAATGTGTCCAGGGTCCATGGAGCTTAGAGCTACCCGACATTCGTCTGTAAGGATAAGGGAAAACCCCGGAAAAAACCTTATCCAGGTAACTCACCCTGACCGAGATTCGAACTCGGGACCTCTTGAACGTGAGGCAGACATGCTACCATCTACGCTACCAAGGCGGGCAAGGAACGTTTAGTTTAATTTAATTATTTGGGAGTTAATTATTTTTATTGCTTTTAATTATTTGAAAAATGTTCCAATTTGTTTTGAAAAGTGTAATATTCTGTGATTATGCTTTAATAAGATATGCGCAAATCAATCAAATTATAGATATAAATTTTAAACATCAAACTACTCTGAAACAAAATTAATAGTAAGTATGTCATTCAAGCGTTTAAATAAAACTTTACAAAATCATTTAATAACCTCTCAACTAAGTATGTTATCAGAATTTTGTAACACTTTCTGTTCTCTTATTTTAAGGGGTTATACAAAATTTTATTGATTTATATACCAAGGTCTATTAAGTATTTGATTCAATTTGTAAATTGTGTAACAATACTTAAAATCCTGAACAAAATACTTAAATATTATGATATTAAAATTACAATTATCCACTTCATAGAGTTAAGAAACATGTAGTGCATACATAGGCATCTTTCTGCTTCTTGATTTTAATCTGATGTTTGAAATAGGTATACACGACCAACAAGTGGTTTGAACAACCTCAAATTTTTATCCAAGCCACAAAAATAATTGTTTTCCATAACTAGCTTCAATTGTATTACTTTAAGGGTTGCCGGAGCAACCCATTTCACCAACTCTGGTGCGCTTAGGTCAGGAAACAGTAAAAGTATCAATTTGAAACTTTTAATTGTTATTTTACAACAGCTTCACAATTCATTAAAGATAATAGATGTTATTTTGGAGTTTTAATAAAGGATATGTGATATTTTAACAAAACGTCTTGAATTTGCTGATAAAATATTCATGATATATTTGTTTTCAAATTCAAATTTTCACATACCTTTGTAAAAGTACCTTCAAAAACATTGTAAGTATTGCTTTAGTCCCAGAAAAAATGTAGACTTGTAGCTGCAGTAGCTCTATAAGTGAGCGTACCCAAGTAAAAAAAGAAAGAAAAAAAAACACACAGAAAAACAGCATTTAAGCTTTACTTTGTTGGAACTACACCTCGGCATTTCTCCAGATTCATATCCTGCGTCTTCCCTCTTTCGTTTTTCACTCCTCTTCTTGCTTGACTCCATGGTTACTTGCTTATGGTATTACTAATTATTTTGTTAAATTTGGCGGGGAGGGTGGTAATTTGAGAATAGCAGCCAATGCCTTACCTGCCTCAATTACATTGCCAATGCTTCTCTAACCATAGGCAAAACTTTACATTTACTTCTGCACCACTTTCAATACTTCTGGATGTTTGAAATGTATATTCTTTATTACACTTTTGGAAACTGAGTAATAATGTAACTAATAATACATTTCGTTCCTTGGTGTCCAACAATTTTCATTTTCACAAAATTTGTACTATACAAAGTTTCTATATCTACTAACTGAAAAGATGTTGATCCAATATAATTATTTACTTTAGTTAAATTGTCATCACTGCCATTACACAATGAATAAACCAATTTTTTCTTGAAGAACTAATTTTTACTTCACATTCATCACCAATGTTTGAGGTTAGGTTTGACGAAGTCGATATATTGTCATGTGCTACTACACTTCTTCCATTTTAGGGGTTGTAACTGTTTTATTATGCAATCGGGATTACTTAAACTGTTTATATTGGTTCCCATGCCTATTTCCTACACAAATATTATTGTTTCTTTCCAAATTGAAAACAGCATCAGTAATTCAAAACGCACTAAACAAAGCATAGAAGAATTAATATCAGATGCACAGATTAATATCAACAGAAAAAACAAGGACTTCCTTTCCGAATAAGGGTGTGTTCTGGAATATAACTTCAATAAGGTTACAACCAAGGAGAGAACAAATGGCTAATAGGGGCGTGGCACACTGTGCAGTATTTTCAAAATGAGTCTCTTAAGGACCTTTACAGCTATTGGACAGGAAAATAAATATCGTTATTTGCTTCTAAAAACTTCAGGGAAGATTATTTTGGCCATAACTCATTTTATGAAATCTCACCCTAGAATGCCATTCTGGCTCCCCTTGACTTATTTTCATATTTTTATCTAACTGTCGAAAATTCTAACCTTTCTGAGGTCTCTTTTAACAGGTTTGTTTGCTTTAATGTAGGCAGCACTGTGCAGTTTAAAGGGAAGTATGGCTCCCAGGAGGTATTCAAAATGGCATGCTTTAAAAGATCATATAATCAATAAAGCTAAACAGAAATGAGGCTTGCAGTCCTTAATTATGTTAAAAAATATTTTTTACGAAATGTTTTCACCTTAATAATCATTTAACTGACATGGTCAACAAACCCAGCGATATGAACTTAGGGAAGGGTTCTATTGGGTGACATTAGGTTGCCTCTATATTGTTTTTTATTTAAAAGCAGTAACACTGATACGTCCATAAAGTAAGGGGCAGTAGAAAAAGTGAGTGAACTCCACTTATTCTGCATAGACGTTCCTGATGAGAAGTAGGTTTGGTACAGTACAACTTACGGCTTTTAATTAATCTGATCTGGTTTGTCTAAAATTGATAATTTGTGTTTTCTATGCGTAACAACGATGAAAACATTACAAGTTTTAAATTTACCTCACAACTCTTAAAACCAAGTGATAAACACAGTGATTTAATGGAATGAGTAAAACGAAATCGCCTAAAGGTTCACTCAGAAATACTCTCAATTCACTGTTGTAAACATTGCGCTGTTGTTTTCCTCACAGGCCACTCTCCCAACTATCAGAAACAATGTGTTTAGATTTACTGCCTCCAGTTTAAACAAACAGTAATGAAATGGGATGAATTAAGACAGAGTATTTTAAATTCAACTCGTTTTGCCAAGGGTGGTGTGGTCTGGTTCTCATTCAAAGGTTTTCCTTACTGAACTGCCGAAGGTATTGTACTTTTTGGATAACATCCCGTGTTTCAGTTTGCGCTACATTTTACTGCTTTTTTCTCCTAGCAGAGGTTTAAAGTTACTTAACAGAGATAAACAAAAGCACCGAAGGTAAAATAAGCTGAGCGCTCGGGTTTTAGCTGCGGCTAACAAGAATTTCATTATAAAGGCCGGAAGAAAACGTGCGTTTTCAGTAATTAAAACAAAACGTGATATTTTATGATTTGCAGTAATTTTATCTTGTGCAATATTAAATATTTCTCATTTGAAATTAACAAGCTCTGCAAATGTTGCAACACTTAATTGAAACCTCATCGCATTCGTTTTATTTCAGAGTTCCACTTCCGCATATTTACAGAGGACTTATTATGTACATCGCGTTTCAAAGGATAGAAACACAATGAAACCATAAACAAAGCAGTAGATTTCCTGCTCTTCCCTTCTCTAGGCAGGAAGAAGTGCAAATTGCCCGAATGGGGTCAAGTGGTTTTGTTTGTTTTGTTTTTTCGGTTGGACAGATGGGTATATTGTTCAGATACAAGAAGTACACTGTAGATGTATAATGCTCGTAATATAAAACTCACAGCAATGGTTAATAATGAAATGAAGTTGAAGATGATTTGGCCAGCGGGATACATGTATCAACTGAAAAAGGTTTAATTCAACTTACGATGAGTTTTTTATTTTAATTTACATCCTGTAACATTAAGTCATATCGGACGGTGAATGGAATGGCAGAAATGATGTCCAAATGATCCCAGGGTCCATATAGCTTAGAGTTACCCGATATTCGTCTTTTAGGATAAGGCAAACCCCCGGAAAAACGTTATCCGGAACTCAACCAGACCAAGATTCGAACTCTGGACCTCTTGAACGTCAGGCAGATACACTACCACCATGCTACCTAGGCGGGCGGCTTGTAAGTTGAATTTTTGTTTTAGGCTATTACAGAGTAATTTTAAAAGACCCACATTCTTATTTTTTAAATACTCTTGTAGCATTCGTTCTAAAATATTTTCCATGTGCTAACTCTCTAAATTTTGAGAATATTGACTTTTTTATGCCTTAACACCATATAATTTTCTACACATGATCATTAAAAAAAAGAGTGTGAAGTTTCTTATTTACATATTGTGTACCTATCCTGTAAGTTTCACTAAGTTAAATGAAAAACTTTGATGCATGAGGCATTTTGCATACTGAAAAGTGTTAGAAAAGAAGTTTTTCAGAAAACTAATGTTAAAGCAATAATTGTTACTTTCAACGATTGTTAAATGTCTCTTTAAATCGTACGTGGTTGCCTAAAACTGTGCAAATGATAAAAGTAGCATGGCATCTACTTATACAAACCGTAAACTACCAAAAGTACCAAAACAGAAATCCACGAGTTTCAACATTATCGACGAATTTTCAGTGTAGTCTTTCCTTCGTAGTTCCAGGTATGTAGCATGAATTTTTCGAACCTAATTCAGCATCCCAAAAGGAAGGGGAAAAAACATAGTTAAATTATTAGCTAGTTATTAAATAAAATTGCTTTTTGTTGCCTTCCCTCTAAGATTCTTCAAAGAAATTTAGAGGCACTTAGGTACTATTAACCGTATTAATACCATTTTTGAAATGCCACAAAAATTTACTAGCAACTTTTGAAAAAATGCACATTCTGCGAAGCACTTCACCTTACCCTAAAGATTACCTTTGCAGCCCTCTGGAAGGTAAAATACGCTGTTGTCATAGGACATAAGATTTAGTAGTGTTTGAATACAAGGTTATGATTCATAAAAGGAGAGTTATACTATTAAACTGCCAGTACTTTTGTTGTTTGTAGTGTTTGCACAGTCTCCTTAGAATCTTTATTCCAGAACGACTCCACCGGTGTCAATATCTTATTGATTTTAGTTAAAAGTGCGATAGACGCAATATTAAGTTGCGAACAAGGAACAGTCCTAGGTGAGCGACGAAATGAGAGGAGCGTAGAAATATTTACCCTTGATTAATCCATATTGAATTAACTTGATTTAAAAATCCTGCCACTCAATAATTTCTCTATGAACAAAGATCAGTTTCGGTGCACTAAAACCATTACGTGGCATGACAAAACAGGTAAGAAACAGGGAACTGGGCATGGTAAACAAGATTTAAGGTATTTTGTATATAACATGAGAGGCATTGGTAACGACTGCATGCACTCCACTATAATCTAGAGATCTGTTTTAAAATCCTAAAATATTTCCTCTAAGTTGAACTTGATACCGAAATTATGGTTTGCCAGAAGCAAAGAATCATGATAGACGTCAAAGGAATTTTGGTTCTTTGTTATGATCAGGGCAAGGCCAGTTGAGTTGGGGAAAGTATATAACAAAGCCATGTAAGAAGCAGTGTCCTTAGAATATTTCTAAAGGGATTGTCACTTGACGTGTATGAATAGGGAATTCTTTGGATCGTTTACAATGGCGACCAAAACAGCCACAAAAGGATCTTGGTTGAAAAGGAATTTTGAGAGTGAAAGTTAGAGATATATACACGCGCAGCTGTGGTTAGAGGGCACTCTTCGGCGTGTAGCCGATTTGGCTAGTTCGTGGCTAGGAAGCCATTATAAACAGTCTTCGGCGTGAAGCCGATCAGAAGGGTCTTCGGCGTGCAGCCGCTGAGACAGGAGTCTGAGACGTGAAGCCTATTAGAGCGGTCAACTTGTTCTGTCTTGAATATTTGTCGGGTCATCAAAATTTATCGAGTAATAAACAATTAGCATTCAGTCACTCTAAACCGAGATTGGTAACCCTCAGTCGGCAACTTCCATTTTGATGTGTGAAAAGAAGAAGCAGTGAATAAATAATTTGGAGACGGGCATTCCAGTGTTGTTGAAATTTCCTTCTCACACCCATCCACGCATACCCTGAGAGAAACCTCATTGCTCGCCAATCATATTTGTCATCGTTCACCAATTATATATTGTTTCAAACTATAGTGGTGAAATAATTCATATCCCGTTTTATGTGAAAATTAATTCATAATTTAACCGTCACAAAATTGTCGCTACTACCTGGAGGAGTTGACTGCAGAGATTACTAAATCTTTTTTAATACTTCTGAAATTATTGTAAAATTGACTGTAGGAAGACTGTAATAGATGCATTATCGTCACAGAATCTTGATTACCGGTGAAATTACACTATCAACTGCAGGTGACGTGTGGCAGCATATTTACAGCATGGAGCAAACACAATTTTCTATTTATAGCAACATCGCCAACGAATTGAGGAAGTTTGCTTAATATAAAGAGATGTTTGTTGAAATAAACTATCCTTTGGAGCTACCAGAATTAAACGGTCTCGTCCCTCTGATGGTTTATCAGAGCTCGGATACTTAACGCTTTTGTGTAAACAACGAGTTTCCTAGAGTCCTGAATTCCTGTTTGCCACTGACTTATGGGAAATTGGATTACAGTAATTGTAGAACTGAATTATGTAGCTACACGTAGCCACAATGTGCTGCCGGTCTTAATTGCGTAGTTGTGTACCTGTAACAATTGCTTTATTTCCTTTATACCTGTGAGTGGATATTTAGATGTGGTATGGAAATACACTTAACTAAGCCATTCTAAAACATACGAACAAACTGTATACAAAGGAAATACGTGATTAGGTTGGTGTATTGAGTTTGTTAGGATAATCCTGTTCTGCATCGGCATACCCGTTTCTATCATACGTCCAGAAGGGTGACTTTATGATGAACTGAGTCAATCTCTTTGGAGACCAAATGTTCGGTGATTGTAAGAGGCGTGTCGGTAAAATAAGGTTTCCAATTTTATTTAATATAGAAAACATGTTTATTGTTAATAATTGTTGCATTGATGGAAAGGCGGAACTTACAGTTATTTTTCAACGTAATCACCATTGCCATCGATGCATTTTTGCATGCCCTGTGGCAGTTTTTGTATGCCCTTGTCATAGCACTCTTCCACCAAGTTGCGCACGTAGCGCTCAACCTGGCTTATAATATCATCGTCGGTCTGGAAATGTGTTCCACCCACGTGTGACCTCAAATCAGGAAACAGATGATAATCACTAGGTGCTAAGTCTGGACTGTAGGAGGGATGGGTGAGAATGTCCCATCCGGACTGGGCCAGGATATCAGCCGTTGCATGTGCAGTATGGGGACGAGAGTTGTCGTGATGAAAAATCACTCCCTTCGTCAGCATTCCCCTCCTTCGATTTTAAATGGCACGTCGCAATTTTTTTAAAGTTTCACAGCAGCTAGCGGCGTTTATTGTTGTGCCGGTAGGCATAAACTCGCACAACAATACACCTTTACTGTCCCAGAACACACTGGCGATCACTTTGCTGGCAGAAAATGTCTGCTTGAACTTTCGCGGCTTCGGCGAATTTGAATGCCGCCACTGACGAGAACGTTCTATAGTTTCTCGTGTTCATCGCCAGTTACAATTCCTTGCTCTGTTCTGCATAGCGATCCCGGAATCGGTGGGCCTATTCAACACGTTGTCGTTTATGGTCTTCGGTGAGCATTTTGGTGACCTACCTCGCACACACCTTACGATAATGCAAATTTTCGGTCAATATCTTGTCAATCTTAGTCTTACTGACTTCAGGGATAAGTTCTCACAGCTCACGAACTGTCACACGCCGATCTTTAAGCATTTCTTGCTCCACTTTTGCAATTGTTTCGGCTGGAACCGAAGGCCGACCAGAACGCTGTTCCTCATGGACGTCTGTACGTCCGTCTTTGAACTCTCTGACCCACTTTCGTACGTTTTTGACGTCCATACACTGTGGCCCATAGACTTCGCATAACTGGCGATGAATTTAAGTGGGGGTAGTGCCCTTGGCACTCAAAAACGGATCACTGCACGCAACTCGCACTTGGCGGCGGAAGTGATAGGAAGCTCCGTCATAAACGGCTGCTCAGTCAAGACCAATTTTTGCAACGGGTTCGTTGTGCCAGGGATTTGAAAGGATGAAACCAAGCTACATGCCAGTGTTGCCGAATCTCGTGTAATAGCGCTTCTCACGGCTCCAGCGCCTTGGAGACCTTATTTTACGAACACGACTCGTACAAGTAATAGGTAGTGAATTCAGAAACCTTTGCGATGAGCAGTTCTATTCAAAATAGACAGATTATCCACCGGAATCGGAAACTGAACAAAAAGTATTCTACGGTCCGATATTTGCCTTTATCCACCAGTGGCTTCATATATGTGGCTGAAATTTGCTTAGTTAACTGTAGAAAAAATGACCAGAGATAGAAATTCATACAGAGGTATTAAGCCATTCCGTAAGTGAAACGTTTTCATGGTTGGTACATAATTCTCCAATCAGTTACAACTTTGAACTTGGATCTATGCTCAACTTTAGTCACAAATAATCTTGAAAACAACAGGTTACTGGATATGGGAGAAGATAACGTGCCATATCTCCTTTCTTCCCTTGAGTAAATTTTACTAGTGTTGCCAGCTCCACGAGGGCTTAATTTCCATCCTTGTACGTGCTTTGGTAAAATGCCAGGGTAACGTAACATTGCAACAGAAAAAGAGAGAATAAACTGTCTTGAAAACAACATTCCAGTTAAGATGAAGCACAATGTACAACAACAACTGCATGCGATTAAAAATCGTAAATATATGCAAGTAGTGACATTTGAAGGCTCACTGTTTTTTTCTCTTTGTTGAAGATGTACAGCATTGTTGGAATGTATATATTTTGGAACTTAATTCAGAAGTAGTGAAGTTTAGAATTATTTCTACATTTTCATCGAAATTTTGGTGTATTTTAATGTAATGACTCTGGCAGTTGTTTCTTGCATGAAGATAAATAAAACTATAGAGAAACTTCTCGCTTCCCTCTCTTCTTTATGTGGAAGTAAAAAAGTTAACAGGAAGGCGGTTATGCATCGAAACGAAACTATCAACAGTTCCTCAATCAGGTGTTACAAGAAGTCGAATGCTGAACTGTGTCTTTAAGCTGCCGCTATCTTTGATGAATGTCAAGAAATTAAACCAAGTAAAAAAGAGGAAACAATTACATCCTAATGTGAACATGTAAAACTAACAGAGATAAAGAGATGGGAGTGTCAAAACCAAATTCACATTTGAGTGGTGTGGACTTTATCTCACAAACTATGAATGGAAATTTAAAATCTTCCATGTAAATCGTGGCACAGTCAGTCGGTAAGGAGAGAAGGAAACTAAAGCTAATTAAATATTTTTAAATTATGCCTTATTATCTTTTATATACAGAAAGTTCTGGCAACATAAAAGAGCAAGTAAGTCTGCTGCATTCCCCAGAAACAGAGATTACTAGCTATTCTGTGTTATGGAAGAAAACAAACACTACAACTTTAATATAAACAATATAAACGGCTCAGAAAGAACAATTTAAAAGATAGTGTTAAATGTTTGTCAACAAAGTGAAAGAAGGATGAATACTGGACAGACCTAGAAAATGTTGAAAGAGCGAAGTGAATCCACGGCTAGCTGTATCTAATCTGAAGTGGATAGGAGAGCAAAAGCTGGAAGAAATTTTCACAAACAATATTCAGTGTAATGTCGTTTTACCTAATCAAGAATTTGAATTATTCCACGAATGCCTCGCGAAATAAATTTCACAGTTAAGAACCAAAATAAAGTTCTAATTCAGAGGAATTCCACGACACTTAACTTTAAATTATGACTTCACGCCCAAGCGTAAGAGTTTATAAACCTCGATGTTGAATGCAGGAAGATAATTCAAACCAATACTCCGATAAAGACAAGAAATTCTTCCAAGACTCAATATTATTAATTAATTCCAAACTAATTTAAAACTCATTAAGCTATTTCTCAGAAAACGTTATTAAATCGCTTTTATTCAGTTTCTCATTTTCTGACGAACTTCATGATTGTGACAGGAGGTGTTCTCAGAGGTGTTGTGGTTTTGTTAAGAAAGGAAAAGATAAAATCTCCATCAATCATTTACCAGAAGAGGTAACAGAAATCGATGCGAACAGGAATGTGCAGATGTAACTAATGTAATTTCTCATTGTTTAAATCTGAGTGAAACTAATTTATTGTCACTACAATGCTGAGACAAAAAATAAATGAATACAATAAAAATGAAAAATAAAAAAGTAAAATCTGCATTACCAAAGCTTTGGCTTCTAGAAGCTATACCAAATCATAGTATCTACCGATTTTATTCCTTTTAACTTTATTCTTTTATGCTCTTACAAAACAGAGTTGTGCAGGTACATTTTATTTCTAATTAAACTAAATAACTAATAAACCCAATGCTGCTGACTTCCAGCAGCTTACAATATAAGTCTAACCTATTCAGCAATATTATAAAAATTATACAGCTAAAAATTTTAAACTAATTACAAGCATCTGCCGAAAAAAATAAAAAGTTACTATCATTCTTTAATAAGATTGCTGACCTAACCTAATTGGGGATTATCATATTTCTTCCTGTTGATCACGAGTTGTTCCATTCTACATCTGCCAGCCTGTATCCTTCCATGGGTGTCCAAAGTTGTCATCGTAGGTTCATCATAACGGGCTCCTCCTGGTCCTGAAATAGGTTGTTATCTGAGTGTAGAAACAACTGCTCCTCCACCAGTCCATTCAGTTACTATTCCGCCTCAATCTTGCTGACATCCTCGGTTGTTGGTGATCCACTTATCCCATTTATAATGTAAGTTGTCCTCAGTATTAGAAGTTGTCATCACCGATTGATCATCACAGGCTCCTCCTGGTTCTTAAGTGGGTTGCGTAGAATCGACTGCTCCTCTACTAGTCAATTCGGCTAATATTCTGCCTCAATTTTTCTGACATCCTCAGTGGCTGGTGATCTGCTTGTCCTATTAATAATCTATGTTGTCCTCTTTGCTTCTCTTCTAGGTATTGCTCCAGCCCTAGTCTTGATAACTTGCTTGAAAGTTCCTCTAAGATTTCACAATATTGTAACGGGGAGCGCTGAAACACCCTGTGAGCAGCTGGCAACGGAAGACAGGGGAGGCTCGGTTAGCCACGCCTTTCCCTCGTTTGTCTTATAGTGGTGACAGCCAGCGGTCGGAAAGAAACATAATTGTGCGTCTGTTTTCCTTCCACCTGGTTCTCGATCTTTCCGTTACCAGAACAATCGTGTAAACACCAGAAACCGGCGATATTCCTATAAAGAGGGTTACAGACAGACAGTGTGAGTCAGTTGTTGAGTTGGTTTTGGTGTAGTCAGTCAGCTGTTGGTTTGAGTTGGTCAATGAATGAGGACAGTTCTTGGTGTAAGAAGAGTTAGTCAGTGACGTGTTAATGAACGAAAGGATTGTGAATGAGAAGACTGTGCGTGCATCGGAGTTTATGTAATCGCGAGTACAAGTGAAGTTGTAACGGACGAACTGGTAAATTGTAACTGTGTGCAGCAAGTAATTTTGTGTAATTGGCAAGTGTTAAACTGTAAGTCGGTAGAAATAAAGAACATTGTTGAGTGGTGTAATTGGACTTTTTATTCCACGAACCCACAAAGTCACAATATTCTTTCTTTTGTAGCATATCATCTAATAGTTTGCCTTTGTTCACTAAGTTGATCATCATGTGTTTTGCATTCAAACAGTACTTGTTCCGGAGTATACTGAAGTTCACAAATAGCAGAATTATCCGTTTCCTTCCTCATTTTCATAAAATACGTACCATACGGTCCATGTCCTGATAAGAAATGTATTTATTAATGCTACAATGTTGAAAGTACCAAACGTTTACTTTGAATATGAAAATTGTAACTAATTTTATATTTTGGCAAGGGTTCCACGTTGGGACGCCAATTTGAAGCAACAATATATGTGGCGAACAATGTTCCACGTTGGTGCTACTTTGAAGCTATTATAATGTGTGGCTCAGGGTAAAGCAGTGAGGTTAATCACAGGTTATGCGTGGATATGTGTGAGAAGGGTGGTTTTATTGACACTGGAATGCCCGTTTCAAACTGATTTATTCACTGCTTCTTTTATCCGAACATCAAACTTGAAGCTGCCGACCAAGGGTTACCAATATCCCTGTTTAGAGTTGCTGAAGGCGGAATGTTTATTACTCGATAAACTTTATTCGTTCCTCACGTATATATGAACCGACAAATATATTCTCTCATTTCTGGTATGCCTATCCCAAGACAGAACAAGAAGACTGCCCTAATCGCCCTCACGCCTCAGGCTGTTTCAATGGCTTGCCAACCACGAAGTTTCTGAATGACCACAGATGTGCGTGGGTGTACATGTGACTTTCACTTTCTCGAAACCCTCTTTTCTCACAAAGATTTCCTTTGTGGCTATTTTGTCGCCATTATGAATGATCCGAAGAATTCCCTATTCATACAGTCAAATGCCATCGTTTAGAAATCTGCTAAGGACACTGTTTCTTACGTTTCTTTTGTTAAAACAACTTATTCACCCAAGCTGCTATTCGACTCATCTGTCCTTACACGCGGTATAACACAGAACCAACATTCCTTTGACATCCATCATGATTCTTTATATATTGCAATTCTTAATTTCGGTATCAAAATCCAAAAAGAGGATAAGAGTGATCCATTTACAATATAGTTGTAAAGCTGTAGTTTCCTTCTGAATATTGAGAAAAGAAAGGTGACGTCATAATCTCACTATATAATTTTGTACCTAATTGGAATCTGACTACAGCCGAATTCCTTAAACGACTTTCACTTCCGAAGTTTCCTTTCATAATTCCTGCGTCATAATAATACATATTTTCACGCTCAACAACTATATTTTTTTCGTTTCTATTCACAAATTCAAAACATATGCCTTGAATAATGGTTTAGAAGCTCGTTTCCTTAAAGTTCGGCAAAATCGGGATTATTGTTTACTACTTGAAGTACTTTTGTAATTGTTGCTCGCTCATTTGTTTCAAAGACGCTATGCATCTTGTGACGAGCAGCACTTTTAACAAATTCATCATATTCACTTTCAACAACTGACTTATTTTTCAATGTTTTTCGAGCGGCATTAATATATGGCGCGGAAACAGTGGTTTATTCTGCTTAGTCCTCCATTGCTAACATCGGATAGCTTAGACACAACTTGTAAGACAAGTACAATGTACTTTTTCACCACCATTTAACAGTTAAATACTGCACGGAAGTAGCCATATTGTACAACTGATGTGCCACTTCGTTCTTCTTTTAAACTTTCTTCTTTTACTGTTTGACAGTTGTTTTTGTAATAATGTGAAGTAGTTTATAGAGGAGGTTTCAAAACGACACCGAACGCACATATAGACGTAGTTGCTCAGCTTCTATATGACACAGAGTGTGGATTAGGCAGATACAGGAACAATGACGCGTGCCTCATTCTGTCGGAGTTCGCAGGTATGTCACACGCCATGCCACGTGCTGTAGCTGTTTGTAAACATACCAGCATACTCCACAATTGTTTGATACTGTTAAGCATTTCTTTGGCTTATGAAAGCGCAATAAAGAAACTATTGCTTATGAGTGTTTAAGTGTTCCAAAAGTCCGTTATAGCAGTCCATGATGACAAATACGCTGGTGGACATATGCAAATTATACCTTTCAGAGGGAAGTTAATGTTAGCGAGGTTGAGGATGGAAGCATTAAATGGTGAACAGAATAGAAAACAACATCAAAGAATTGTAGATAAATTAACCAAAATTAAATACCTTATGCAATGAGACGAGCATTTTATTTTCCGTGTTTGATAATACTAAATAAAGTATTTGTAAATTTAAAGGAAGCTGTTGATATTTACAGTAAGTGTTTGAAAGTATTGTACAATTAAGATTATAACAAAATGCTCTGAATTTAAACAAATAAATATTATCAGTGATGTAACCATTTTTATATTTCATATTTTTAATGAAACTCAATTAATTGTGCCTTCATTAAACTCCCTTCAGCTCTTCCATCCATTAAAACCATATCCGTCATTTCTGGGTTCGTATAGCGCTCCATATTGCTTGGCTTTGCTGTGTAAGTACGCGCAAAATTCTCCCTATTAGGACGGAATGTGTAGTTTTACACTGAAGAGCAACCTTGTAACTGTCCGAGTTATTAGTCGACGTTTGCACAAGTAACTGCCCTTTACCCTATTACCTGAATAGTAGGCTAAGGTCACTGATAAAGTGCAAGGAGTAATGTTTTTGTTTTCGTGACCGGTGCGTCCCAATAACTTTTGAGGTTCACACACCAGTGGTTCCTGCGCTGCCTAATCACAAAATCATGTAATATTTAATGCTGCATAAAATTATACCTAACAGAACTTCGAAGCTCTGACACCGAATTTCGGACTAGTTAAGTTATAAATCACACAACGGCTATAATCGTTTGGTGTCGTTTTGAAACAACCTGTGTATTTTGCATTAGATTTAAAGCATTTAAATATGATATGCGAACTATACTTTTTATTCACACAAAGTTTGAAGGCTAAACAGCCAATGACGTCGCACACGTATTATCCGACAGGGCGTTGAGGCGTATTGACCTTCAGGCGCTGCCATCGTGTCTTATCGGGCCTTGTCTGGTCGATTAGAAGAGTATAATATTAATAAGTTCATATACAGTAACTTACGGAACACAAATAGAGTGACTGGAAGCTGCGTGCGTCTATATGATATGATTTCTCGTGCCTGCCGGTATGTGACACAAAGCTGTCCAGAAGAAAGCATTATATCTGAACAGATTATACGTATACTGGACTCGTCGTGTATGTGCGATAAACTGAGGTATACATCTCTGTGTTGCGATTTCTTTCCGATACGCCTTCGCACTTTGCCATGTAGTACGCGCAGTTTTGTTCACATCGTTACATAAACTAAGGACGACGCCGGTATACTCTTGACTTAAAATGTTTATTTCAGACGAGTTAAAGACAACGTATGTGTCACATTCAGATGACTTATCCACTGACTCTGTCGTCACAAAAGTTGACTACTATTAACTAAAGCTTTTGCAAAAATAGTTTTATTACACATTTTGTTCTAGGTACAAGGGAGCTATAATATGCTTAAATGATAGTCTTATATTGTATGGGTTATGTGCACTGTTACTTATTGATTATATGATGACTATGCAATATTTCTCTCGCATGATCTCGAGAGGAAAGAAATAATGACTTATTGACTGGACAGTATAAAAATCACGCCAAGTATTTTGATATATTAGATAATATAATTTGATATAATTTTCTGTTTGAACGATATCTACTTTTATGCGCAAGAAGTTTAGCCTGTCTCTTGCGGTTTATTTGGAACGAGGAGGAACTTATACCTTATTAGTAGAAAATTTAATATATATATATATATATATATATATATATATATATATATATATATATATATATATATATATATTAGATTTAATCGGAATCATTAATGTTTTATTTGATACATTTAGAAACAACAATATCTGACATTAAAGGCTTGTGGAGAAGATTCCTTTGGAATATTTCGTGGCACCTCCTTGAAACGAGCTTAACTTTTATACCAAGTTTGCCGTATAACCACGTTTTATTTTTACCTTCTCTACATATACATATGTAGAAAAGATATTGTATTCCTGAAGAAGGCCACAGAGTTAGGATGGCTGAAAGCTTGGTAGAAGGAAACATCGCTTGGCTGCAAACACGAGAAACCATCCTATGATTCAACGCCGAGAAAGCTTTAAATCTTTCATACTGTATTCAACCCGAAAGTTCAAAATTCTTCCACTTAAGCAAGAAAGCTTAAAAAAATGTCCATATTGTGACTTTGTGGGTTCGTAGAATTAAAATCCAATTTCTCAAACTCGAAATTTTCTTTATTTCCACCGAATTACAGTTGGGACACTTGCCGATTACATAGAATTACGTAGCGCACACAATTACAATCCACCAGCTCATCTGTCAGAGGTCCACTCCACACTCACTATTACGCAACACTCACAATTACATAACACTCGCTACTCGGCAACTTGCCGTACAACAACACTCTCTGGACTCGCATCGTGCTTCTATTTATAAGTGGCTAAATGGTTCTAGAGAATTCTTTACCATGGAGAGGAAAGATTTTCAGGAGAAGTTGCGTTCTTTCGGATGGCAGTAGGAGGGGGAAACGAAGATTCAGCCTCCCCCGTGGTTTCCCCTCTCTCCACCCTGTCACGCCTCCGCAGGCGCCAGCTGACCGGCGAGGGTGCAGCCCCGATGCCACACGCCCCCCTCCATTGGCCATCCCCTCTCGCAGCCGACCGTAAGTTCACCAATTGGGTAACAATATGTATTGCGTGAATGTGTAAATGGGTCTGAGAATATTGTAATTAAAAAACAAAATGTCGCCTATGTATTGCACTAGCTATTTAATTACGCATACTTTCAAGCGTGCGATCTTGCAATCCCTCATTCAAACTAACTTTTACATGTAAAATTGACTTTTGCAATTGATATAAATTTTAATTTCCTCAGATATGATAAAAACTTATGATTTTTCAATCATATATTTCGATCTTTTCATAAGAAATGAAACGTAAGGTGGGAGGGCAAAGGTAAACCTCGTTTAATATTTCCAATATCGTCTACTGTAGCCTGTGTAGAGCGCTCTTACCACTGGAACAGTTTGTGTGTTAAATATATCTTCATCACAGCAATACACCGTGCACGTTTCGATGAGGTTGCATCGTTCCATTTTTTTAAGCAAATTTTTCAAGAAATTTCAGCCTTGTGAGTTACCAAACTACTCATACGCTCACCAACATAGTATATGAATGTCGTGATTTATTGTGACAGCTGAAATGTGGTTAGAAATAAGCAGTCTTTTGATGCCAAAGTTTACGAGTTCCTCTAGCAGGTTCTGTCTGTAGCTTCCGCCATATTGTAAGGATAGGGGGTTCCTAATATGGCTTACTACAGTTTTTGTTTTCTGTAGTTCACGTCCTCCAAGATATCGGACGATGAATGACATGGGTGAAATGATGCTCAAATGTTTCCAGGGCCCATAGTGCTTAGAGTTACCCGACATTCGCCTTTCAGGATAAGGGAAAACCCCATAAAATCCTTAACCATTTAAGTCACCCTGACCGAGATTCGAACTCGGGACCTCTTGAACGTGAGGCAGATATGCTACCAACTACGCTACCGTTTCGGACACTCCCTACTAAAATGTTCCTATTATCCCCTACTACATGATACAAGGGGCATCCAGAAAGTAAGTTTTGTTTCAATTTATCTCCGCTGCAGCGCTGCTATCGCAGTTCTGCACATGCGCGGTAGACGCTCTGTATTAAGAAGAAGAAACGTGTGCCACTGTGAGATCGCTGTCAGTCACGTACGCTTTGTTGTGCTTGTTTACAATGTCGGTGTTGATTGAAAATCCCGCCGCTTGTGAAATCATATCTGTGATTTGTTTTCTGAATGCTAGGAAAGTGAAACCGATTGAAATTTATCGCCAAATTTGAAATGTCAAAAGATGCGGTGTTTCTTCACGACAACGCACGACCACACACTGCAAATGCGACGAAAAACATCCTACAGGGATTTGGCTGGGACGTGTTTGAACACCCCCCGTACAGTCCTGACCTCGCTCCTAGTTACTTTCATCTGTTTTTGCATCTCAGATCTTTCCTTGGTGGTCAACACTTCAACAATGACGAAGAGCTGAAAGAAAATATTTCCAACTGGTTGAAGACACATGCGGCAAACTTCTATGAAGAAGGTATACAAAAACTTGTGCCTCGCTATGAAAAATGCCTGAATAAATTCGGCAGTTATGTGGAAAAGTATTTTAAGAGTTATAAAATTTTCTGCAATAAATACTTTTTGTTCTATCTGTACACAATTTAATTTTATTACCAAACAGAGCTTACTTTCCGGAAGTACCTCGTATTTGGAACATTAGTTTGAAATAGGCCTTTTACGTCAACATTTAAACAATGGAACAAAGTAAAGATGAAAGAAGCAGTGATGTCCAGATATGACGTGGCTATACGAGGTTTTAAAGTAACAGATACTATTTATACGCATTTGCAAATACACAGTAATACTTTTAAGGACTGTCATATTGCTCTTTTTTTAAATAAGCCTCAAAACCGCGTATGTTTCTAGTGATATCTCGGTATAAATCTTTGGTTTTCCTGTACTTATTAAAGGAAAGTTGTATAGAAAGTAGTGACAATGTTATATGATATTTATATTCCATGCTACTCATGGTTTCTAACATGCAGCAAATAGCTTCCACGTATATTCTAATTTGAACCGACTCTGTAAAGTACCAACATTGTTGCCGTTCCCATTCGTGTTTATATTTGCCAGGTACTGGGTATGTAAGTGAAGTGCATTGAAAGGTAAGTAAGTACACACAACTCAGCGGGAGGAAGTTGGTGCGAACTGAGGCAGGGTGTGAAGTTGAACATTGTGTGCAACACTTGGAACCCAAAACTTTCACTTGCACTGGGACCGCAGTTTCTCCTACATGTTGAAGTGGCGTGTTGAGATTCACTGTTCTTGTGAGCGAACTTCTCAACACCGCCATGTGAACTGCAACACATGGCGAAACAACTTGGACCAGGGTTATCAGGTATAGCTTATCTTTTGATATAATTACCAAGTCCGTCTGTTGCTTATTGCTCTGCTTCAAATCTTCTATTTCAACACATTTAGCTGCTATTCCTCTGCAAATATTAGCACAGATAGGAAAGATAATTTTTTCATACACACTGCATATATCTCATTGATGCCTGCTTTTGATACAAAACATAATATAATATAAGTATTATCATAATTAGACGTTGACTTTTTGTGCAAATATATATATTCAGTACACTTTAATCAAACGGCAATCCTTCCTGTGAACATATTGACATCCCACTAATAATGTTAACTCGTTTCAGTTAGCACTGATTTTCGTTGGGAATGTATACATTGGATCACACTCAAGAACATTTTCTCTCACTCCACCTTACCTACTTTCAGACTCGAGAGGGGATATGGACAATCTCGGCTAGAAAAACATTCCCACTCTCAGTGCGGAATCGAACCAGGGACCACTCGCTCAACATGCAGGTATCCTACCGGTTGAGCTAAGTAGTCTATGGTTTGCAGTATTTCTGATGAAATACTGTAAATATTCTAATGACCATCTTCTGCATTAGGTTAATGCTTTATTAACCTGCGACAAGAAACGCTAATAACACTGGGCAACAATGAAAATGTTTCGGGCTTTAAAATAGTTAATTTACTTGTATTTCCATCTGCTGAATTAAAAAATCACCATAAAAATGAGAGATTAGCTCTTGCTTTGAAGATAAAGTGACATTTCATTTTTAGAGTGAAGCTTTTAAATTTGGGTCTCTTTTGGGGATTTGGCACACCTGTCAAATAACGAAACACAATCAAAGAGAAATTTTGGAATTTAAGTAATGCAAAAGTTTAGGAAAGCATTTTTGTCTGACCACAAATAAGAGAACTTGTAAAGAATCCTGAATTTGAACAAGTTTTGGAGGGGAAAGAAAAGGAAGCTTTGGAAGCCTTCTAGGGTGCTGTTTATGGATTTTTAGGCAACAAAAGAGATGACAACTACAAGCATTTGATGACAGTAATTTTGCAAAAATACAGTAACCTTGGATACAACATGTCCCTTAGGATCCATTTTCGCCTCTCCCACCTAGACTCTTTCCCTCCTACTTGTGGAGCTGTTAGTGGTGAACATGGGGAGAGATTCCATCAGGACATTTCTGTTATGTAACAAAAGATATCAGGGCCGTTGGAATGAAGTAATGCTTGCATATTACTGTTGTTCTTTGTATAGGGATTCTGCGGAACTCCATCACAAGAGGCAAGCTAAAAGACGACGAAGTCAACAGGCCACCACACGATTCTCTTCAGACACGACTATCTGCGAAGTATTTTTCCAGCAATTTAGAACTCTTAGCATGTAATTACCAGTTAAAAATATCAAATGCACTTTCGTTGTTGTTTGCATGTATGTAATTAAAATCTATCCTTTTCTATTAATCCGTTAATATCTAATACTTCCATCTTGTGTATATTATAGAAACTAGAGATAATAAAAACGTTTCATTGCCATATTTGTTTTTCTCAACCCAAAATTAGTAGCAATTGCTTCATGAAGTGCTCGAAACGTTTAAAAATTATATTTTGTTGCCCAGTGTAATTTACCGTTAAGAAAGTATATTCTTAAAAAAGGCAAATAAGCGGATTTTACATAATTATGAAAAATTGGGCACTTTCAACTTCTTAATAAAAGTAACGTTTTAGACTGTTTAATACAAACATGTCTTATGTGATGTTTCCGAGGAAATTTTGAAGTCATAATTGCTCGTCAGCAATACAGATGAATCAGGTCATTGCACAATATGTGCTTTTTATCTTGTTCATCTTCTTTGGATTTGATAACTTAGAGGTCCTGCAGACAGTGTACACTGATGAACATGAGAACAACTTCTGGAAATGATAATTCAGTTTAGGGTACGTCTTTAGCATTTGCCAATCATGAGAAAACCATTATAAAGAAACTCTCAGACAGGTAGGATACACCTACTGCCATATGAACCATGGATCACTTGTTCAGAAGTCTTTGACCTAAAAAACTCGACTACCGAGGCGATTTTGTATGTACTATCTTAAATCGCTAGCCTCTATACCTAATTTCGTTCCTTCAATCTTAAGTTAGTACCTCATCTTGGTAATGGACTATCAATGTTTGATTCACTTTTTCGATATTCCACAAAGAGGCTATATATTTTTAAGTACACATTGTATAGTTGTATATGTACTTCTTCATTAACAGAATCAACTACTCTTTATATCTTGTGCCTCTCTAACTTTAACTTCGATTATCTGTTTTAATTTTGTCTATTTTATGCCAGTAAATTCTCCATAACTGGCCTAACTATTTAATTGTGGAGCTATATTTATTCTATGTTTACCCATTCACATTCTGTCGATAGTACAAAAATCAATATGCTGCTAATGGCATTAAAATATCTAATCTCAGGTTATACGAGGTACATCCAGAGAGTAAGCTGTTTTGGTAATTAAAGTGTGTAAAGATATAGAAAAATTATTTATTGCACAAAATTCCACAACTCTTTAACTACTTTTCCACATAACTGCCGAAAATTACAGGCATTTGTCATAGGAAGGGATACGTTTTTGTACCTTCTTCATAGAAGTTTGCAGCCTGTGTCTTCAACCTCTTGGAAACATTTTCTATCAGCTCTGCGTCATTGTTGAAGTTTTGACCGCCAAGGAAAGATTTGAGATGCAAAAACAGATGAAAGTCGCTAGCAGCCATCGCAGCGCTGCAGCGGAGATAAATTGAAACAGAACTTATTTTCTGGACGCCCCTTGAATTATTTATTTCTGCTGTGTTATCAATGTCTTTAACTCCCAACCATTGTCACCTTGTGCAATTTTAGGACTCTCTTCTTAGCAAATAGTTTCCTTTAATGTACTTAA
Organism: Mantis religiosa; assembly: GCA_030765055.1. Taxonomy (NCBI): domain Eukaryota; kingdom Metazoa; phylum Arthropoda; class Insecta; order Mantodea; family Mantidae; genus Mantis; species Mantis religiosa. Next base: position 53,025,563 of record CM060957.1, read on the forward strand.
AAGTTGTTGGTATCTGATATATTTCACGTCAACGTCTTTGTCTACACTGTTGGATTAACTGTGGTGTAATTAAACGCAGTAAATACATCGCAACCTGTCTTGTCAATATTGCAGCCTAATGTGATATAATCCTATTAGAGAAGAGCTTTAGTTTCGGGAACGATATTTTCAAAATCTATTTATTTACTTATAGCTCAGTGCTGCTCCCTATAAATTATCTTTCTGAGCTCTGATAATCAGAAAATAGCAGTATGTGTATTTAAAGAAGTAGTTAAGTTTTAACTATCTCTGCCACTCCACGTGTGTCATTCACTGTTTTAAAATGTAAATTGAATAAAATGGACAACAGGTATTACATTACAATAAAACTTTTATAGCACCCTTTATGCTAAAAATGATATCTTATAAATATCAAGGAGTCGAAGATTTGAATTACTTTCATTATCTGGTTCGATATTCATTTCTTAATTGCACTGTCCATAATACTTGCCAAGCAATTGAATACTCGTAGATGGCATTTAAGTACAAAGGTAGTTGAATTTTTATGGAAACTTTTTATACTCTTATCTTTCCATTCCTTATCATTGTGTTAAAATGTAATTTCTACATAATATATTGAATTTAAACTCATTCTGCTGGATAAGTATTGCCTCGTATGATCTCCAGCTCTTTGAACGAAATATTTTTACATATTGTATGTACATCCTGAGTTCAACTGTTTGCCTCTTTATAGTTCTGTGCCTGAAAACACTTTCCATAAATTTACACACACTATATATAGTATGTATAACTGAATGTCTTGAATACCATTTTTATTACTTTCATAACCCACAGGCTTGCTAATCTGTTTGCTGTGTCACTCTTAGGTATGTCCAGTTGTTATTCATTAAAATTCTTGTTCACTCCGCTTAAACTAAAAACTGCGTTCTTTTCACAAACTTATTGACCATTTCACAATTTGAAAAGGTAGGGACAGATGGAAAAATGCAATGCCATAGCCAGAACTTAAACCACGGATCTTCCAGTCTCCGCAGAGAAGATTCTTGGCTCAAATCCCAGGTATGGCATTTAATTTTTCAGTCTTACTCTACCTTTCCTTAATTTGGCCTACTTACGACTAGTGTGAAAGAACAACTAATTTCCAATTTCAGAATGCTTATTATCATAGAGGTATACCTCAACGTTTTGTAACATGAAGGGTAAAAATTCTGCACGAGTTGGATAACTGAATTTATAGCTACACATTATCACTTTTCTAAACAGGGGCATAGTCGCGCTGGTGGAACGGTTACCATGGATTCATCTTTGTTAATAGAAACCTCTCACTGATTATTCTTGTAAGAGTGAGAAACGAATCATTTCAGCCAATGGAATTCGCAGCAATCACAAATGACAGATGTTCACTCCACGTGGAGTAATCAGTGCGTTATCTGAGAGGTATCTATTACCAAAGATAAATCCATGGAAACCGTTCGAACAGCGCCATTATACGTAACGTCAGGAATTGATTTTAAATGTTTTTATGTTAAGTGAGAGACAGACAGAGAGAGAGAGAGAGAGAGAGAGAGAGAGAGAGAGAGAGAGAGAGAGAGAGAGAGAGAGAGAGAGAGAGAGGAGAAGAAGATAAGTCGAGAGGAAGTAAAGCTCCGGCACTTGTACTATAACTTCGCTACTGCTCTTGCCTTCATATCGTGAAATAAACATGCGCGAATCAACCTTTTCTTCCACTGGTTTCACTTGCTGGGGCGTCGAACACAAAACCTCTCTAACATCTCGCAGTAACAGCAACACTATATTATCCTGCTTCTCAAAAGGTAAATCTGGCTTTACCTTTGTTAATACAGACCTCTAATATAACGCACATATTACTCTCGAAAGAGTCAGAGAGGTTCCTGCACGCTCGTACGTGTGCTAAGCACCAATGAACGCATCACTTCAGCCAATAGATTGCGCAGGAGTAACAAATGGCAGATGGATGTTATGTTCACGTGGAGTAAGTGCGTTATCTGAGGGGTTTCTATTAACAAAGAAAAGGCTAGGTTAACCTTCCGAGTAGCAGGATGATACTGCACAGCTATAGTTAAACCACTATCACAGAACGCATAGGTTGCCAGCAGCTTATGTCGCATAAGAAAGGCACTCAGTAACTCGCGAGACCGTAATATTGCAAAAGTTTCTGGAAATTACCAGAATTATTTCATTACGATGTTGGAGCTTCTGGAATATATGTCAGGGAAAGAGCACCCATGTTTATCTCTGTTACCTCTTCAAATGACTAGTCTGTACATAGCTACCATTCATTTGATAACCTCGTCACCCAACTGAAATATGCAATATAAAGCAAAAGTAGGCAAATAAAGAAATTTTCCACCAAAATTTGTTTCCAAATAACAATATAATGTTTAGGGAGTGGATTTATAGGCACTTAAAATGTGTGAAATAGGCAGGCAAACAGGCACTAAAAATGGGCAAAATAGGCACTTAAATAGGCACTAAAAGTTGCTAAGTTAACACTTAGAAATACAAAATTTTAGTAAAATGGTTCTTAAAATGCACTGCCTATAGCTAATACTACATATTATACAAAAGTTTAAGCAAGGACAAAACAATAAAGATATAGGCATGGAAAATACACAAATAGCTGAAACAAAATGCTTTGTTATTGGAACCTGTTGCTACATAAATCACCTGTCACTATCAGCATCACACTTTCAATTACAATGGACAATTATGCACTTTTCAAATTTTTCAGGAGTAAATTTAAATATGTTTTCTTGTAAGATGTTCTTATATTGAGAGAAACTTCTTTCTATTTCGCACGACACAACTGGCCAAAATTTAAAATTTGCTACTTCTTGTTGTTCAAGGTCAAGCTTTTCATGCGCCACTGTTGTTGAACTAGCTTCTAGAATATCACTAATGGTTGATGATTTCTTTGAAGTACATCCTCTAGCTTTTCTTTTGCTGCCTGACCAACCCTGCCGGGTGCTGCCGCTTATGTTTCGCTAATCTCTCTCACGATGGGGACCACTTCTATTAATGGCTTGTTTCTTGTTTCAAGTTTCACTATTTTATGTGGAATTCCATGAAACTGGCACTTGATGTGAGCTAGTTCAGGAACCAGTTTTGATGCTGAAAGGGCCATCTTAGCTTCCCTTACAGAAACTAGGATAATATAGTATTGATACAAAAAATTACTTTCCCATCTGTGCTGAGCGATGGACCACTATTTATCCACTGTTTAAGAAGTACACTTCTGTTTTTTCTCTCTTTTGCCACATTTGCGTAGGTAACTGATCTATTTGTGCATTTGAAACACTGATTACAGAATGGGATTTCCATTCCCCCGCATAAAGAGTGGTCATTTGTCAATCCATTGAAATGTCATTTAGCTGGTCTTTGCTACCTGTCCTTGAGCGAATTCTAAGATTTTTCCATGACGACATTAGCGCATTGTGACCCGTCTGTAAGGCAGATACTTACCTGGCTAAACCCTTTTTTGTATATACAATGTGCAGCAGTAAGAAATTTCTCTTCCCCGAAAACTTCCCGTTGAAAGTAACAAATGCAAAGCTGTTGTCACAAATTAGCTGAAATTGGCAGTTTTAAGCACTAATAAGCAGGATAGGCACAAACGTATGAAATACGCATTTACAGGCAATATAAAACTACGAAATTAGGCTAATTAATATAGGAAACGTGCTTATAACTTAACAGCCTAAGTTTCTGAACATAGGAATAAAATAGTCAAATAGGGCAAAATCCACCCCCTAGTCATGATACAGTTGTTATTGAAATTACACATGTTCTTGCACTTAATACATTAACAGTTACAAAATATCTATATGAAGGCTTCTGTGTTTTGCAACTTTGCTGTACTGTTCAGGAAAAGAACCCACCAAAAGTTCCACCTAAGGGAACCCAAATCTTAATCCACTTATCTTTCCGTGACATGTTTTGTCTAACCTAACATTAATCACAGTGACCATACAACTGGAGGAAAAGTTTATGCAAATTGTTAGGAAAATTCATCGTGGAGATGAGCGAATGTAGCCTCAAGGTGTAAGTAAAACTGCAACAAAGCGATAAATCACTCGGATACCAAAAGCTTCTGCTTAACACCCCATTCCGACACCGTGCTAATACTTGCACCCTCAGCAGATAAATAAAACGCTTTTTACTTTAAAAGTAATTGGAAAACAACTCTATGTGTATACACGCCCTGTAAAAAGTAAAACAAAGCACAACTGTGGCTACAGATCTAATTTAAATGGGCAGAGAGCTTGCCTTTCTGTCACTCAGAATTACATCTTGTGGTTTAATCTTCCACTCGACCTCTTTCCGTACCACAAAGGCATCTGTTAAACACAAATGTCCCACGCAACTCGTTATGCGTGAAATATGCTTTTAGTTAAAGGCTTAATTTGTCTGTATAAAGGAACCACAACACAAAACAAAAAGAAAACAATTGCTAGTGAAACGAGGGTCAGAGCAGCATTACTTCAGGCTATTTACTAACTTTCAACATCCGGTTACGAATGATAGCTCTTTACAAAAGCGAAAAGAGTATTGTAAATGAATTGCTGCTCGCGCTTTTAGACCCAGGCAGTTCACATAAAATGCCAGTTCTGTGTCTGTTTCATATCTTATGCCACGTCAAAGATAATTCATCAAAACTGCTGCGGTTTTTTTTTTGCAATAATTTATGCAATAACATAAGCAATGCTGCTTTGTAAATAAGTTACGCAACAAAAAATAAACAACATTTCAAAAGGAGAGCTGCGAAACTATTAGGGATGTAAACAATTCCAATTACCCAAAACTGGCCAGGAAGACAATAAATTAGGTTCCCTAAGTGTAAATGAGCGACAAAATATTTATCTAAGCAGAGGAATAGCAGTTTTATTGGACAATCTTTGCAATGGTCTCTCGAATTAGGAAAAGAGCCGTTAACAAATTAAGGAAATAGGTAGTCTGTGCATTCCAGTATTGTTTGGAATGTATGCTGCGCTTCTAATGATTCCTTTCGCCCGGAATCAGTTCGAATTCCATGACAAACCTAGTCATGGGAGCAGTATGAGTAATTGAAAACCAGATGAACTTCGAAAAAAGGACTCTTATTAGACGATGACCAGTTTTAGCACTAAGCGAAATTACTATTAGAGCTCCTCTGCACAAGTGAGTAACAAGGAACAGTCAACAAGTAGCCGTCTTTAAATCGACGCATACATACGTGACCAACGCTCGAAATTTAAAGGACCGCAAAAAGAAGCTAGTAATATATTTGATCTTAGTAGTGGACATGGACCCTTCAGGAAATAACTTCAGACTACGAAACCCTCTGATAGCAAAACTCTTTCTGGCTTCTGTAAACACGCACTAGAATCTCTTCCAAACCTTCTTCTTAATGTGTAATCATCTAGAAAGGTGCATATTAATAATATCCATAAGATTTTGTGGAAGATAAACACACTTTTTATACAGAGATATTAAATTTGTATATATAAATTTTGATCATTGAATTTACATATGAGCAACCTTCAGTCTTGCCTTCGATTTTCAATTAACCAGGTTTCCGTAGGCCTTAAGTAATGAATTATATAGATAAACATGTATATCTTCTTCAATGAGTATATAAAACAATAATGAACTTCACTTGACTGACTTTTCAGCTATTCTGGAAGCACATTTACATACAACAGCGCCACTCTTCCCGCCCCCCCCCCCTCACTCTCAATCTATTTCTCTTTGCGTAACATTAATGACTACAGATTAAATTTGAACATGGGTGTATTGATCACGTATATCAGTATACATTCTTTAAAACATTGTTCATCGAAATGTATGGCGCTTAATCTTTAGACAATGGCCCTAATGCAGTTAATGTTCTATTTATATCTTTTTTCTTGTATATTAACACAGAAATTTATATTGATGTGTGGTGCTTATTTCGTGTGTATTCAAAATGTCCGCAATTTGAATTACAACTCAAACACGTAATAGAATAAGTATTACAGTCAGCTTTGTTATCATGAAATGCAATTAAATCAATGTATAACGAAATGGTTTCTGGTAACTTCCCAAATAGTATGGATTTGCTTATTGTCAATTTGGTTTCCATAGTAACCATTTCGGCAACAAACAATTTCATAAAGCTATTGGTAACATCTATTTTTGTGTAACTTAAGTCCTTCCAACGTTAAGTCATATCGCACGGTGAATGAATTGGGTGAAATGATGCTCAAATGAGTCCAGGGTCCATGGAGCTTAGTGTTATCCGACATTCGTCTTGAAGCATAAGGGAAAACCTTGAAAAACTTTATCCAGGTAACTCACCCTGACCGAGATTCAAACTCGGGATCTTTTGAACGTGAGGCAGATACGCTACCTACTACGCTACCGAGGCGGGCGACTGTAGTGATATCTGTAAAGACATATCGCTTAAAATATTTGTATAACTGCATTTGGTTTATTATGCATAATTTCATTCGTGCGATACTATACTTTATAGTCAGTGAAAATATTTTGACTATATTCTCTCGCTTTTATTCTTCTCGAACCTCTCTAGTTTTATAATATCGTGGTGTTAGGGGACTCTTGTTTTTTTTATCCCTTTAGGCGTCGGGTTGAGGAACAGAAACTTTGGATCAGGTAGAAAACCCAGGATGGATGGTGAGCCCGATGAGAGTGAGAGAAGCAGATGAGATAATGAGGGCGAAATTAATAAAAGGAAAAATCATAATGGGGCAATTGGTAGAATAATGGCGGGGGCACCCGGAGAACGCTTAAAAATGTGCCCTTGTGCCGTGTTGTCCTCCACAAGTCTCACACATGGCCGCCTGGGATCGAACAAGGGCCACCTTGGTGAGAGTAAAGCGGTCGAACCGCTCGGCCACGGCTCGGCTCAATTATATTCTCTTGCTGAAGGAAATGACACTCGCCAACTTAGAGAAAGACAGATGCCAACAAATGTTGCTCAACTTTTTATGTCTGGATGACAGTACCTTCTCTCTCTCTACTTACTTTCGAATATGGTACACAATGGCCGATGCATTATGTAGAATGTGCTAGAAAGCTATATATGTACGAAGCCGTTAGCTGCAGAGTTACCACCAACATGACGTCCAGAGGTTTCTTTCAGACAGGAAACTTGTTGTGGCAGAAATGTTTTCTTCTTCAACCCTGCTAGCATAACAACTCTAGGGAGAAAACATCCTTTTTCCCCTCTGTTGAAATGTCAAATAAGCACTCCCTTTTGTTTATATCCCGACAGTGGCGGTTTTTGGGGATTAGCTTTTGTGGAAGAGTGGTCTGGTAATTACGCTATATCCTCTTGTGCGGGAGCAGAGCTTAAGTTGTGAATCTCTGGCAGAAGAAGTAGCAACAGAATTGGGACACACCCTTCTACAAGTGAATTAATTTTTAGGCATTTAGAAATTTTTGGATGTCATTAAAAATAAACATATTCACAAATACCTGTACATCAATTGCAGTGGTACATTTTCAGTTTAAGCTTATACTGCACGCGCAGCTCTTCACGTAACTTTCTGAGGGTGAATCACTCCGGCCATAGAGTAAGACATACGGCTCTATCTTTACTCGTGCTCTATTTCTGTAAGTATAATTTTTCACATATCCATAGACCACCATGCAATATATATTTTAATGAAAGTCGCATGTCCTTATAGAAACAATTTCACATTTTATGCTTTTCAAGTCCTTTACAATTCAAAAAATAGGACTTCAAAAATGAAATTTAAATCGTGATGCCAAACGAAAGCATTTTGGAAGATCTCCAAGGAGCTGCAGCCGTGAGGAACGCTATTACGCGAGATCCGGTAACACTGCCGTGTAGCTTGGCTTCACCCCTTCAAATCCTCACCACGACGAACTCGTTGCAACCATTAGTCTCGGGCGGGCAGCCATTTGCGATGGAGCTTCCTATCACTTCCACCGCTAAATGCAAGTTGCGTGCAGTGATCCGTTTTTTTGAGTGCCAACGGTACTACCCCTACTGAAATTCATCGTCAGTTATGCAATGTGCATGGGCCACAGTGTATGGACGTCAAAAACGTGCGAAAGTGGGTCAGGGAGTTCAAAGACGGACATACAGATGTCCATGACGAACACCGTTCTTGTCGGTCTTCAGCTTCAGCCGAAACAATTGCAAAAGTAGAGCAAGAAATGCTTAAAAATCGGCGTGTGACTGTTCGCGAACTTATCCCTGAAGTCAGTAAGACTACGATTGACAAGATTTTGACGGAACATTTGTATTATCGCAAGGTGTGTGCGAGGCTGATATCCTGGCCCTGCTGGGATGGGATATCCTCACCCATCCCCCCAACAGTCCAGACTTAGCACCTAGTGATTATCATCTGTTTCCTGAGTTGAAGTCACACCTGGGTGGAACACATTTCCAGACCGACGATGATTTGAAAAAAACGAGGTTGAGCGCTACCTGCGCATATTAGGCCGCGCCGTGGCTCAGTGGTTAGACCGCTTGGCTCTAACCAAGGCGGCCCGGGTTTGATCCCAGGCGACCACAAAGTGAAATTTGTGGTGGACAGCATGTCGCTGGGGTGGGTTTTTCTCCGGAATCTCCGGTTTCCCCCGCCATCTCATTCCACCGTTGCTCCATGTTCATCTCATGTATCAACAGTGTCATCGCCTGCGGTGCTGTATGTAGTAAAAGCGGGCGTTAAACTCTACACATTTCATTTTCATTTCTGTGCAACTTGGCAGGAGCTGCTATGACAAGGGTATACAAACACTGCCACAGCGCATGCGAAAGTGCATCGATCGCAATGGCGATTACGTTGGAAAATAGCTGTAAGTTCCACCTTTCCATCAATGTAACATTCATTGACAATAAATATGTTTTCTATACCAAATAAACTTGAATACCTTATTGTACGGACTCGCCTCATATGGGTTCTAGGTATGCCAACGCTATCCCCGCTGCAAAGTCTTCAGGACTAAGGATTCTGCATATGAAACAGGCAACTTACATCCTAGGAAACACCCCTGTAGATTTCCCTTAACATTCCATGTAATTGTGTTTGAGTAGGTTATAATTATCCAAGATCATATACCCAGGAGCTACACTAACTACATGGAGGTTATGACAATTACCTACTTCAAGCCCGTTCCATATTGGATTAGAATCTTATTTATTCAGTTTTATATTTTATTGCGTTTTCATATTTTGTGATACGTACTGCTTATATCCTTCACAATATTTCAGCGACGGTAGCATGTAAACCAGGTGTTTCTTATTCAGGTATCCGTTTTTTTATTTTTGAGCTCTTGAACATATTCTTTTATTTATATCACCTATTAATTATATAAATCTATGAGAAAAGAGTAATACATAAAAGATCGTCAGACGGAAATAGGACCAAGAGAAATTGAACATACAGATTACCAGACTTGAAGACCTCATTTAAGACACACAACTGAAAAGTAGAAAACGCCATTTATGGATATCAGAAAGAAGAGCGGAAACATTAGAAAGAAGGAGAATTCCAAGAGAGCCAGAGAAGATATTTGGAGAGTATCAGAGCGGACAGACACAACTGATTACGCAGAAGAGGAAAGATAACTACCGGAATGTCTGGAACTTACGAACCAGCTCCATCTACTGACGTTAGTCCCTTTAGGTGATGGATAACAGTAGGAGGAAGTTTTGGATACCAGTTGCAGAAGAGGAAATTTTAAAATTGTAGGAACAGTCTTTCGTAGTTTGTAATAGCAATTAAAGCTATAGTAGAAATGTAGATTTTATTGGCGTAGAGGTAAACGAGAAGAAAGACTCTCACTTTCTTTTAGAAAGAGAGCTTTGTCTATCTCTAATCCCTGCCATTTAAAACAAGAATTAAAACACCTGAGACCCACTTTCCGTCAGAACGGCTACTCCGAATATGACGCTGAAGCCTCAATCACCAAAGCTAGGAAAGGGAAACCTGTAAAAGAGCAAGCGTCAGATAAGCCTGCCACTACAGCCTACATCCCATTTACTGGCAATCTATCCGGCAGAATCAGCAGAATTCTCGCCAAGTACAACATCAGGACCATCCACAAGTCACCTCAAAAGATTAAACATCTGTTGAGACCAGTGAAAGGCAAGCTGGACTTCAAGGTTCCAGGAGTAGAATAATCAAACATGAACGGAGCATTCGTTCAATGCAACCTGAGAAGTCTGAGCTGGCAGAGTATTGTTTTGATAACGACCATAGACCAGTTTTTGGGAGACGACCATTTTGGCAATATGCAACAGTTACTGGGAGCAGAGAATTAAGGAAGCTTTGGCGATTTCCTCTGAAAGGAGCACGCCTAATCGTGATGCTGGGTTTCAGTTCAGCTCCTCTTGGAAACCGGCCTTAAAATGGAAATCCGTCAATTTAAGAAGCAAAGATCAAGACATCTTGATAGTAAATTTAAGTAGTTTACGTTTCTTTGACACAATTTTCTATACGTACGCCATCTCCTGACCTAGCATTTAATTTACTGAAAACAGTCTTTTGTTCAGTAATGCGAATTGTGATAGTATTTTGTCTTTTTTATAGTTGTTTTATATCCAGTATTTCATTTGTGGTTATAACATTTTATAAATATCCTGATGATGGGAGAGATGTACACTCCCGAAACGTTGATATATAATCATCTGGCTGCCCGAGAAGAAAGTGAACGTATTAGTCGCCGGGAAAGCTTCAGGTCTTATTTTCAGAAGAAAGGTTGTTTTTATATAGATTAGATGAGTAGAGTTGTAAGGTTACTGTAATCCAATAATCTGTAGGTTTTGTTAGTCCGTTACGGGTATCAAGTAGATGATATATGCAAAATTTCTTAACTGTTTTGTGTAATTTGATTAAAGTGAATAAAGTAAAACATGAAGTTTGCACACCACTTACTGTTTCGTTTTTCTTTAACTAGTTTATCAATGTCAGGACGTAATGTCTGAGAAATTTGTAATGCAAGGCTGCATGTTAGATTGTGATATGACAAGGTACTTCGGGGTTTGGACTTAGCTGATTTCATAACAGAGAAAAATTGTTCGCACACATATGTCGAGACAGGCATACACAATGTTCATTGGGCAAGCGAATATAACCTCGGAAATCTGGTTTGGGGGACATTATTGTAAAAATCAGCCCAGTCTTTCTTGTATGTATATTTGTCCTTCAATAAATCGTCACATTGTAAATTTAAGAGTTTCATTAGGTACGTGGCAGCTACATTGTTGTCACATCGAGTGCACTAGACTGACTGAACCCTCAGATTCTGTACTCACAGCGCTATTTATATAGGCAACTTGGTACTACAGGGCTCTTGCCTGACGTCACACGCACTGCAGGCCACGCTCCCAGCTGAAATACGTCACAACTCTCGAACTGTCCTCCTCTGGGGGAAGTAGTCTGTAGCTAATAAGCCTCCAAAATTTGGAGGTTGGCTATCCTGAACTTTTCTTTTATGTTTCTCTATGTTCTTTCTTTTCTATTGTTACCGCTTATGTTTTGTTCTGTATAAATTAACTTCAAATAAAACAGATTTGATAGTACACAAGTCTTTATTTGAACTTATCAAGATTAACCCAAATAAACATAAGTATAGAAAGAATTGATATTGGCAGATTTACAAAGTTAGGGCTACAATACAAATCAGAAGGATAACGTTCAAGAGGAGAACCAAAAACCAAATGGGAAATGCCTTTGCGCCGGAACAAGCTTTATAGCCTAGTCTTGAATTGGAAGAAGTATACCACAAGGTCTATCCAACACCAACTCCAATACTCAGACCTTAATACAGATTCCAAGATGGCGCCCGTCGAAGCCCAGCGACTCTGGTTACGCAAAATTGGAAACTATATACAATGGACATAATATATTCCATATTAAGAAGCAGCAAGATAACTCTTAAGCATTTATCACTTTATACTTTCAACCAAAAACACGTAATAACATAAATAAAAAGCACCATGACAAATCCTAATCGTTTATCACATATAGTAGCACGTTCCACTGCATTTCCTACCTTATACTTCCAATCAAAATTTAACTTAGAAGGCATGACAACTCATAAGCATTTAACATTTTGCACAGTAAAACATAGAGGAAAACATGATTAAATGAAACAAAAGTTAAGTTTTCCTTGAACACAACAGAAATGGTAAAATCAAGAATACGTGTACAAGAAAAGAAAGAAAGAAAGAAAGAAAGAAAGAAAGAAAGAAAGAAAGAAAGAAAGAAAGAAAGAAAGAAAGAAAGAAAGAAAGAAAGAAAGAAAGAAAGAAAGAAAGAAAGAAAGAAAGAAAGAAAGAAAGAAAGAAAGAAAGAAAGAAAGAAAGAAAGAAAGAAAGAAAGAAAGAAAGAAAGAAAGAAAGAAAGAAAGAAAGAAAGAAAGAAAGAAAGAAAGAAAGAAAGAAAGAAAGAAAGAAAGAAAGAAAGAAAGAAAGAAAGAAAGAAAGAAAGAAAGAAAGAAAGAAAGAAAGAAAGAAAGAAAGAAAGAAAGAAAGAAAGAAAGAAAGAAAGAAAGAAAGAAAGAAAGAAAGAAAGAAAGAAAGAAAGAAAGAAAGAAAGAAAGAAAGAAAGAAAGAAAGAAAGAAAGAAAGAAAGAAAGAAAGAAAGAAAGAAAGTAATCAATCTGTATGAAATACTATTCGCGCTAAGAGCAAATTCAGATTTTGCCAAAACTGATCCATGTGGAAAGTAGAGAGTAATGTATCTTACATAACCATGAGAACCCCTTAGTTTTTAGCTCAAATTGTTTTTCTAATACAAATGAACAAACCTCTATTACCTGTATTATAAAAATAAATCGCGACGTAAGCACTGTAATGAATATCATTATTGGTTGGCATGTATGCGTGTACGTATATTTGTAATTATTCAGAACTGACACGTAAATGTTTGACATGACGTGATAAAAGAATTACTTTGAATAATCCAATTCGAGCGAGAGGAAACAATAAATCTCCTGCTGGTCTGGTCACATTATATCTTTGTTTATGAATGCTTCGTAATCTCTATTTACTCTAGAGAGTTCAAAGTGGTTGGTGTGTATGTATGTACATATACTTTTAATTACTCATAACTGAAATTTAAACTACTGACATGACGTGATAAAAAAATTACTGTGAATAGGTCAAGGTGTTAAATTCGAGAAAGAGCAAACATCTCATTTCCTGTTAGCCCTTGGAATGCTGTATACTTATGTTTATGAATGATTGCTGAATAAGAAGTGTTTATTTACTCTCGAGAGTTCAGATCAATACTGTGACTTTGTGGGTTCGTGAAATGAAAAGTCCAGTTACACCACTCGAAAATGTTCTTTATTTCCACCGACTTACAGTTGAACACTTGCCAATTACACAAAATTACGTAATACACCAATTACGATTCACCAGTTCGTCCGTTACCGTTCAGATGCACGTACACAATTACACACAGTCTCCCCGTTACACTAACACGGCGCTAGCACGTCAAACACTGACTAACTGTCTCTCTCAAACCCTTTTTAAAGGAATGTCCGTGTTTTTCTAGAAGTCTCTAATCACCGAACGTTCCAGACCACAGAAGGGGAGAGAAACGTCTGGCAACAGGTGGCACTTCCCTAACCACCCCTCAGTTAGTGACAGCGACTAATGGGAGGCGTGGCACGGCTCCCCTTTGGTTTGCTCACAGCTGTTGCCCTCATGCCTACCGCTAATTGGGTGACACTGCTCCCTCCTCAAAGCTGGTCGTCCCGAACAGCACCATCGTAGCGGGCTAGTCGATCCAGGTGTACCACCAACATCTTTCCTCGGGGAACCTTCTGGATGCGGTAGACCACGTCGTTAATCCTCTTCACCACCCGGTACGGTCCTTGCCATGGCTGCTGGAGCTTCGGGCAGCGTCCCTTGGTCCGGGTAGGACGGTACAACCAGACCAGGTCACCTTGCTGGAACCCTTGGCTGTTGGCTTGCCTGTCATATCTGGTCTTCATGCGGTCGCTCGCCTTCTGGATGTTCTGGCGAGCCATCTCGTGCATGTCGTGGAGATGGTCCACCAAGTTCTCCACATACTCGGTCGCTGGCTGCTTCGCTTCCGGAGGGCTTCCAAAAGCCAGGTCACAAGGGAGGCGTAACTCTCGGCCGAACATTAAGCTGGCTGGCGTCATCCCAGTTGTGTCGTGTGTAGACGAGCGATAGGCCAGCAAGAACAGTGGCACCTTGACGTCCCAGTCTCGCTGATGGCTGGCCACGACCTTCCTCAGGTGTTCTTCTAAGGTCTTGATGTACCTTTCGACCATGCCATCCGATTGGGGATGTAGAGGCGTCGTGCGAGTCTTGTTCACCCCAAGCCTTTGTAGTGCCTCCTTCATTAGGTTGGACTCAAAGTTGGTACCCTGGTCGCTGTGTAGCTCTAAAGGCACCCCAAATCGACAGAACACTTGCTCCACGAGGCAGTCTGTGATTGTCTTTGCCTCTTGGTTTGGGATGGCATACACCTCCGGCCACTTGGTGAAGTAGTCCACGACCACCATTAGGTACTTGTTGCCTCGGTCGGAAACTGGGAACGGTCCAGCAATGTCAACGGCGATCCGTTCGAATGGCGCTCCGACGTTGTACTGCTGCATGCGACCCCGGCTCCTAGTCTGGGGGCCAAGACTCGCCGCGCACACGTGACACTGACGGCACCATCTCTCAGCATCTGCTCGGAGACTCAGCCAGTAGTAGCGCTGCCGAAGTTTATCGATCGTTCGGCTCGCCCCCAGGTGTCCTCCCGAAGCACCGGCGTGCACTTCCTCCAAGACTTCCGGGACCTTACTCCGGGGAAGTACCAGCTGTTCTCTCTGCGTCTTCCCATCGGGTGATTCCCATAACCGGAACAGCACGCCCCCTCTGGTCTTCAAAGAGTCCCATTGGGCCCAGTACGACTTGTAGGTGGCGCTCCTCGGTGCGATGTCCTCCCAGGTTGGTCTCATCCCTGCCTCCACTTCCCTCAAGAGTGGTCCCAAGTCTGCGTCCGCCAGCTGCTCCCTCCTCAGGCCCGCGCTATCCCAGCCTTCAGCAGGCACTGCCACAACTACTCGGACTGCTGCGGCACGCTCCTTCTCTTCCACTCTTGTGCACTGGCCGCACTCTTCTGGACAGGGTCTTCGGGACATGGCGTCTGCGTTACCGTGGCTCTTCCCTCTACGATGTTCCGAGGTGAAGTCGTACTCCTGCAGCCTCTGGACCCAACGTGCTGTCTGGCCTTCCAGGTTCTTAAAGGTCAATAGCCAGGTTAGGGCGGAATGGTCAGTCCTCAGGTGGAATGGCTGACCGTACAGGTACTTGTGGAAGTGCTCCAATGTCTTTACTACCGCCAGTAACTCCCGCCGGGTGACGCAGTAGTTCTTCTCTGCCTTGGATAGCGTCTTGCTGTAGTAGGCTATCACCCGCTCATGGCCATCCTGGATCTGCGATAGGACACCTCCAATGCAATGGTCGCTGGCGTCGGTGTCCACAATGAAGGCGCCACCCAGTTGCGGGAAACCCAAAATCGGAGCACTGCACAGGGTTTCCTTCAGGTGCTGGAAAGCGTCTTCGGCGTCCTCCGTCCACACATAAGGCCGGTGTTCCTCTGTCAGGCGGGTGAGGGGTTTGGCGATGTTGGAGAACCCCTTTATGAAGCGGCGGTAATAACTGCACAGCCCCAGGAAACTGCGTAGCTCTTTCCTATCCCTTGGGCGAGGCCAATCTCTCACGGCCTTTGTCTTCTCCGGGTCTGTGGCCACTCCGGTTGCTGAGACTATGTGGCCCAAGTAGTTAACTTCCTTGTGGAAGAGCTGGCACTTCTTCGCGTTCAGCTTCAAGTTGGTCGCCTGCAGTCTCTGTAGCACCTTACTCAGATTCTCTAGATGGTCTTCAAACGTTTTACCGACGATGATGATGTCATCCAGGTATAGCAGGCAGGCATCGTAAGTCAGCCCTCTCATTACTGACTCCATGAGGCGCTGGAAGGTAGCTGGTGCGTTGCAGAGGCCAAAGGGCATAACCGTGAACTGCCAGAGCCCTTGGCCCGTCGAGAACGCGGTCTTCTCCTTGTCTCTCGGGTCTAGAGCTACCTGCCAGTAGCCCGACTTCAGGTCCAGGGTCGAGAACCACTGTGCACCAGCTAGCGTGTCCAGGGTGTCGTCAATCCGGGGTAAGGGAAAACAGTCCTTCCGGGTGACAGCGTTCAGCTTTCTGTAGTCTACGCAGAAGCGCAGCTTGCCGTTCTTCTTCGTCACCAAGACTACAGGGGAACACCAAGGGCTGTCAGACTCTTCAATCACTCCCCTGGATCTCATGTCCTCCAGCATGTCTCGTACCGCCCCTTGCTTCGCCAGCGGAACGCGCCTATGTGGTTGCCGAATAGGCCGGGCGTCTCCGGTGTCGATGCGGTGAAGCACTTTGTCCGTGCGGCCGTAGTCACTATCGCCTTGGCTGAAGACGCGCTCGTATCGCCCCAGTAGTTGTCGAACCTGCTCCAGCTGTTCCGCGGTCAGGTGGTCGGCCGCCCTCTCCAGTAAGCCTTCTAGCCGGGGCCCCAGGTGTTGCTTCGGCGCCGATTCCTGTGTCTTGTCGATTGCCGTTACGCTCACTACGGGCTCGCACGTTCCCAACTCCGTCCCGGCCTGGACGTCGTGATCGGTGTCCGTTGGATTTAGCAGTCTCACTGGCACCTCCTCTCGGCACGGCAGCAATGTCCTGGCTACACACAGTCCGTTTACCGGCGTCTTCTGGTCCAGCATCATGTTCCTGGTTCTCTGGCCCTCCAGTCGCGCCGTCACCACCACCTCGCTCCTCGCGGGAACAACCACGTCTTCGTCCAGGACGACCCTGCAAATTCCAAGGCGCTCTCCGGGTTGACGGAGTATAACTTCTTCTCCGTTAAGCCGCAGGACCTTCTTGCCGACGTCGACCGTCGCCTCATGGCTCCTGAGGGCATCCAGTCCCAGGATCACCTCCTCAGCCACCTTCGCGACGAACACCCACAGACGCACGACACTCCGTCCCAAGTTCAGCTCCAGCAGGGCCTCCTTCTCCACAGGCAAGGTGTCGCCCGATGCCGTGACAAGCTGGTATGGCCGGCTTGGCTTCCTTGCCGGCAAACCCTTCGCCACGTCAGGTCTGATGATGGTCACGGCCGCCCCGGTGTCCACCAGCACGCGGCACGGCTTTCCTCTTATCCAACCGTCCGCGATGAGGCTGTCATCCATACGCCGGCTGACGGCGCGCAGTGTCACTCGAGGGGATGGTGGTGATGGTGGTGATGGCGCCGACGTGCCCCTCTCCACGACGGCCCTTACTCGTTTTCCGGCTGCTCTTCCTGGTGTGGGCAGTCTCTCTGCAGGTGTCCGGGCTGTCCACACCCCCAACACAGGCCACTGGGTGTTCGCCGGCGTCCCTCAGGTGGTCTTTTGTCTCCGGCGTAGCGGACACTCCTCGTTCTCGACGTCGGGGTGGATGTTATTTTGGCCGCCTCCATCCTTAATGCCGCTGTCAGCGCCTCGTGTATGGTTTTATATTCGCCGAGCATTAGGCGCTGACGAATCTCCGTGTCCCGTACCCCGTCGACAAAATTGTAAGCGGCTTCCCGGGATACGAACTCCAGCGGCAGGTCAACCAAGGCCTTGCTAGCCAGCTGCTCGATCGCAATGGCGAACTCCTGCAGCGTCTCCCCCGGCTGCTGTGACCTTGCCTTTAGCTGGCTGCGGTATGCTGCGGCTAAGCGGTGGTTCCCGAAGCGATCCTCCAGGGCTTCCCAGATGTCCTTGGGCGCCGCCGTCGTCTGCACCGCGTTTAGGACTTCCGCGGCTCTTCCTTGGAGGCTGGCTATTAACTGTGTGGCCTCCTCCTCCAGTGACCATCCGTTGTGCCTGGCCACTGTGTCGAACTGGCGGCGGAAGACCTCAAACGTTGACGCGCCGTCATACTTGGGAGGTTTGACGCGCGGCGATGTTATGTCGCGTCCCGGTGCGTCGGCCTTCAAATCCTTCAACCTCCTGCCGACGACGTCCTCCACCATGGCGCTCAGGGACTTGGTGCTGTTGTCGGCCTTTTCTTCCAGCTCATTAACGCGGCTCGCGAGGTCTCCGACGCGTTCGTCCACCTGGCCGATCCGCTTGCCGAGTCCCGTGACGTCCTCCCTCACGCCGGCCAACTGTTCCTCAAATTTCGCGGCGAGGGCCTCGTTCGCAACCTTCATTTCTTCCATCTTCTCCGTGAGGTTATCGTTAGCCGTCTTCATTTCTTCCAGCTTTGCGGCCAGGTTGTTATTTGTAGTCTCCAGCTTCGCGGCCAGGCTGTTATTTGCCGCTTCCGTTTTTGTTGTTAGTTCGTTCATCTTCGCCAAAAGCATTTCCAATGCGGATTCCATGACTGTAATGTTCGGTGATGTTATCTTCCCGCTTCCTGACACCAGTGTGACTTTGTGGGTTCGTGAAATGAAAAGTCCAGTTACACCACTCGAAAATGTTCTTTATTTCCACCGACTTACAGTTGAACACTTGCCAATTACACAAAATTACGTAATACACCAATTACGATTCACCAGTTCGTCCGTTACCGTTCAGATGCACGTACACAATTACACACAGTCTCCCCGTTACACTAACACGGCGCTAGCACGTCAAACACTGACTAACTGTCTCTCTCAAACCCTTTTTAAAGGAATGTCCGTGTTTTTCTAGAAGTCTCTAATCACCGAACGTTCCAGACCACAGAAGGGGAGAGAAACGTCTGGCAACAGGTGGCACTTCCCTAACCACCCCTCAGTTAGTGACAGCGACTAATGGGAGGCGTGGCACGGCTCCCCTTTGGTTTGCTCACAGCTGTTGCCCTCATGCCTACCGCTAATTGGGTGACAATACCATTCAGTTGTAGAATAGGAGTTAAATAGTGCAATGGCTTCTTGCGGTAAATTTAGTATCGAGTCAAACAGGCAGGTAGTGCGAAGTCAGGCTCGAAGTATTATTTTTAAGGTGTACACGTTCTTTAAAAAATTTCAGAAAATGAAACTAAAATGAGTTATTGCAAAGAGTAAAACCGCGGAAAATGTGTATCAGATGGATCAACTTCCAATTCAAATGGGACGAGGTAATACGCTTCCCACCTTCCCAATGCCAATATCAGTTGGTGTGGGCTCAAATAAAAAGGGGGGTTGCAAACAGAAATAATACTTTTAAACTGACGGACGTTAAACGACTTGTTCACGAAGAAATTGACAAGGTAACACAACAGTCCTGGGAAAACTGCGTAAGACATGCAGAAAACCTCTAAGAAGACGGTTTTAAGAAATAAATAGCATGTGACCACATTTTGGAACCTGTAATCAATAAATTTGCAAGACTTAGACGATGAAGACAGTGACAATGACGAATTGTCTCTTAACGGAAGTGACATTGACAGCGATATGGATGAGCCACTGGCAGTTCCATTGGATTACAAAAACAGGTAATTCATAAACTATACTTATAGTATTGAAAGGATAAATAACTTGCGGAAATGCTTTTTCCAGTTTTCACTTTGACAAATGCATCATTGAAAAAGTTTGTAAAATATAATTTTCTTAGCCTTACGTCTACGCCAGGCAGACCTGCATGCTGTATGAGTGAGCGAGAGAGAGGGATATATAAAAGGAGTGGGGTAACAAGTTGGCAACGCTAAGTATGATACGGCATCTGATTAGCTGGACTCCAGAACCCCTCCCATTTGAAACACATAATAGTATTAAATTCCTTTAAAACAAGCATGTTTATTATACACTTTGAACTACCATAAAATATTTAAATAATATAAATTAACAAATACTTAACACATGCATATTAAATTCAGTATAACTTTGATAAAATAATATTAAATATAACAGCCATTTCAAACGTAGGGTAAAAACATTCTGGTTAAGTTTCATAAAGGAGTTAGTACAATAAGAGGACAGCAAGGATCCAGGTACTGTAGAGAGTAAAGGAGTTATTGTTTAATAGCCGCCACTGTCTCCATGTACCTGTGCTTTGGAAGCTTCTGTGCACATCCATAGTATCGTATTTCCAGAGAATGTCAGTAGGCCTCTGGTCTGTAAATGTCGAGGGCATCAATATCCCAGAGTCTACCTTATATTGATCAGTACCTTAGCCGTGTTCTGCTGCTATGACGTTCACAGTTGCCGGTGGTCTTTTCTATCGCTCTGTTCCTTTATGCTGCCTTTTTTGTCCTCCCTTTCATGGTTTTCAGAAACTACAGCCAGCGTTCTTGTTTCTCCGGTTCAAGTAGTTCAAAAAGAAACCAGCGAGACGCCTTCAGTTACTTGCAGGAAAGATATTGCGACATCGATCTAGCCTGACTAGTACGAGGGCTGTTAAATAAAGAATGATCATAATTCTTTTACGGACATAATTTTTCGCACTAAAATCCAATATTATTATATTCTGTTAGCTTAATGTGAAACATACACACCGTAGTAGTTTCATTGCTGATACTCCTGGCTCCCGCCTCTGAGAATCAGGTAAGTTCAGACATATTCAGTATCGCCTACCGCAGCAATGGAGGTAACACGCAAGGAACAATATGCGGTTCTGAAATTCTGCTTTCGCCTCAACAAATCTTCAGCTGAGGCCTATACAATGTTACAGGAGGCCTATGGAGAGTCTGTTCTTCCCTACATCACAGCACGAAGGTGGTATAAAATGTTGAAAGAGGGGAGACAATCAATTTCAAAGAAAGGTGGACCCGGTGCACCATTTACTGCTCTTACGGAAAAAAACATCAACTCTGCTGCTGCCATTGTGAGAGAGGATCGACGAATTGCCGTGAGATCACTTTCTGAAATACTGAACATTTTATTGGGTACCATCCACACGTTGGTGACAGAAACATTACACGTGAGACCTGTTTGTGCGTGATGGGTTCCAAGACTGTTGATTCCCGAACAGAAGGGCATTCGCATGCAGGTCTGCATGCAGTTAAAGTTGATGTTAGAGGAAGATCCGGTGCTAATTTTA
Organism: Mantis religiosa; assembly: GCA_030765055.1. NCBI lineage: Eukaryota > Metazoa > Arthropoda > Insecta > Mantodea > Mantidae > Mantis > Mantis religiosa. The sequence continues at coordinate 53,046,566 of CM060957.1, forward strand.
AAAGTAATCACTGCTGATGAAACTTGGCTATGTCGTTTTGATCCTGAGAGAAAGCAGCACAGCTCAGTGTGGAAATCTTCATCACCGACCCCCAAATAAGCAAACGTGGTTGCTTCTGCTGGAAAAGCTATGGTCGTCTCATTCTTTGATATTCATGGAATGGTTTATCAGCATGTTGTACCTGCACACACATCAGTAACTGGACAATACTACAAAGATCTCCTGGAAACATTGAAGGTCCATATTAGACGCAGAAGACCACATTTCCGTGAAGCAGGCTGGATGCTGCACCAAGATAATGCGCGGCCGCATATTGCCAATGTTGTTACTGAATATCTTACAAAAGTCAAAGTGAAGTGCATCCCTCACCCTCCCTATAGTCCGGATTTAGCCCCATGTGACTTTTTTCTATTCTCTAAATTTTTTGTGTTTAACGTCCTTCAACGTTAAGTGATATCGGAAGGTGAATAAATTGGGTGAAATGATGCTCAAATGAGGGTCCATGGCGCTTAGAGTTACCCGACATTCGTCTTGAAGGATAAGGGAAAACCCCTTAAAAACCTTATCCAGGTAACTCACACTTACCGAGATTCGAACTCGGGGCCTCTTGAACGTGAAGCAGACATGCTACCATTTACGCTACCGAGGCGGACTTCTCTAACTTGAAGAAATGCCTTCGTGGGAGGCATTAGTCATCATCAGAAGCAGTGGTGAAGGCTCCGGAGTCTATTTTGAAGGATCTCTCAAAAAATGGTTTCCAGCATGTCTTTGCAGACTGGCAGAAACGCTGGAAAAAGTGCATCGCATTCAGAGGAGACTATTTTGAGAAGGACCATTTAAATTATGAGGCTGTGTAAAGGTACGTTGTCAAAAAAAATTGATCATTCTTTATTGAACACCCCCGTACCTCATATTACACCGCAGAGGCGTCTACATTTATGAAAGTAGTCAAAAATAACATTACCTGTCCTGTTCCTTGAAGTATATTTTCTAATTCTTCTACCACATACCTGAAACAAAAAGAAAATATTTCTGTTAAAATAAGTGAAGAATTAGCTTATATGTATACTGCACTAGCAATGAAGGGACTCTTGTACAGTAAAGGCGCGTCACCAGGACGCCATCTCTGCAAAGTACCTATACAGATCAAAGATGGGCCTTCCCTCTACATTATTTTATAAGTAATGCCAGGATTTTGATGAAAAGTCATTTTTTTCTGATTAGTCATAGACGATACTTTTTGGAAATTAAGCGAATTCTGGAAAAAAATACGTTCGATATACGAGGGGGAACCCAAAAGAAACCGGACTCCGAGGGCGCTGCCACTCGTAGACGTGGTGCAGGTGTTAGTAGAGACCTTCATGAAACAGCTGTGCAGACGGCGTCAGTTTAGAGCTGAACGTGCAAGTGTGGTATTGTATTTCTCTGACTGTTGGCGGGTTACCTCTGCGAAGTCGTTATGGCAACTTTAATAGAAGAAAGAGTGTGTGTGAAATTTTGTTTCCTGCTTAAAAAACTGCAACGTAAACACACCAATTGCTTCAGGAAGCTTTCCAGGAGGACGCTATGAGCCGCACACAGGTTTTCGAGTGGTTTGGGCGCTCTAAACGTGGTGAGATGTGTGTTGAAGGCCAAGCTCGTTCTGGACGCCCTTCAATATCGCGAAATGAGAACATTGAAAAGGTTCGCCAGAAGATCAACGAGGATCGTTGCCAAACGATCGACCAAATTTCAGCAGCGACAGGAATCAGCTGGAGCTTGTGCCAGCGGATTTTGAGGGAGGATTTGTACATGAGACGTGTTGCTGCTAAATTTGTTCCACGCCTTCTGACACAGGAGCATGAATGTCTGTCAGGACTTGAAAACAGAGTCTGCACGTGATCCAAACTTCTTGAACAAAGCCATTACAGGGGATGAGGATTGGTGTTATGGGTATGATCCAGAAACCAAGCTAGCGTCAAGCTAGTGGAGGTCTCCCAACTCTCCCAGACCAAAAAGAGCAAGGCAAGTGAGGTCAAATGTGAAGACGATGATCATTGTCTTTTTGATGTTCGTGGAATTGTGTATCGGGAACTCGTATCCCTTGGCCAGACTGTTAACCAGCACTTTTACTTGGATGTTTTAAGGCGTCTGCGAGAGTATGCGAGGAGGAAACGCCCGGAACTTTGGCGATCAGGTGACTGGTTTCTGCATCACAACGCTCCAGCACTCACGGCCTTACGAGTGATCCACTATTTGGCATCTCAGCGGTGGTCTGTCGTTCTCCACGCTCCGTATTCGCCGGACCTAGTCCCGTGCGAGTTTTTCCTATTTCCACGAATGAAAGAAACGCCAAAGGAGGAGCGTTATGACGATGTGGTGGCGGTGAAAACAGCTTCTCAAAGGGCACTGGACAATATCAAACTTGAAGAGTTCCAAACATGCTTCCAACAGTGGAAAAAGAGACCTGACAAGTGCATCGCATGTAATGGAGAGTATTTTGAAGGAGACTGAAGTAATTATGTAAAAAGATTCATCAATTAAGTTTTTATGACAACAATCCGGTTGCTTTTGCCCCCCCCCCCTCGTATATGCTTTTTATAGGTAATCAAAATGCACTTTTCCCATATTTTTATAATAGTCATTTTTAACACGAATTTATAGGGCATTTTAATCTGTAGCCTGCATTCGGGAGGCCCGGATTCGATTCCAAAACTACAAGTTCTAAGACTTGGTGAGCCTATGCAAGATATGCTACAAAAATAAGCCGAGCAAATATCAAACTTGTTACTTATAAAAAACGATACTGAAATACAATATCTTTAGATTTCCACAATATATGAAGTATATCTTGAAAATTCTATAAATGGTTTGCGAAAATGTGTAGTGTTTAACGCCCGCTTTTACTACATACGGCACCGCAGACTGTGACACTGATGATACATGATATGAAGATGGAGCACCGGTGGAATGAGTTTGTGGAGGAAACTGGAGGTCCCAGAGAAAACCCACCCCAGTTCCGTGTTTTCCACCACAAATCTCACTTTGCGGTAGCCTGGGATCGAACCCGGGCCGCCTTGGTGAGAGCCAAGCGGTCTAACCACTGAGCCACGACCCGGCCACTGGTCTGCGAAGCCTATAATAGGAATACTTGCCTACTTACACATTGTTTCTATTTTGAGCAAAATTGTTAACGTTTATCCAGAAAGGCTTTATATGAGAGTTTCCCACTACAGAAACCGAAGAAGTGGATAAAATATAACCGATAATAAATAAAAAAATGCGAACAAGCTTTCAGAATGTACAGGTTCAATGATAGTCGTTTTCTTTCCCTAAGAATTTTAACTTGAACTAAATGGTGAACCAGGCTATTCGTGTATGAAGAGAATATTCCTGTAAATGGGGTAAAGTATATAAACCTTACAGTGGCTGCAATGGAAATCTTAACATGATAAGAAAAACAACAAACATTGACTTTACTTGGTTTTATTTTGAACTTCTCCATACAATTAGTATTGGGTCATATATCCCTTAACATGTATCACCTTCATGAGTCTCCTGGGCATTGCATCTGCTAGATTTTCAAAATATTTTTGTCCATTTCTACCTATAACTTCTTCAACGCCTCCTGCAGCTCCTTCCCATTTGAAGATTCCAGCTCTTCAATTTTATGATCCCAAGCATTTTCTATTGGATTTAGGGCCGCAGAATTTCCAAGTCAGTCAAGTACAGGATTATTATTGTCTTTTAACTTCTGAAGCATCTTTGTTCTGTGAGCTGGGGAAGCATCATGCATAAAGAAGTGACACTAATGAATTGGCCCAAATGTGACCAGATGCTGTTGCAACACATCTAAACAGGTACTTAAATTTAATTCATTGTTGCGTTTTTAGAGAGAAAGTACAAGAAACCTCTACAACTATTACCACTAGAGGCATCCCATATCAGCACACTTTCTGGATGTTTAACCGTTTTGACCGTAAACTTTGGATCACACCGTGACACATTTTTTGGTCTTATCACCTTTTTAGACTTTCCTCTGACCAATTTGAAAGTGCTTTCATCAGAAAACATTACTTTGCGCCAGTCCTCTGATGTTTAGTGATAATATGTTTTGCAGAAATGTACTCTTTTCTTCATCATAGCTTCAGTTGGTAGAGGCTTATTAGCAGCCACCTAATTGGTAAACCTAGGTCTTTTTGAAGCCGATGCTGAATAGTCAGGATTGTCTGGATGATTCTTGTTCAGAGCTGCTGCTGTAATCCAGGAATTAACTATCACTTCACGTTTTAGAAGGTCATCATTCCTTGGAGAAGTCTTTTATTTTACCACCTGAGCCTGTTTTTTTGAGTCGGTGTGGTGTCACATGGCAAAGGTCTGCTGCCATTCTCAGGTCGTAAATGAAACCTGTAGAGCAGCACCTATACGAATTAGAGGTGCCTCCCTCTAACAGAGTTAAAGCACAAGTCTTCTCCTCACAAGTGAGATTCTTGTGTACCATTATGTGTACTGGATGCAGAAATACACAGTTTCAAAAACAGAACTGAGATCAAAAATTGGATGACAACAACGCAAAATAAACAACTGCTGCATGCAAATACCAGAGGCAGAGACCTAGGCTGCTAATGAAAGGAAGTAGCTGATGTACACTCGAGAGTCACGGGATTGCGCCTCGCCGCCTCTCTGCCTCACTGACTCCCTCTCTCACTCCCCCACTACTCCCCCACTCCCTTACTTCCCCACTCCCTTACTCCCCCACTCCCTTACTCCCCCACCGCTCCCCCCACCGCTCCCTCCCCACCGCTCCCTCCCCACCGCTCCACCCCACCACCGCTCGCCCCACCACTTCCTCCCTTCCTCCCTTCCTCCCTTCCTCCCTTCCTCCCTTCCTCCCTTACTCCCTTACTCCCTTACTCCCTTACTCCCTTACTCCCTTCCTCCCTTACTCCCTTACTCCCTTACTTCCTTACTTCCTTCCTCCCTTCCTCCCTTCCTCCCTTCCTCCCTTCCTCCCTTCCTCCCTTCCTCCCTTACTCTCTTACTCTCTTACTCTCTTACTCTCTTACTCCCTTACTCCCTTACTCTCTTACTCTCTTACTCTCTTACTCCCTTACTCCCTTACTCCCTTACTCCCTTTCTCCCTTCCTCCCTTACTCCCTTCCTCCCTCCCTTTCTCCCTTTCTCCCTTGCTCTCTTGCTCCCTTGCTCCCTTCCTTCCTTCCTTTTTTGTAGTGGTGGGAGAAGAACAAACTGAGTGCATTGTGTATGTTTAGATTTTCCTTGCGTTTAAAGTGTAAGGATTTCCACTGCGGTGACTGTTATGTTCATAATCAGTCGTAATTTCTAAGCTTAAAACAGTGACGGAAGGACAATGATGGATATACACACAACTGTTCACGTTGTAATGTGTAGAACTCAGATGTCTTAAGCCAACAACTTAATAGTTCCTAGCCCAGGAATTACAAGAAAAATATTATTTCTTTAAATGTAATATGATGATAATCAAATACATTACTTATAATTGCAACAAAGGGTCACATTAAATTGTATTAGCAGCTGTTTTTAAACAGGCGAGCTCAACATAGGAAGTGAAGGCCAAAATATTTTCTGGGAGCTCGGCTGGGAATGTTAATTTACTGAAGTATACCAGAATATATCGTTAATTCATCTCTTCTTTACCAAATGTATAGAGAAGAGAAGGATTTTGTTTTATTTTTGTAGTTTACGTCCTCCAACGTTAAGTTATATCGGACGATGAATGAAATGGGTGAAATGATGGTCAAATAGGCCCGGGGTCCATGGAGCTAAAGAGCTACCTGACATTCGTATTTCAGGATGTGGGGAAAACCCCGCGAAAAACCTTATCCAGGTAACTCACCCTGACCGAGATTCCAACTCGGGACCTCTTGAACGTGTGGCAGACAGGAGAAAAGGAGACGTCATTAGATTATATATTATAATTTTGGAACCGCTTCGTAACGTACAGACGCAAAAAATAGTACTTCACGATATGAAATGTGCAAGGTTTGGCAGGAAATCCTGCTTTATTATGTAAAATTCCACGCCAGGTAAATCCTGCAAGCACGTTCTTGCGAAAATAAGACACAATCCTCACTACTGCTGAAAATCCGTTCTGCGGACTAGCTTGTCCGCCGTTCTTCATCGCGTTAACTGTACAAGGGAATCCCCAGAGATATGTTTTAGTCGTATAAGTAGATTATACATATTTGAATTCTGCAAGTTGAGGTACTTGCTGAAATTTTAATTTTAGGTTAATCCCAACTTCTACTATCCATAAAGGATTGAAATCCTAAGGGTACGCGTACAGTATTTACAGGTCTCAACCAACTAAGTGGAAATTACCATAATTATAAAGGAAGGAAAATTAGTGTGTGCTTAGTGTATAAGTATATAAGAACATTATTTTCAAAAAATAAATATGTTGCATACACATTACTTTATATGCTCAATTTTTCACAAAGTAATCTTTTAAAAGTGTTATTCAATTTACTTCACAGTCTACAAAATTTACTTTTATATATTCTCCTTAAAGTTCTTGTAGTAATGTGTTTTAAAGAGCGTTAACCACTAAAAATATATTCCAAGTAGAGGAAACTGCAAGTACGTATTAAAAATTTCAAACTAATAACAGGAATATTTCGTGAATAACAAAAATCCGTAGAATTCATGACCTAAATTGCACGATTCAACAAAAACAAATCCTTGGTGTAGATTTTTTAGATTTATAAGCATGTGACAGCCATTCAGGAATTTATAGACTGCCCTCAGTCTTTCAATTTCGTAGGGATCTCTATAACATAAGAAATTTGAATTAAAACCATCTTTGAGAAAATAAAAATGGTGAAATAATTCCGATATAGTGTTTTAGGATGGGTAGATTTTCTTGAAACCGGTATCGTTGCATCGTTGAAAAATGCTGAACCTAAGTATTGTCACCCGAACGTCAGAATTCCCGATAGAACCGGCTGGCAGTAGGGCCAGACGGGAAGCATTTGGGCAACGCCTACCCATTTGTCTCGTGTCACTAATGAAGGGATGATTAGGAGAGCGGCACGAGCCTGTACCATCTCTTTCCCCTCCTACCGGACGTCTGGAAACCTCGGGATAAATTTGCGCGCCGCGAACCTTCCAGAAACGGCGATCTTCCCTATATAAGGTCTGCAGTTGGCGAGTCAGTTCAGTTCTTGGCGAGCAGCCGTGAGGAGCGCCCAGTGATGGAACGGACTGGAAGACTGTGTACGTACATTGGAGGAGTGTACGTAACTGCGAATGCAGACGGGAACTGTGACGGACGAACTGGTGAATTGTAGTTGTGTGCGCTACGTAATTCTGTGTAATCGGCAAGTGTTCCAACTGTAATTCGGTGGAAATAAAGAACATTTCTAGTTTGTGCAATTGGACTTTAAATTTCACGAATCCTCAAAGACAGTATGTTTGTTTTTGAGTTTCCTCGCTACTTCCACACCACAGAAGAGGGCTTTCTCTTCTTGCTATGTTGTTCGCATGAACTAAGTCACACAACCGCGGGTAGACCCTCTTATCAAAAATTATTTTCTTGGATTTAAGGGACTCCAAAACTATGTTTAAAATAAAATGTTTACCTTAAATTTTTGGCTGGAATTAAACTACTTTTCCTCTTACGCAGTAGAGAACATAAAAGGTTTGATTTGCATATCAAATGATCCACATAAGAGAAATTCAGCTATTTAAGTTTTTCATATGTTTCCGTAACATTACATTCAAAGATTAAGTTTATCTACAACTGAAAATATTTTAAAAATTTATCCATACTGTCACATCCCGGCGCGCCGGCCTTCAAGTCCTTCAACCTCCTGCCGACGATGTCCTCTACCATGGCGTTCATGGACTTGGTGTTACTGTCGGCCTTTCCCTACAGGTCGTTAAAGCGGCTCGCCAGGTCTTCGACAAGCTCGTCCAACTACATGATGTCCTACTTTACGCCGGCCAAATGTTCCTCAAATTTGGCGGCGAGGGATTCGTTCGCAGACTTCATTTCAGATAATTCGGCCTTCATTTCCGTGGCCGAGTTGTCGTTCGCCGCTTTCATTTCTGTGGTTAATTCAGCCTTCATTGCAGTCATCGTTGCGGTCAAGTTGTTGTTTGTAGCTTTCATTTCCGTGGTCAGTTCGGTCTTCATTTCCTTCATCTTATCTAAAATCGTGGTTAAATAATCCAGAAAGAAGTTTGCTATGATTCTTACGCGACTGTCTTTGAGCATCAACATCAATTTTAGAAGTGTTTAATAGTCTTGTTTCCGTTTACTTCTTGCTGGACAAAACAATTTCGGTAAAATAGTGTCTGTAATGTGCTATTTTAGATACGGGCAAGAACATGGATGAAATGTGAAGCATCAGTTCCCTGGTAGCTAGCATTCAAAAATACTGTATAGTCTCGAAGTTAAAATTACAATACCCGAGAAATATCAGATAATGTTTGTGATATATCAAACTTGTAATAGTTTTCACTTCAATCTTTACTTATTTTTTAAACAAATAAAGGGTTGTTTGGAGGAGCGATATTTCTTGAAAACCTTATTCGTCAATCCCTACACCGTTATAATTTTCTTATAATTTACCTATAGGCAGAGCAATTACTGTATTCCACCCTCAAATTTCAATTTCGAGGTTTCTCCAGAAATACATTTATTCAAGACCACCTAAACACACACAAAAAAGATGTGTTTGAAAAACATGATGCCTATAATTATGAGCTATAACTGATTTCAAATAAGTACATTTATTGTGAAAGTTTCTAAAATGCCCGCCTCGGTAACGTGGTGGTAGCGAGTCTGCCTCACGTTCAAGAGGTACCAAGTTCGAATCTCGGTCAGGGTGAGTTACCTGGATAAGGTTTTTTCCGGGGGGTTTCCCTTATCCTGAAAGACGAATGTCGGGTATCTCTAAGCTCTATGGACCCTGGGCTCATTTGAGCATCAAATCGCCCATTCCATTCATCGTTCGATATGACTTAACGTTGGAGGACGTAAAACTACAACAACCACAAAAATAATGTGTAATAAAATATTCTAACAGAATAACTGCCGTTTACATTGGAAAATATTCATTATTCTGATTGTCTCTGAAGATTGTTAAAATTTCATGCGTTTAATATGTTTGAATGCGCCTTATAAATGTCTCAGTTTTTGAAGTAATCTTTATTCAGATTAATTGGCTGAGAGAAATTTTGTACAGTGTGATGCAAATAAACCTGAACCACTTCAATAGGCCATAACTTTTGAACCAATAATAGGACACGTGTGCAACTTTAGGAGAATATAATACACAATTGGCAGATTACATTACACTATTTATATCTCACAGAAAATGTCGGAAGTGTCCTCCACCAGCATATATGCATGTTTGCACTCGTCTCACCATATTCTCTAAAGTTTTACGGAGAGCATCTTCACCGATGTTACTTATTTCGGTTTGAATGGATTTCTTGAGAATATCAATTGTCCGTGGCCTATTCTTGTACAATGTATTCTTAGATAACCCACAAAAAAAACGTCCGGTGAGGTTAGGTCTGGGGATCTGGGAGGCCATAGTTATTTTGAGATTATTCCATTATGAAAGAAACTGGTTACAGGCTCCATGGTGTCATGAGATATATGGCACGTTGCTCTGTATTTCTGGAAATAACTTTCTCTCAATTCGATATCATCTCTGTAAAACTTCAGAGAATATGGTGAGACGAGTGCAAGCATGTATAGATGCTGATGGAGGACACTTCCAACATTTTCTCTGAGATGTAAATAGTGTTATCTTCCAATTGTGTATTATATTCTCCCAAAGTTGCATGTGTGTTCTATTATTGAAAGGCTATGGCCTACTGAAGTGATTCAGGTTCATGTGCATCGCACTATATGGTCAACCGGCCCGCCTCGGTAGCGTGGAGATAGAGTGTCTGCCTCACGTTCAAGAGGTCCCGAGTTCGAATCCCTGTCAGGGTGAGTTACCTGAATAAGCTTTTTCGGGGTTTTACCTTATCCTGAAAGACGAATGTCAGGTAACTCTAATCTCTATGGACCTTGGGCTCATTTGAGCATAATTTCACCCATTCCATTCATCGTCCGATATGACAACTTGGAGGACGTAAAATTACAACAAAAATAGTCAACCAGCAGAAATAGATAACTGCTTCTAATAAAAATTACACTTGGATCTTTTTAAAATCGTGATTTGTTTTGATTTTTATTTTGGAAATAATAGTCCCCTTGTTATTTATTGTTTTTTTTTAATAGTTCATAATGCATGTTATAGCAACACTTTTGGAATTTTATGGCGGCGTTTTTAAGATATTTTCTCCAAAACTTATATAGCAAAGCGTTCTTTGTACATATTACAGAAATATGAAAAATTTAAGGCATGTGAACGGAGTTTATAATATATTCTTTTTAACGTGAAGCTCACACAGACACACACAACGCAAACGCAATTTATTATGGTACCTTTAATGGATTCTGGGCCAAAAACAGTAATAGAAACTCTACTCAGGATACCACGCTGAACTAATAACTGCTAATTTTTCATATGCTCCGTTAAATGACTTTAGTACATTTAAAGTCATAAAGCTAAGATGAAAATCAGAGATGAGCCTATTCACAAGTCATGTGTCTTCACACACTGTAGACAGAACAGGCATGTGTTCATTCCAAACGAATATAAATCAACGCAACACTTCCTCTCTACTAGCGGCTCTGTACATACGTGTTGCGCTTCGCAGTCTCGAACCCGAGATCATTTCTATTGTCTGCAACTTCTCACACACAAGAGAGAGCGCTCCTTTTGTTCAGCCTTTTGCGGATGTCAACCCCGCTGTCACTGCCAAAGATCAATTGCTCTTCGCTATTGTCTTCTGCCAACGGTGCTCAAACCCGTGACTTTAGACTATGTTCCCTGCAACAACAGCACATAGGAGAATCGGTAAATGCAACACCACAAATGTGTGAGAATCGTTTCCAGCGAAAAGCAGCTGTGATAGCTGCTTTCTGTTACAGAAAAGCAAGTTGTGACAGAATTTTGCATTATTAGGTAGTACTTCTCCATTTAATCACGTATTTTACTTCCTGTTTTCTTGAAATAGAGAATGTGGTCTTTTGCCCTTCCCTTACTTAATCTAGTTTTATACATACCTGTATCACAGACATTGTATACCTGTAAGAGACTAATAAAGAAGACAGAGCCTCCAAGCCACTAGTCTCAGTACCTAGTGCTGGGATGGGCTATCTCGTGTTTTTGTGACCTCTGGGAAGAAATGAATGAATGAATGTGATGTGGTGATGAGATCAGGGCGACGATCCACGCTATCAAGGAGGGGCTCCAGAGACCTTTCCTAATTCCTTCACCAATTTGCGGGCGCCATCACCAACCCGGTGGTCCCAGGAACGATTCCCTCCGCAGAAGGGACACCATTCGACTTTCCAATAGGGCCACTTTTACCCAACATGGAATTCTGCAATCGTGAAGCACATGAATGTGAAATAGATAAAAGGAAATTATGAGGAAAGCAAATGATAGGAAACTCTTCCTAGAATACTAAAAATAACAGCATTGATCTAAAAACTTGAGAAGACCTTGCAGACAACCAAGCCCATTTTGCTCGATAAATAAGAATATAAAGTCATGCTTCATTATAAGCTTTCAAACCCCAAAATTGTCACTGAGAACCATTGGTTTATTTTAGCTACAATGTGGCATCAATTCAAGAGAAAGCAAAGCAATGGTGCATATGTCTGCGTATAAAAGCATGTATTTACGATGTATAGCAGTTTCTAAATATTAAAGCCAGGATGCAATTAGGGAAATTATGTTGCACTGCTACCGAACTTTCCTCTGTGAAGTGGATGATATGAGAACACCACACTTCGTGCAGTCTTTTAGACTGTGCAGACAGTGACTCATGGTCGCATTTTTGTGCTTTCCATTTATGCATGATGATTTGAGTGTAAGCAAGCTCTAGGGCAACTGCTTAAAAACTCCTATATCCTATATTCCATAGAGATCCGCATGCTCTAGGTTTCACAAGCAACGATCATTACAGTTTGAACTATGTCAAGGTTTAAAAAGCAGCATAGAGATGGAGGGATTGGCTTATGGCCCAAACCATCTCTATCTTTAAGAGAGGGAAACGGAATGACTGTAGCAATTACAGAGGAATATGTTTACTGGATACGGCCTATAAAATACTTTCTAAAATAATAAACAAAAGGTTGCAGAATATAGCTGAATGTCTTCTCTCGGAAGAACAACGTGGATTTAGAAGAGGCAGATCCTGTGTAGATAACACTTTTGTTGTTAAACAACTAATTGAAAAACATAGGGAGTTTAATAAAGAAACGCATATGGCGTTTATTGACTTTGAAAAAGCCTTCGATAGGGTAAACCGATGCAAAATGTGGCAAATATTGGGAGAACGAGGATACCCACAACAATTAGTAAAAATGTTACAATGCTTCTACTTCCAAACAAAAATAAATGTGAGGAACAATGGTAAAATTTCTAAAAAAAATCTTACTAATCAGGGTGTCAGACAAGGGTGTCCTTTATCACCTACACTTTTTACTATTTATATTGACGACCTAGTGTGCAATTGGAAGTAGCTAGTGAATGTAGGTTTTAAAATTACAAATAAAAACTTTTTAAATATTTTATTGTTTGCTGACGACTTAGATATTATGCAAAATAGCGAGTCTGCCCTGCAAAAATCTATTTTTAAACTTACTGAACTTTGTAAGCAATATAATATGAAAATTTCTTTTATAAAATCAAAGGTAATGGCATTCATTGGGAAAGAGCCAGTTAGAACAGAAATAGTTATAAATAATCGTTGCGTTGAACAGGTAAGCCGATTTAACTACTTGGGAACTGATGTTAGTTATGACAAGGAATATGATGTCTACAATAAAATATGCAAATTTCAAAGAGTGTGTGGAGCAATAAATAAAACTTTTAGAAACAAAATACGTAAAGAAACAAAATTAAAGTTCTTCAAAGTTATGGCTGTACCTATACTGACATACGGAAGTGAGACTTGGACGTTAACTAAAAAGTAACAGAGTAAAATACAAGTTTCAGAAATAAAATTCTTGAGAAGTGTGAAAGGATGCACGAAGAGGGACTTAATAAGAAATGAAAATATAAGAGAAGAGCTGGACATTTTTAGTATGAATGATAGGTTAAAAGATCTCAGACAAAAATGAAAGGAACATGTTGAAAGAATGCCAGATAATAGACTTACAAAAAAAAAAATATTACAGTATCATCCTAAAGGTAGGAGATCGGTGGGCAGACCCAGGAAACGATGGCTGGAGGACTTCGAAGGCGGAATAGGCACTTGATTGACTGTACCATGAAATGAAGAACAAGAAGAATAAGAAGAAGAAGAAGAAGAAGAAGAAGAAGAAGAAGAAGAAGAAGAAGAGATGGAGGGCTGTATACGTAGGAAGTCTAAAAGGTAGGTGAAAAAGTATCTCATCTCCTGGCCGACACAAATCCTCTAAATCTGCAGCACTGGAACATTGTGCATTGTGCATGTGCATCATACGAACATTACACATGCGCATAGGTACTGTATGCCCACGACAAGAAGGCCAGAGGAGAATGAAGTGCAGAGGAGCTTGAACGGTTTATCTGCTCCGGCAGCGGATCTGTCTACTACGAAATGGGTGTATGAGGGTGCATATAAGTCACCCATGCTGCCAGTTCTAATGTTTGTTGCAGTAAATGCAGCGATAGGTATTATGTATGGCTGAGTAATGTCACAACACTTATGTATTTTAAACGATCCTTACATCCTTGCCATACTCGGAGGGAGAGCATAAACACCGTACGGACAGAAAAACTGATTACTTACACATTCCTCAAGCTTGCCTTGTTGTCCCGGGCAAACATTATAAGGTGCAAATTGTTCACGATGAATGAAAGGGGTGAAATGATGTTCAAATGAGTCCAGGGTCCATGGGGCTTAGCACAAGCGGAAAACCCTGAAAAAACCTTATCCAGTTAACTCGCCCTGACCGAGATTTGAACTCGGGACCTCTTGAACGTGAGGCAGACATGCATGGCAATGCTCTAGCGTAGGCCTGTCGTTTCCCTGACAAAAGTCTTTTAGGTCCTTTTCGAGGAGAGAGGGCCTATATTAAAGAAACTGCTTACCCAACAAGAGTACTTTGGAAATATCAACCTCTCACATGCACCTTAAAAACAGTAGTAGCTAACCATAATCGTGACTTGGAGCCACCCTAATCCAAAATTTCGTATCGCTTGGTTATCTTTCGTATCGCCCCCATAAAAACACAATGCCTCCGCCCACGACACCTCTCACACCTCCATCCAACCATTTATCCACCTATCTTCTTTCTCGTGGTTGTGCCATTGTGTCCATGTAAATATGTTTACAAAAAATCAGCACGCTAGTTCCAACTAGGGTTTTAAAATCTATTTGCCTACATAGCTTCCTTCTTAGGTTACAATTTGAGCAGAGCTTGCTTCTTCATTGACACAATATAAGAAGTGAATTTACGGAGAGAAATGGGGTCTTCTTTTTTGTGAGAGAAGATCAGTTCTGTAGGTGACACTGTTACAGGCCATAGAAAATGCTAATGTTTAAAAAGGGAATCGAAGCTTTAAAACACCCGAAATTCCTTTTCTCCTCTCTACTTTTTTTGGTAACAGAGCAAAGGAAAACTAAAGTGGAAAGAAATAAAAGTGGCTGGAGTCGTAAATTTGTGCGAGTGTTTGCCGCAAGCCGCGTCGTCAAAGAGCACTAAAACTCAAAAACTTGCCGGTGACATTCTTTCTCATTTCTTTTGTCCGCATTTCTCTGCATTTCCATCCTGTTTTCGCGGTTCACTTCTTTCCCCTCTCTTTTTTATTTTTGTCGTAATTCCCCACCCTGGAGCTATTTTGAAAACACTTCCAGCCTGAAATTACCAGGGAATGGTTCTCCGTTATCTTCTCCAGCACTTAGACCCACTCCATTTGTTTAGCTTCTTCATTTTGTGAGAGGTGGTGCAATTGTACCTAGCCAGATAATGCATCATGCAATTTAATTTCCCTAAACCTTGACTTTCTAAAGGCGGAAAGAAAATAAAAACTGCTCTACTTTTGTATGTTTATAAGCTCTATACTCTTGGGTATTGCTTACCTCTTAAAAGACAAATGGAGGTCATGTAAACAGGAAGTTACCATCTTGATACAAACGGAAAATAGAGCTGTGCTCAGTTCAAGTGCTACAGTCTTCTGGTTCAATGTGGACTGTAATTTTTTCTTTACAATACTGTGAAAGTTATATGTGATAGTTATTTATAAAAGAAAACATTACTCAGCGATCTGGTTTTACGATATAGTATGAGCGTTGAATTCGGGATATCCCTCGTTCGATTCTCGTTGACGTCCAGTTTGACCATAAGATTTTCTATTAGCAACTTTGCGCTTCTCTGACCTGCGGGCTTTAAGCCTCTCTCTCTCTCCCTCTCTCTCTCTCTCTCTCTCTCTCTCTCTCTCTCTCTCTATCTCTCTCTTGGCAACAACGGTTCTCATATAGGTCGCAGTACAAGAGATGAAAAGTACAAGAATGCAGTACAAGAATTATGAGTGATATTTGAATTTTATGATTTGTTAAAGTTCTGTATATGATTTTTGTTATTTTTAAATGATTTTAATATCATATTATGAAGATTTTTTATTTCTATAAATTTGATATGTTATTTAATTTTTGTTTTGATTAGTTAATTTCAACTGGTGCTTAAATAATTAAATTGATTATTCTTAATCATTTTGAAATTTTAAAATGTTGAAATGTTATTTTTTTTCTGAAATACTGCAGCTTTATAAGTTTTTGTCAGTTTTTAAAAGTTTTTGAAAGAGTTTATATTAAGAACGTATTTTTTACCAGTACGCCAAATATCGATTACCAGTATTTGTATTATATGTAAATTAGTAGTCCTTTTGTATTATTTTTTTTTTAAATGCCTTTAAACTTTATCTGAAAAATTTTGTAGTGTAATTGTAGTATTTTTGTAGTTTTTTTTTGGGGGGGGGGATCTTAACAAATAAGAATTTGGTAATTATGTCCCGGTATAAGAAATTAAGAACTGGGAGGTAAATTTTAAGCTTTTATTTAATTAATAATTTACTTAACTTATTTGCCTACCTATTTATGTATATGTATTTATATATTTATTTGTTACCCATGAATGAATGTGCCTGCCTGCCTAATCACCTAAACCTATATCTTTATTTATTTCTTTATGATTTATTATTTAGTTATTTATTATTTACTTATTTATTATTTACTTATTTATTATTTACTTATTCATTCATTCATTTATTTATTTAGTACAAGACATGCTCCCCTCTATTATATACCGTACAAGCTAAAATATAAATATGCCTCAATTTTGATTAACCAATCAGCAATGTAACTGAAGGTGTCATAACAGGTTTTCTTCCATAAACATGAAGTTTAATAATTATTTGCATATGCTATTTTAAACTCCTTAATATAAATTATACTTTCTAATTGATTCACTGCTGTAAATTTTAACTCAGCAAAAGGCTTTATTTGCAGGAACCACATTAAGTATGGAAATTAATTGTTCTTTCACACTGGCCTTGAGTAGGCTAAATTGTGGAAACGCAGAGTCAGACTGAAAAATTCAATGCCATAGTAGGGAGTTGAACTACGGATCTTCTGGTCTCCGTCCAGCCGCTCTCACCATTGAGCTACTATGTCCAACGTGCCGATATGACATTGATATCTCCAAGTGACTCGTATTTTTCCCGGTAAACCACTTAGGAGTTCTCATAAACACATGAGACAACTACCTTAATGGCGACTTGCAGCGTATATGTACCGGGTTTTATAGTTAACCACTATTAGGTCAATTATTGGAAATTAATTGTTCTTTCACAGTGGTCGTGTGTAGGCTAAATTGTGGAAACGTAGAGTCAGACGGAAAAATTCAATTCCAAGCGGGTTTGAACCACGGATCTTCTGGTCTCCGTCCAGCCGCTCTGAGAACGCCTAAGTGGTTTACCGGAAAAAATACGAGTCACTTAGAGAATTTAATGTCATATCGGCACGTTGGCCATAGTAGCCCATTGATTATATAATACTCACTTAATATTTTGCTTTATACCTTCTATCTTCCTTTTGGTTACAGTTGTTGGCACAGCAATGGTCTGGTGATTTTAATCATTGAATTTAATGGTTACATATGTTCCACACTTAAAACAGCAAACACGAATCCTCTATTTCGCAAGATATCTGAAGCTCCTATATTATGATATTTCAGATTATTGGTAAAATATTTTAATTATAATAATTTGCACTTTAATATTTGTATTTTAGTTAATTTTGATCAACTTACAACCGTTATGTTTAAGACTGGTGATGTATTAACTCGCAGTAAACAGTGCTAACTCTTTAACACCAGTCTTTTTTATCGCGTGACTTCTGCTGTTTTTAAATAGAGTCGCCCTTGGCCATAAAATGCAACATCCACCAGATGGCTTACGTCTCCTTCTCGCTGCATAACTCTAAAGCGGCTACAACAAAAAAAACAGCATCGTCATATAAAGAGACCCCTTTTTTCACACACCTCGTCATGAATGTTGGTTCTTTTGTTGGTGCACAAACTCGCAGAAATGTTTGTGTTATACGTTTCATAATGGAAGATCTGATGATTACAGAGATCACAATAAGATTTACAAAGACCGCTTTGTGCGCAAAATGGTATTTATAATGCATGACTTTGTTGTTTAGGATAGATAAACCAAAGCACCTCCTCGTCTTCGTAAATAAGCTTTGGTTAAGCACTGGAACAAATTGGAAAGTTGTCTTTACGGAGACAGAGACTGTCTGGAAATGTTAAAATTAGAAACCCAATGTCAATATTTTCTCATTATACGTTCAACACAACTAATTGAAATGTTAATATAATGTTCACAAATCATTGCTTATCAACATGGAAGGCAAATAAAAATAAATCACTAACAAAGAGTGTCCACATTGAAATTCAAACATATTTTTGTATATTTTATGACTTAAAATAAAATCATATACGCTAAATGCATTGCATAGTAAAATAATTTACTGTATATTAAGTTTCCGGGCTTGTAGGCCATGGTCCACTAGGCTGCATCTTCCCAGACGTTTCGCTTGCTCATGGGTAGATATTTTCCGGATTACTGTCCGGCCGAACCAATCACAATAGGACAACCCCCGGGTCGCTTGGATAAACACGCCGCCCAGAGAGCTACAGTCACATCATGGGGATTATGACACCAGAAGACGCCGGTGTAGGAAATACCCAGTACCTCGAATTGCTTGTGGGCACCCGAGATAACACCATCGCAACTCCATTGAGCAACAAATGCCGATATCCGCATTTAATGCAGTAAAGAGCTGATTGGTCTCAAAATGTTATCCCCTACTAATCACAATACTACATTTGAACACTCCGTCCAGGGGGCAATGGGTCTTCCATTCTGTACACTGATCTAAATGAGTACCTTGTTACTACATATGCCTCTTCCTAATTAAAATCAATAATCTACCTAAAATTTCCAGAAATAAAAAGCTATCTCCAGCTAAATCCCATGGTAGGTGGACATCTGAGTGCAGAGAGTCTACTCCCATTAGCCCCGTCCCCGTAGGAACGAGACCCGGGTCTCTTTCGCCCAGGGAGAAAGACTCTCCGTGGGTTTTTCCATTAGGCCAGTACCTAGTTTACCTAAACTGGCCCCCCGCTTGTACTCAAGACGGGACGGAAGTGGATACGCCACTTACGCGCGCCAACCCCGAAGGGAAGACTACCGATTAGACCTCGGTGGGGCCGCCTGGCGATCTAGCACACCTTCTACTAGCTGAGCAGGCTAGTACCCGGAAACTTATGGCTTCCCTCAACCCGGTCCGCAGACCTACCCAATCTCCCACGGGTATCGGGAACCACTGCCCCTCCGAGACCTACCCATCCGAACAACTCCCGAAGGAGGGGCTCGGCTGTTCGGCCCGGAGTACCTTCTAGTAACGTCAGAGGTGTGGTAGGTGGACAGACAGCTATAATATTAAGGCTGAACTCAGCCTGCCATTACGTAGCTCGTTGCTCGGCTGGTCGGCCAATTGGCATAGTCACAATCGCCGTCCAAACTTCGGTGAAAACACTTGAACCTTGCTAATGCCACTGAAGAATCGTAACGAAAGCGTAGACATAACATCTGGGAATCAGTAGCCCAGTGGACCCCGACCTACAAGCCTGAGAATTTGTTTAACTAATGAAAAGACCAGGCGAGGAAACTTGTGAACGTCAATGAAATTTCCATGGGTGTAATACATCATTTCTTAAGATAACAAAAGTAATAAAAGGGCTGGCTCCGTAGCTCAGTCGGTAGAGCACCTGCCTGCCTTGCTAGGGGTCCCGGGTTCGTTTCCCGGGGGTGGGAATTTTTCTCCGACCAAGATAATTCCCCATCTTCCCCAGAGTCTGGAAGTATGAATGGGAGTGTGAATGTGTGCGTGATCTAATGACTAAAAACTAAAGATAACGAGTTAACACCTTCGATATGTTCCAAAAGCAGAACGGCCGCCGATATGACCATAGCAGTTAAAGGCGGGGTATAAATGGAACAAAAATAAGTAATAAAAATTGAAATGTTTTTTTCCTCCTCTCTGAAAATGTTTTAAGGAATGATGAGGCACCCGAGCCAGCCTCGGTAGCATAGATGGTAGCATATCTGCCTCACGTTCAAGAGGTCCCGTGTTCGAATTTCGGTCGGGGTGAGTTACATACATAAGGTTTTTCCGCGGTTTCCCTTGTCCTAAAAGAAGAATGTCAGGTAGCTCTAAGCTCCATGGACCCTGAGCCCATTGGAGCATCATTTCACCCATTCCATACATCGTCCGATATGACTTAAGGTTAGAGAACGTAAATTGAAGATGTATTCCTTCAATAATATGATATAATAAATAATATTTGATTGTACGTGCCCAGTACTCTCATGTGTATTTTTGGAGGCATTTAAACATATTACACGAAATATAAGGTTCTAACAGTACACTATAAAATATATAAATATTTTTCCTCCCGTCCTCACCAATGCTGCTGTTAGGAGTCGCTCGGTTTCCCTCAGAGCGGGGGAGCCGAAGCATTTGACCTGAGATACCAGAGTTGAGGGGTCGACCAACGCCTTGGATGACGACAAGATGAATCATGAACGAATTGGTGAAATGATGGTGGGAGAAATCTGAGGACACAGAGGAAACTCACCCCGGATCCATGTTGTCCGCTTCAAATCCCGCTTTGCGGTCCCTTGGGATCAAACCCGGGCCGCTTAGGCGAGAGTCAAGTGGTCTAACCACTCAGCCACGGCGCGTCCACATAAAATATATACCGAGAAACTGCTATACAATGCAATATTAATGATTGTAATCATGACTTCTCGTTAAGGCAGCTCATTGACTTCCCCAAGACAAATTCGGGCTACTTCGTTACTATTTATAGAGAAAATTTCATTGGTAAAAGACATTAGGAAGTTAAGTAAGCTTAATTTAACCTTATTTTTTCTCAATAACCCACAGACAACAAATCTATTAACAAAATACCCGAAATATAAAACAATGAAAAGCTAATATTGTATGTGTTTATCACTTATCACATTTGATAGTTGTCAAAGAGATCTCTCGCTGTTCCTTTGTTAATTTTTAAGGCCGTGTAAATGTAATTATTGTTATATCCATTGCAAATTGTGGAGCTACTGTGAGTGTAGTTGACAAAGTTTATGACAGAATAAGTAACCTAGTTTTAATACAACAAATTTAGTCCTATGTTTCCCTGGTTCATTTGTCTCTTGTCATTACAGTAAATTTCATAAATATATTATCCACTAGAAATTTCATATAGGAATCCTCACAACATAATATAGATACTTAATATAGTTCATATACAATTATGTAGCAAAAATTGCTCTTCTCTTGCACCTCATAAACAGCCGGAACAGCTTAAGGAAGACAAATCTTTGTACCCATATGTCAAAAGTGTAGTCTCATAAATAGCTGTCCGTTAAGCTGCTTGCATGCAAGGTTTCTATTTTTGCTTTATATATGTCTTTGGTGAACCCAGGGCCCGTCTTTGAATGTTCGCGAAGATGAAGGAATATCAGCTTTAAAATATATTTCCCCTCCTGCTTTCCAATCCTGAGTAAGCGTCGTAAGTCAAATCCTGCAATATATTTAATGTAAACCTCTCCTCCTGATGTTTATGCCTCTGCATATGCAGAGAGCAGAATATTATGGATCCCAGGTAAATATCTAGTAGATATACATAAACAAATTTTTAGAGGGCAAAAAATGCGTAGGCTATCAACTCAGGGAAACAAATTAACATACTGTGGATACTATCACATAGAAAAATTAATGGCAATGAAGAGGCAGATGCAGCAGCCTATGAAGCAACCAGTTTACCTCCAGATAAAACAATTACAACCATTACTTAGAAAGATTGTATTCTCTATATTAAGAATTACAGCAGAGAAAACTGGAAAAAACAGTGGTGTAACAACTCAAGCAGTAAACTGCATGATATAATGTTTAACGGAATATTAAGACCTCCTCTCAAACAACTGAAACGTAAAGAGGCTTTAACTGGACCAACAATTGGTCATTGCAGAATCACGCATTCACACATCATAGTGTCACCCGAACGTCGGGACTTCCTGTGGAGCCGGCCGGCGATGGGTCCGGACGGGAGGCGTTTGCCCACGCTTACCCATTTGTCTTATAGCGGTAACGAGGGGTGGCTGGAAAAACATTACTGTGCCATCTCTTTCCGCACCCCCTGAGTTCTCGAACATAAGGATATTTCATCTAATCCGGAACCTTCTAGATTGGCCAGTTGGTCCTATATAAGCAACGCGTCGGGCTGGAGGTCAGTCAGTTCTTGGCGAGCAGCGTGAGGAGCGCCGAGTGAGTTAACGAACAAGAGGACTGTGAACGTGCTTCGGACCTGCGAGTGCAGTGGACCTGTGACAGACGAACTGGTGAATTGTAATTGTGTGCATTACGTAATTCTGTGTAATCGGCAAGTGTTCCGGCTGTAATTCAGTGGAAATAAAGAACATTGTTGGGTTCGTGAAATTAAAAGTCCAATTGCACAACTCAACAATGTTCTTTATCCCAGCCATCCGCAGGCACTGCCGTGACTACTCGGACTGCTGCGGCACGCTCCTTCTCTTCCACTCTTGTACACTTGCCGCACTCCTCTGGACATGGTGTCAGCGTTACCGTGGCTGTTCCCCCAACAATGTTCTTTATTTCCACAAAATTACAGTCGGAACACTTGCCGATTACACAGAATTACGTAATGCACACAATTACAACTCAGCAGTTCGTCTGTCACAGGTCCACTGCACTCGCAGGTCCGATGCACGTTCACAGTCTTCTTATCCGTTAACTCACTCGGCGCTCCTCACGCCAAGAACTGACTGACCTCCAGCCCGACGCGTTGCTTATATAGGACCAACTGGCCAATCTAGAAGGTTCCGGATTAGATGAAATATCCTGTATGTTCGAGAACTTAGGGGGAGCGGAAAGAGACGGTACAGTGATGTTTCTCCAGCCACCCCTCGTTACCGCTATAAGACAAATGGGTGGGCGTGGCCAAACGCCTCCCGAACGGCCCCATCGCCGGCCGGCTCCACAGGAAGTCCCGACGTTCGGGTGACACTATCTAAGGATCCAGCCTCCACATGCAAGATGTGTCAGACAGCTTTAAAAACTGTACATACCATCACTAAATGTGCCACATATACAGTGTGGCGGACGAAGAACAAGCTTCCCTCTGATGATTCTACTGTACTTAATGACCTTACTAGAGGAACCTCGGGCCGAACATTCGGGCCCCTTCCTTATAGGGAGTTGTTCGGATTGGGTTGTACTCGAGGGGGCAATGGTTCCCGATACTCGTGGGAGATCGGGTACGTCTCTGGACGGGGTTGAGGGAAGCCATTAGTATTCCCGCGTACTAGCCAGCATAGCTGGTAGAAGGTGTGCTGGATCACCAGGCAGCCCCACCGAGATCATATCGGTAGCCTTCCCATTTTGGAGTTGGCGCGCATAAGTGGCGTATCCACTTCCATCCCGTCTTGAGTCCACAGCACCAGATGGGGGGGTCCTTGTTAGTCTCTAGGTCTTGCCCTATGGGAAGCCCCACGGAGGCGCCGGGCGCCCTTTTGGGACAGCTCGGTAAATCCCTGGTTGAAGGAGGCCCGGATCCATGGTCCTACGTGTCCAGGACCAATGGGAGTAGAACCTCTAGCAATAACTGTACTTAATGACCCTATAATGATCAGTAACATTCTGCAATTGACAAAAGACTCTACATTATTTCAGTTATAATATTACTGCAGAGATGCTCAATTCTGTAACACACGCTTCCTTCCGCTACACGTGTTGTGTTCCCCACACTAGTGACCAAGGCAGCGAGAGGCAAAGGTAGGAGTTAGAGGCTACTAACGTTTGGCGCAATTCCTCAAACCTTCCTGTCCAATCCCCTGCAGTAGTAACTTCCTCAGTCAACAGGTGGCAGCACTGCATCCACTTGCAAAATGGCTGCCATCGAAATTCCTATTAGACAGCGTTCTGTGATTGAATTTTTGACTGTGGAAGGTGAAACGCCAATTCGCATTCACGAAAGCCTAAAAAGTGTGTATGGTGATGTAACGGTGGATGTCAGCACTGTTAGACGATGGGTTCGTCGCTGTAACGAAGCTGAAGGGCAAACATCATTGGCAGATGAAAAGCGAAGCGGCAGGCCGGTGACTGCAGTGACTCCATGCACATTCAGCGAGTCGATGACATCATTCGTGGTGTTCGCCGGGTGAATTGTGTCGCATTAACTCCCAAGTCTTTCCTCACACCCCATATAGACCTGACCTGGCGCCATCAGACTTCCATCTGTTCGAGCCACTAAAGGAAGCTCATCGTGGGATTCATTCTGAAGATGAGGAGGCTGTGAAAACGTCCATGCGTCAATGGCTTAGGAAGCAAGACCGTGTGTTTTACCACACTGGAATACATGCCCTAGTTAAAAGGTCGATCAAAACTGTGGAGAAGGACGGAGATTATATTGCATAGTGACGGATTAATCGTCAATATTGTAATTTTCAAGCTATGTAAATTGGATTCAATTTTCTTGGCAATTAAAAGAGAAAAAAATAGGAGGCATTAATTTTTGACCCTCCTATTTTGCTCTCCTTCGAAGTTTCCAAGTAGTGAGGCCCCACACGAGTTACAAATGGAACTACTTTTACTGCAAAGTTCCAGGACAGTAAAATGTTCTGTAAAGGAAGATGGGAATTACTTAAATCTTTGCCCTGCAGTGATTATGTATCAGGGATTACGTTTGTTTGCATCTAATTTAATGACAGTCTTTGGCTCTACATATATCTGCGAACAAACATTTTCAGAGATGAATATTCAAAGTTAGTATAGCAGTAAGATAAAAGCGATCGCCTTGCCTATCTTATGAAACTGTGCACTGTGCACCCCATATAGACGACTTTGTAAAACATAACTTGTGCCACTGAAGTCATCCTAGTTAGAAAGGAGAAAACTATGAGTGCCAATGCTTATGATTTCCTCTATGTCAGAATGCTAGCGATGTTCCGCCACTGGAACTAGGTAAACACAGGTGAACGCGCGATTCTATCGTAGCGGGTGGAAAGATGGGATTTCAACCTCCCATTTCCTGCTTTAATTGAGCACACACAAGTATTAGTGCATCACTATTGTTCTCAAGACTGTACTGTCTTTAATATTTCACTTTATTGTAAACCCACCAACCAATGTTATAAATATTCATTTAACTTTGGAACATTGTAACAGAATGTATTATTACTGTGTTAACATACATATTATGTAATTACTCTGTGTACAGTCACAATATGACCATGTAGTTACCACCTGTAAACAATTTTGAAGAAGAAAAATACGAAAGCAGATTTAAGTAGTCATTACTCTCTTGTTCTGTACTTCTATGCCTTTTAATAATAATGGGTGTGTAAATTTCAAAAAGAACTGAACCTTTGATATTGTAAATAAAAAATAGTATGCAAGTATCACATAACCAAACACTGGCGAATATTAAAACATAAGTTTAAAAATAAATGACATGATTTCGAACAAACCACACATTGCAGGTGATCAAGGATTTTTCAACAGACTACTTAATAAATGACGTGTAATGGACACAAAGTTGGATTTCCAAGAATATTAATAAAATTAAGTATAACAGCAAAAAGGGGCACAAGTTGCAAAATAGCAACTAACAATAAATATAAAGACAAATAAACAGTAATAATTACCAAGATGTTCAGGCAAGGCTACACTGAAAATTCGCCGAAAAGGTTAAATATCATTGATTTTTTTTCTTTGCGTTTTAGGTAGCTTAGTGTTTGTAGTAATAGATGGCGTGCCATTTTTACCATTTGCACCATTTTAGGCCATCACGTGACAATTTAAAGAGACTTTAACAATCGTTAAAAGTAACAATCATTACTTTTAAGTTAATTTTCTAAGAAACGTTTTTCTATCACGTTTCAGTATACAAGTATGCGTCAAATTTTTCATTTAACTTGGTGAGACTTAAAGGATAGGTCCAAAATATGTAAATAAGGAACTTCACATTCCCCTTTTTGTTAATGCTCATGTTTTGGAAATTATAAAGAGTTAAGAAATAAGAAATGTTAATATTTTCAAAATTTTGGGAGCTAACACATGAAAAATATTTTAGAACAAATGCTACAAGAATATTCCAAAAAATAAGAATGCGGGTCTTTTATAATTGCTCTGTACTAACCGAAAACAAAAGCTCGACTTAAGAGGTCAAATTTTTTGACAAGTAGAACATTTTTAATTTTTACAATATTGTCTCATAAATAATTAATAATTAATGAACTATTTGGTGTAGCAACATAAAAATTTACATGCAAGATTCAAATGATATTCTAATTAAAGGCTAAATTTGCTTAATGTCAGGTTTCTTATTATAGAAGTTGGAATTTTCGGTGTAGCCTTACCTTAACATAGACCGGCCCTCGTAGCCATTGTCGCTAAAGCGTATGTCTCTAGCGTTCCGCTGCGTAGAGGTCCGCGGGTTCGAGTCCCGACTTGGGCATGGGTGTTTATGTTTACAGTGAATATTTGTGAAACTAAGGAAAACAGATAAGAAAATAAAGGAAAATAATTATAAAAACGGCTAAATGAGGAAAAAGAAATAATATATATCTATACACATAGATATATATTTTTCTATATTAAAAAACACTTTCTACCGCAGCGTGTCATACGAATGAGGTGACAGATGTCATTGAATTCTTCAAAGAACATTATTTCCAGATAGCGGAACTTTGAAATACACTTCACTGAAATTTTATAAAATAACTGAAGCTTCCTTGTTTGTATCTAGAGGTCAACAACTAAAATATAAAATAAATACAGGAGAAATTAAGGTTCTTTCTCGGCATCTGGCCATAGGATAAAAGCAACAATCATATCACAGATGAGGTAATCATATACAAGCTGTTGTAAATGTGAATGTCTAAGCCGATACACAATATGATAGATATAAAAACATTGAACACTTATGATAAGGACAATAAAATAGGTAAATAAGGGTAATTAAAATTGTTTCATGCGAAATTACACCTTAAACCTTCCTGGGAACTCAGTACCCATAGAGTATGAATTTTCGACATGGTTATTTATTTAAATATAATTAAATTTTGCCTCCAAAATACCCGTAGTTTAGAATGTGAGTTTTTAATAATGTGTCCTTATATTTATTGCAGTGTAATTCATAATACATTTCTATAGTATTCTTATTAACTCTTAAATATCAAAGCTAGAAATTTAAGCGAAGTTGTAAGAAATTGCAATTGATATGAAAGACACCCAGCGCCCATGTATTCCAAGCAGTGGAAGAAAACCAACAAAATATCGAATTTTTCATAAGAGTGAGGCAACACAATAAGAAGGGGGCTTATAAAAATGCTATTCCACAACGTATCGTCAGCAACTTTGATTAAATGTAAACCAAAAGTTGCCCGAACACTACCCAAATATCGTGCTTGGCAGAAACTAAAGTTAATTACTAACTCATTAATTAATGTCTCATTAATTTGCCTAACTTGCCAACGTTGATATACGAGGGCTGTTCAATAAAGACTGATCATAATTTTTTTACGGTAATAATTGTTCCCACTAAAATTCAATCTTATTATATTCTGTTAGCTTAATGTGAAACAAACACGCCGTAGTAGTTTCATTGTTGGTACTCTTGGTTGCCGCCTGTGAGAACCAGGCAAGTTCAGACATGGTCAGTATCGTCTACCGCTGCAATGGAGGTAACATGCAGTTAAAGTTGATGTTAGAGGAAGATCCGGAGCTTCTTTCAAATGTAATCACTGCTGATGAAACTTGGCTACATCATTTTGATCCTGAGAGCAAACAGCAAAGCTCTGTGTGGAAGTCTCCTTCTTCACCAACCCCCCAAAAAGCAAAAGTGGTTGCTTCCGCTGGGAAAGTTATTGTCCACTCATTCTTTGATATTCATGGAATGGTATATCAGCATGCTGTACCTGCACACACATTAGGAATTGGACAATACTACAGGGATGTCCTGAAGACATTGCAACTCCATATCAGGCGCAAAAGACCACATTTCCGTGAAGCAGGCTGAATGCTGCACCGCGATAATGCGCGGCCGCATATTGCCAATGTTGTTGCTGAATATCTTGCGAAAATTAACGTGAAGTGCATCCCTCACCCTCCTTATAGTCCGAATTTAGTCCCATGTAACTTTTTTCTATTCCTTAACTTGAAGAAACGTCTTCGTGGGAGGCATTATCCTTCATCGGAAGCAGTGTTGAAGGCTGCAGAGGCGATTTTGAAGGATCTCTCCAAAAATGTTTTCCAGTATGACTTTGAAGATTGGCAGAAACGCTGGGACATTCAGGGGAGACTATTTTGAGAAAGGCTATCAAAATTAAGAGGATGAGTAAAGGTACGTTGTCAAAAAATTGTGATCATTCTTTATTGAACAGCCCTCGTAACTTATAAATATAATGTACAGTGACATTACTTTGTCTCAGTCTTCCTAGTCCAATAATATGAAACAATGGATAAGTTTGGAGCAAAAACCGAGTTAAAATAACCACGGTACAGCTGCTGCAAATTATTTTAACTCGGTTTATCATCTAGATTTTTCGAAATAACTCCAAAAAGACATCTCGCTGTCGCTGCTTACTCAAGAAGTTCAAAAAATAGTTCTCCCTCTATATACTGTTACATTTACATGGTATTCGTTTATTATTAAGTCGCCGTCATAAAAGGACATGCTTTGATGTGCAGTTGTTACACCACTTTACATTAATAAATGCACTACCGAAGCAATACGTTTTTCATATGCTGAAGTTAACTTCTGCTACATCTGTGGAGGTTCCTTTTTTATTAGGTGCTCACGATGCACAGCAAAGTTCTGCTTTGATCATTTAGTTATTTTACTATAGGCGGTATATGCACATAATAAGTCAGTGTATTCCTTTTAATTCTGAAAATACAAAGGGAAATTGGAGAGACCGGCTTGACAGTTATTTTGCTTGTTGCAGAGCAGCCAGAGGCAAACAAACTTAGACAAGAATCTGTGAAATTTTTGCAGACTTGGTTGCATGTAAATTGTGTATACAGCACTCAACCTTTTCCATTTAAACTGTCTGTAAACGCTAAAGCTGCATCTAACTTATTTAAAAAAATTATATATTTTAATGACATGCATCATTTACAAAAAATGACCTATTTTATGATTTTTCTGCTACAAAACAATGAATAATAATAGTAATAGCAATAACAAATTATAAGATATATATGACAGCCAGAGAAACATGATTTCATTAAAGCTTCACCGGACATACGTATGAACTAATGGTATTTCTCACCCCTTCATTTTCGAATTATGTAGAAATGTACACACGCATCCATACACACACAGTAGTATTTATAATTTATGACAAAAGTTTGGTTTCGATCGCTCAATAATTTAAGTACTGTATTTGAAATTTTAGAAAATAGCTTTTTAAATTTATGTTTTTTTTTACTTTTTTATCATTTTAGCATTTATTTATTTCTTAATTATCTGTTTTATCATCATATATTTACTTATTTACTTATCATCTATTTACTTACTTATTGCCCACCCACCCAACCACTCACCCACTCACCCACTCACCCACTTACCCACTCACTCACTCACTCATCCACCCACCCACCCACCCACCCACCCACCCACTCACTCACTCACTCACTCATTTATTTACTTATTTGTTTTTGTAATTTGTTTTATCACTATTTATTTGTCTGTTTGTTTTTTAATTTGTTTCATCACTATTTTTTTGCTTATCTGTTTGTTTTTTGTAATTTGTTTCATCACTATTTATTTGCTTATCTGTTTGTTTTTGTAATTTGTTTCATCACTATTTATTTGCTTATCTGTTTGTTTTTGTAATTTGTTTCATCACTATTTTTTTGCTTATCTGTTTGTTTTTTGTAATTTGTTTCATCACTATTTATTTGCTTATCTGTTTGTTTTTTGTAATTTGTTTTATCACTATTTTTTGCTTATCTGTTTGATTTTTGTAATTTGTTTCATCACTATTTATTTGCTTATCTGTTTGTTTTTGTAATTTGTTACATCACTATTTTTTTGCTTATCTGTTTGTTTTTTGTAATTTGTTTCATCACTATTTATTTGCTTATCTGTTTGTTTTTTGTAATTTGTTTTATCACTATTTTTTGCTTATCTGTTTGTTTTTGTAATTTGTTTCATCACTATTTTTTTGCTTATCTGTTTGTTTTTTGTAATTTGTTTCGTCACTATTTATTTGCTTATCGGTTCGTTTTACAATTTGTGTTATCATCATATCCTACCTTCCTCCCCTCCCTCCCTTCCTTCCCCCTTCCTTCCTTCCCTCCCTCCTTCCTTCTTTCCCACCCCCCTGCCTTCCTGCCTCCCTCCCTGCTTCCCTCCCTCCCACTCTTCCTCCCTCCCTCACTCCCTCCCTCCCTTCCTTCCTTCATCCCTACGTCCATCCGTTCGTTCCCTCGTTCCTTCGTTCCCTCGTTCCTTCGTTCCTTCGTTCATTCGTTCACTCATTCATTCATTCATTTAATAATTTGTTTTATCATTCACTCACTCCTTGACTGATTCACACACCCACCCACTCACTCACCCACTCACTCACCCACTCACTCACCCACTCACTCACCTACCCACTCACTCGCTCACCCACCCACTCACTCACCCACTCACCCACCCACCCACCCACCCACCCACCCACCCACCCACCCACTCACTCACTCACCCACCCACTCACTCACCCACCCACTCACTCACCCACCCACTCACTCACTCACCCACCCACTCACTCACCCATTCACTTTTTTTCATAACCTCAAACAAAAAAGGCACAGTAAAAAGAATATCATGTTCTGATGCCTTTTAAATAGCTACCTGTTCACACGCTTTTTAGCACTAGCCTTTTGTAAAGAAATTATTCCGAATGACTGCATATTTATACCTATTAATAGGTATAATTAACGATAGCTCAACAGATATTTATGTTCAACACTAAGGCTTTTTATATAAGAGAAAAGTACTTTTGTTTATAAGTTTGCATTTATTTTATCCGCCCTTTTGCTCATACTGTAATATGTTTGCACAAAGAGTGAAGGCATCATTCCGCTTCCTTTTGTCTGGTCTGTTACAGTAGAATGACATTACAGTGACAGTGGAAACGCACCTTACGTAATTAATATAGTTATTATAAGAGCTACTAAAAGGTATGAGTATGGATTTGATGTTAAATATATCTTCGTACGGTATTTTACAACAGTTGAATGTATTCCTTCGCTTGGGAATGATTCTCTCCAAATACAAAATAGAAACTAGGCACCAGTCTGTCCGCCCTGACGTCCCTTTAAAGTTCGGCAGACATGTTCATTACAATAGAAGCAAGGATTATAAGCGAAAACTAGATTCTGTAGAGACGTGCCTTATCTTGATGTCGCATTGGTTCTCAATGGTAAGTTTACGTTCAAAGTTCTAGAGAAAGCTATGGGTGTTAGAGTCACATGTATCCACGAATGAGAAAATTGCATTTATGTAGAGAAAAGTCTATCAAACTATCACAAAAGAAACGAAAAAACTACACGGCAATTATGAGAAAACACTGATACGATCACTTTTGATTTTGAAGTCCACTGAGTCGATATAACTTGCTTTATAAAGTAAGCGAAAGTGGCAGGCATATTCCCAAAGTGTGAATATATTATATTAACATCATATGTGTAGAGTGATGGAGGGAGTTTATTGGGAAAATCTCGTAAAATGCAGAAAACGGAAACATAATAAATATTTGCGTATTCAACATTTAACCTAGAATGAAACTGACCTGTGATTGTATAACCAGCAAATACGTGAGATTAAAATTACCCAGACATTATCATCTTCTGAATTCCAAGTTTTTAAATTTTGTATGTATATAGATGTATTATTTCTTTTCTTTTCCCTTATTTAACCGATTTTTCATTATTTCCGTTAATTTTATTATCAGTTTTCCTGGTTTCACAAATATTCACTATACACATAAGCAGCCATGCCCAAGGCGGGACTCGAACCCGCGACCCTCTACGCTGCGGAACACTAGAGACATATACTTTAGCGATCATGGCTACGAGGGCCGGCATATTGAAAGAATAGGTCCCAATAGACAGACAGGGCGAGAGAGAAAGGGGGGAGAGGGACATGAAGAGAAAGAGAGATCACAACTGGATTCTCCTATCACAAAATGCACAGAACTTACAGAACTCCAATAATTCATTTAATTTAGGTAACGCAGCATAAAGTAAAATACATATTTTGCTATTTCGGGTGTTTTAAAGCAAAGATTTCAAGAAATATTTCCAGCAAATCCCTGAAGTGTAAAATGTGAACAATTTTACTAAATCATAAAACGCCACAGGAACTGCTAACATTTTCTGTACTAGAGCAAAATTAGATAGTATTAAAAACAAAATGAGGAGGAAAAAACTGCTACAGAGTAATTGAAAAATATAAAATTGTATGCATAAGGAAATATACTCTATTACTCACATTTTAAAGGTCTAGGAAATATTTTTCAGAAAGCCCTCCCCACGTTAATAACCCTTTCCAGTGAATATTTTTCAGTATTTTTGCTTTCGCAGAAATTTCTTCAACAATCTCCATAAAATGACATACATTTAGGATTCTCTCATGATATATGAAATATATGTATTTGTGCTTTTCTTTCTTCCAAAATTAGTTTCCTGTAACCATAAATTAAAAAGAATATAAGCTGCATTATATATATTCACAGTTTGATACTACAGATCCTGCAATTTCTAAGTTCTTTCTTGCTTACTTTAAGAAGTCGCACGTAAAATGTCGGGGGATCTGCCAGCATTCAAATGAACCAGTGCTACGAAATCATCGATTTAAGGACCTGGTCTAAGTGCTGATGAATATTCTATCCCTTGTTTCAACTATAGAAATAAATGCCATCTACACGTAACCTATGGTGACGGTATGAAACTCCAAATAACTACACATTAACTTTTATTAAGAAGAGAGCACAAATAATTTGGTCACCAACACTAACAACCCAAAACATCAAGTTTGTGTAGAAACTGTACCGTTACTCATTTATTTTGAATTAAAATTTGACCGTCATCGATATTTTGACTTGACAAATGCATTCAGGTAAAATGTGAAACTACAATTTATTAAAGAGGGTTCCTGCATTAGCTGAACTTTGTAACATGACAACGTTAAGCATCTTCATCGCGGAAGTTTGGCTACTAAGGACAAATTTGTTGGAGAAAATTGTTTATTTCTTGCACATGCAGAAGACTTCTATGAAATATTCACATCAGTTACTCAGTAACTTGTGAACTCTATAAGAACAGTATCATTGAACGTACATAAAGGTCCTTGTTGCCCGCCTCGGTAGCGGAGATGGTAGCGTGCTTGCCTCACGTTCAAGAGGTCCCGAGTTAGAATCTCGGTCAGGGTGAGCTACCTGGATAAGGTTTATCCGAGGCTTTCCATTATCCTGAGAGATAAATGTCGGGTATCTAAGCTCCATGGACCCCGGGCTTATTTGATCACCATTTCACCCATGCCATTCATCGTCCGATATGTCTTAACGTTGTAGGACGTAACTTACAACAACAACAAAATGGTCCTTGACATACTCTATGCGTAATCGAATTGCTTTCACGTTTATTCTAGAGAGCCATTATTAAAATTAGAACTCTTTTTCTTCCGGTTTACATCAGACACAATTATGTAATTCATTATTTTAAATAAGCTTCTTCACTAGTATTATGATTATGATTATCATCATCACCACCATCATCATCACCACCACCCTCACCACCACCATCATCACCCCCACCACCCTCAGCACCACCACCATCATCACCCCCACCACCCTCACCACCACCACCCTCACCACCACCACCACCACCCTCACCACCACCACCACCCTCACCACCACCACCACCCTCACCACCACCACCATCATCACCACCACCACCCTCACCACCACCACCATCATCACCACCACCACCATCATCACCACCACCCCCACCACCACCACCATCATCACCACCACCCCCACCACCACCCCCACCCTCACCATCACCCTCACCATCACCATCACCACCACCACCACCACCACCACCACCACCACCAATTTTTATTATTATTATTATTATTATTATTATTATTATTATTATTATTATTATTATTATTATTATTATTATTATTATTATTATTATTATTATTATTATTATTATTATTATTATTATTATTATTATTATTATTATTATTATTATTATTATTATTATTATTATTATTATTATTATTATTATTATTATTATTATTATTATTATTATTATTATTATTATTATTATTATTATTATTATTATTATTATTATTATTATTATTATTATTATTATTATTATTATTATTATTATTATTATTATTATTATTATTATTATTATTATTATTATTATTATTATTATTATTATTATTATTATTATTATTATTATTATTATTATTATTATTTACATGATATCCTCTTTACCGAAATTATTCAATAATAGCAATAAGTTTAGAACATAACAATTTGGTCATTGTATATTTTGCGTAACTCCGCTCATTTTTCTCTATTTATGACGAACAAAAATGTCTAAGTATAAAAGCATAATAGAAAGAAAATAGGATTGAGCTCTCACTGGACTCCAACAAACTATTTCCTCATATCTGGTACAATTTATGGCGGGTTTTCCTGCCTTTTAGTAGCACTTGCTTCTATTGTTTGCCCGTTTTGCAGCTCTAAGTGATTTCAGGATGGATAACTTGAAGCTAATCCCTCTGCTTGCTAATTATGTACGGCTAGTTATATTTCACCTGTTTATGCAAATCAGAGGAGTTCATTTAGGAGGACACTCTCTCCGTTTCGTTTCAAAAGAATTATCAAATCACATGTTGGTTCATATTTCTTGGTGGATCTTGTTTCAAGCCGAGCACAGACATACATAATAAGCTCTGGGGAAAAATTTTAGTAAATAATGAACACAGGGAATGGACTAGTTTCTCTGCTCAAGTCTAAGTTAAAATATTAATATCGACCTTACTGTCCTACACGCTATAAAAAGCTACCCAGCCTTCCTTCATTTACCCTTTAACAGCCCCATCTGCTGTAAATTACACAGTAATGACGCAAGCTCTCAATAAATATTAAAACTAAGGGCACATTCAGGTGCCATACTTGTGATGAGTACCCACCTTAACTACCGCTAGACCCCACCACGTCATCAAAATTACGGGAGTAAAAACACTGTCGTTTTACTTCCTCTGGCAAATGAACGTGCTGTGTTGTAGAGTGCTGTAGTGAAATCACAGCGAAACCCTCCTTAACAACAATGACAATGAGAGGAAATAGAATGTAGAAATATGGTTTTAACTTTGCAGTGGGTAGAGAGACAACAAAGGAATACTATAAAAACTGATACAAGTTAAGCTTTCTTTTTTTTTTTTTTTTTTTTTCATCTTGTTCTTTCTTCCCAGGTTTAGAGCATATGTCCTGTTCGGAAGCTAATTCCGTACCAGTTATGTATCTTCCTGGTCGTTCCAAGTCCTTGTTCCTTTAGAATCATAATGCAGTGCTAGCCTAGGTAATCTACAAGATGGCATTCCATCAATAGTTCTTTCGTACGGTTCTTTCTTTGTTTAGCCTTCTGAGTAATAACTTTTATACTATAGTAGGCTACCAAACTTCTGCTCAACGCCTAACTGGAGGACCAGAGACTAGGCTTCAAGTTTAGTCCATTTTATAATTAGATTGACATCAAATTAAAATGTTTGCAGCAATAATCTAAAACAGTTCCTGTCACTTGGAGAACATATTCAGTTGTCTCTGAGTGGCTCAAGTTCAATGTCAATCGATTCCTATTGGTTGAAAGCGCTGTAGCAACGAACTCTTCTACAGCCAATGAAGGATAACGTCGCGAGCAGCTTTTGGCCTTCGTACTTTTCATTAAAAGCAGAAAAGAAGAAGGTATGAAAAATTCTCTTTACTTTCAACTGGATTTTACTGACAAGAAAAGAACAAGCAGTGTATAAGTGTACAAAAGCTAAACATATCTTGTAGAACACACTTCTTTATAGAACACTATAAAGTGCATTTGGACAATGCACTCAAAACTTTTATTTGAAGAAAACGCCAGAATTTGTAGGTCAGCCCATTATTATCTCATTTGATAGTTGACTTGTACCATTTATCTTACTAGAGTATTTACTTTGTTTTACCTTTTTTAATATTTACATTTGATTTATTTTAAGTGTCGGCTAAGTACGGAGTACCAGTCATATAAGATCAACAACTAGTCGTGGATAATCGATTGGTAATTCGGTTCCAAGGTTAACATTGGTGACCTGGCTGTTCAACCGCGTTCAACAGGTATTATAATTAAGTTTAGTTTGGTCTAAATATTGTGACGAACTAACCATGGATTGTAAAAGCTAAGGAGCACATGGCCAGATAGTACACGGGGGAACTACTCAGGGTAGGAAATACCTGCTTGGCGAGAGGTTGGGATTTTCTATGAGGTTTTATTTCTACGAAAGGTATGCTAAGACTACTTAAAGATATAATTCACTTAAAAAGAATATTTACTACAAATAAGAAGATCACAAAGTTAGCCATAGCGGCCAGTTGCCTGCCCTCCAGAGTTTGCGTAGAAACCCATCTATTCAGGCCAACGGCTAGTCCAAGAAAGAGAGCGAGAAAGAGCAAGCAACCGGCTTACACACGTTTATCCAACAAGTGATGGAGTGGGGGAGTGACGTCACACGTACTACTGTAGTCACATCAACTATTATTTAATATTAATTAATACAGTCACTTGCGACATCTCTCTCTCTCGCTTCCCCGAATATCGATGCTTACATTGATCTTAAAACAACTTTACATTGCTCTTGAGATAGTGTTACATTACATTTTTCCACAAAGAACAATTTCTTCTTCTTTTTCAAACAGTTTGTTTTGTTCACAATACAAGATATGCAAATTCATTGAAAATCTGTGTTGTATCTGAATGAATATGAAAAATTATGCCACCTTCTTGAATCTAAGATTAAAATCTTCATTATTTGTTTTCATGTCCATTAGCTGGTTCATACAAATTTGTAAATTTAAAACTTCTATATAACTGAACAATAGATGGCAGTAGATTTAAAAAAATAACACTAACTAAAACGAAAAAAGAACAAAATGAGATAATAGGTTAATTTGGATATGAAAATTATATTATTTGGCAAGTCATAAGAGAAAGCTATTGCTTTGATTTGTTTGTATTCTTTCTCTTTGTTAGCACACATTAAATAACACTGGTGACCCGAGCCCCTCCAAATAGAATAACACTGCACTATTAGTCACACTGCGGACACTACATGGTTTTGTGTATTGGTGTAACAGTGGCATAACTGGCACATCACAACTGGCAGTTCGGTAAAAGGAAAAAAAAAATGACAGTGCTTGCCAAATAATGTACTTTTCATATCTATGTGAACTTAATATCTCATTTTATTGTTTTGTCATTTTAATTAGTGTTTTTTTTAATCTACTGTCATCTCTTGTTCAGTTATGTAAATTTTTTAAATTTACAAATTTGTATGAACCAGCTAATGGACATAAAAGCAAATAATGAAGATGAAAATGTTAGAAACAAGAAGGTGGCATGATTTTTCATTTTCTTTCAGAGACAACACAGATTTTTAATGCATTTGCATATCTTGTATTGTGAACAAAATAAACTGTTTATAAAACAAGAAGAAAAATGTAACGTAACACTATTTGATGAGTAATGTAAAATTATTTTAAGATCAATGTAAACATTGATCTTCGGGGAAGCGAGAGACAGAGAGAGAGAGAGAGAGAGAGAGAGAGAGAGAGAGAGAGAGAGAGAGAGAGAGAGAGAGAGAGAGAGATGTCACAAGTGACTGTATTAATTAATACAGTCACTTGTGACAATATTGCTATTAAATTCACTATTCTAATAAAAGTGCATCAACCGTTATTGGCACTTTCGGCAATTTAATGCCTTTGATCGGTCTTATATTTTCATATTCTTCCTGTTCCTTAATTGAAGCACTTGCTGCATCTTTATCATAACACCGGGTGTTACAATGCCCCTAACCCCGCTGTTGCAGCTCTATAAAGTGATAATTATTTTTTAGAAAACTAAGATATTAACATTACCTCATGTTACTATGGTAACAATAAGGGGTGTAAGCTTTCACTTGTTTGTTAAATCGCAACATTTATTGTTTTTCTGCACTACTCAAGTCCTGAAGTCTCAGAAGGTACAAACAAGTACTCTTTCATACCGCAATTTAAATTTATTGCGACCTTAGTGCATGTGTACTGAGCAAAGGAAAACATATCATTGCTTCAAATTGAGTAGCGTTTGAATTAAGCAATACAGTAGGTTACTTCACTATGCGGCTTTGAATTGAACAAACACAGACAAAAGATAAGCTAATAATCTTCATTGCAAAATCTTTCTGAAAGCAATTAGTCATGCCAAAGGTTACAGAAAGAAAACGAATTAAAGTACTTATGATGATAGTATATGGTGATAGCAGAAGGACGCAAGAAGAGGTTTGTGCCTTGTTTGATGAAATGCATCCAGAACGAAGGATTATTCGTTCGCCTGCAAGATAAAATTGAAATAATTTAATGAAATTGAAATTGTTAAAAATAAGGCCTTCTGGAAGGCCAAAATGAGCTACAGATGGTGATAAAATTGTTAATGTTTTATCAATGGAGGATAACCCATGTTTATATACTCGCCAGCACATTATAGAAGGTAGGTGATGAATTACCAAAGTCGTGAATTTTCAAGAAGGTGGATTGGCAGAACAGAATGCATTGAATGGCCGCCCAGATCTCCTGACCTGAACACC
The DNA here is from genome assembly GCA_030765055.1 of Mantis religiosa. Lineage (NCBI taxonomy): Eukaryota > Metazoa > Arthropoda > Insecta > Mantodea > Mantidae > Mantis > Mantis religiosa. The sequence continues at coordinate 53,085,195 of CM060957.1, forward strand.
TTAGACTTCTTTGAAGTAGAGGGCTTACAAAGACCGATCAAGAGATCTTGAAGAGTTAAAACGAAGAATTGAGCAAGAAATGCAGCTGATCAAGCAACCAGTGTGGCTGGAAACGTTAACTAATCTGAAAGATAGATTTTGACATTGTTTGGCATTAAATGGGAGCAATTTTGAGCACCCTTTGAACTGAATTCAGAATTTGTTACAATATGACATAACTAGTTTCTTTATTAATGAGTTTATTGATTTAAATTCCATGTGCTGTAATACGTCCTAATAAACTTAAATTACAGTTAAAAAGTATCTACATGTACGTTCCGAGAGCTGAGGACCAGAAAATAGCTGGCATTAAGAAAGCCACCTTTATTCAGAACTATAGTAATATGAAAAAAAAAATCATTTCACAAAACTATATCAACATATTTACAAGCATTGTTTCATACTTTTTAATCACCCTGTATACTATTGTTCATAATAGTAGGTATCCCTCCATTTGTAAACATAAAATGAAATTGGAGCATTCAACGAATAGACTAGTGCAATAAAGCATGATCAACGTCTAAACAACCCCTAAAAATTCATCGATAGATGCATATGTAACCTACATGACATTACTTTGTGCTTCAAGAGGATTTTAAATAGCTCCGATATGTGTTGGTCATGTGGTTTAATATTGCATTTTGCCGCACAGTGATACATTCACAAGAATAGCTTTGCAACTCTACACGCTTTAATTGAATTTAGACAAATCTTACGTAATCAGTCCACTAGGGTCAAACAATGAAATGCAAAAGGCATTGGATTGTTAAAGTAGCTGTAGTTCTCACCCATTTACTTTATACATGGTATAATTAATAGGGTTAAAATGTTTGTTTTCTCTTATACTAACCTTCAGTTTCTCTTATATTTCGTAATTCAGTTAAGAAAATAAAACTGTCATTTCATAGTCATGTCTTTTTGCAGTGAAATGTTTGTGCCTTTATATGACATATTTGTATTCCCCACTACAGGAGTAAAAATAAAACTGTCCCTCTAATCCCAACACCTTTTCTAGAAGGTATCAGCTCTCTGTGAAAGTTTTATGCTGTAATACATGGCAGCTATACAAGCTTCCCTTTCAAACAAGTTAAAAATTAACGTATAATGCGGCTATGGAATGAAAAACCACGCTCCTTCTTCTGCGGTGAAAAGCCACAAGTTTTTTTTTTTACTCATGTTCTGCCATTCATGACAAGGTGCATTCAGAAAGCGGCCACCAGGAACAGACTAATAGCTCTGGTGCGTGGAATCGATAAAGGACGTCCAGAACACGCTTTTTACGGGACAGCCGCGAAAGAGACAGAGCATGAAAAAGAGGTCCCCTATGCTGGGAATGTACGTCCAAGGAACTAGAATTCTTAGTCAGCGTTTTAAGCTCGCGCGAAATAAAAGAAGACGATTTCACTGTAAGTTCTGCTGACTAGTGCAAGAACCACACGCTAGAGGGCAGTAGTGTCTCTTATTGGCTTTTCAGTATTTCATTATATGTATTACAATTTCATACCGAGCATTTGGGCCTAAACCCCATGTAAAATCTTTAGCATTTAAAGATAGAGTGGACAAATTCACTAATCTTCTTGGGGGTAAAGATAGACAAGGGCCTAACTTTCGGGAGTCGCATCTAGGAGTTAGCGGGCCCAAATAACCTCGCTTTCGAAGGGCCTAAAACACACACACACACACACACACACACACACACACACACACACACACACACACACTCACTCACTCACACACACACTCACTCCAGGAGTTAGCACATCGGGCATGCGGAGTTTCGTCTTCGTTGTACCCCATAATGCGGTCAGGGATGCTGACTCCCCTTGAAGTTACGCCTTTTTCAGGCTCCGATATTACCCATCATGCTCTATGCGTGCGAGATTTGGGGCATGGCCGCAGTATCCAAACTGCTGCAGCTTCAACTGTGTAGAATAAGTTTCTGGAAGCTATCTATTCTGTATACCGATGCTTCCCCTGAGATACCTTCACGAAGCCTCATCTCTCCACTATGTGGAAGATGTCAAAATTCTACGTGAGTTTGCTTCACCATCAGAGCGCCCTGGTTAGGTCTCTTGGGAACTATCAACCTAATGAATGCCGCTTAAAGCGCCACCGGTTTCTCCTCTTGGCTTGTGGGCATAACCGGTAATCCTAAAGTTGATATTCCTACTTCAAAATTATACCTACCCGAGAATTAGACTGGAAATCTCTCTAAATTAAACTACTCCTGAATATTTTCTCACCAGCGGTGCAAACAGGCGTTGCACCCGAGTTGGCAACCTTTGAGAAGCTGCGGCTACCTCCTTTCATTCCCCATAGCTGAATCTCATCCGCCATCCTACAAAACCCCACAAATCTACGTGGTTAAGTCCTTCTAGGACAGCTACACGCATGACACAACGTGCTGACTCTCAGCTGCCAACTGCTGAGAAGAGCAGTGCCGTTCTTGAGATGTAGAGATGTAGAGCCGTTGGTTCCGTATTGTACATTTATGAGTCTCAGAAGAACCTCAAGATTGACAGAGACCTCTAAGTAGTCTTTTACGCTCAATATGGAAGGGGACGCAAGGAATTACAGTAGTTAAAGAAATAAAAACCTCTATTTCAATTTACACAAGGTTTAATTTAGCTCAGAGATGAAGAGACTTGAGGGTCTTTTGAGTTCCGTAAATCTACAGCTCTTCCCTTCAAAAGATGTCATGCTTACGAGGAAACCGTCACTATGTTCATATGTGTTCATATTGTCACCTAATTATCGGAAGGAACGGCCAGCTAGCAGCAGGGTAGGGCCAGACGGGAAGCATTCAGGCAACGCCTACTCATTTGTCTCGTGTCACTAACTGAGGGGGATGATTAGAAGAGCGGCATGGACCCTGTACCGTCTCTTTCCCCTCCCCTGACGCCTGGAACCTTCGGAGTGATTCACTGAACCGCGAGACTTCCAGAAACAGCGATCTTCCCTATATAAGGCCTGCAGTTGGCGAGGCAGTTCAGTTCTTGGCAAGCAGCCGTGAGGAGCGCCCAGTGAGTGAACGGACCGGAAGACTGTGTACGTGCATCAGAGGAGTTGTACGTAATTGCGAGTGCAGAGTGGACTTGTGACTGACGAACTGGTGAATTGTAATTGTGTGCGCTACGTAATTCTGTGTAATCAGCAAGTGTTCCAACTGTAATTCGGTGGAAATAAAGAACATTTTGAGTTTGTGCAATTGGACTTTTAATTTCACGAACCCACAAAGTCACAATATGTTCTGCTCTATGTGGGGCCTGTGTGCTTAAAATCTGCTGGAGAGTAGAACCACAACGCCCACACCTGAACCTTGAAAAATGCCACATGCGAACCATGCAAGTAGCTGTTGGACATTCCTCGTGATTTCTGTGCCAGTAGTCCTTACGTATGCCTGTGTGTAGAAGCTGCCCTTAGGAGTAAACCGTACAATGCTGTCTTATGTTTTTATTTTCGTTTTCTGCACTAATTTTCGAGTATATCTAGCTATACTCCGCACTATGAGCATACGGATATTTCTCATGTAAGGCTTTTTACACCCTAAAAGATTTATCACCCTCAGCTGGTTTTGAACCCACGGTATTGGAAACCGGAGACCAGCATATTACCTCTGCACCATGGATGACGTGTGTGTGTGTGTGTGTGTGTGTGTGTGTGTGTGTGTGTCTGTGTGTGTAAGGCACATAGCCCAAGAACGAAACTTCAGGTAAACACCAATCATGGTATCTAAGAGCAGCATCTTCCAAGGATACGCTACGAGCATTTTCTTTGAAGTGCTCTTCATTCGAGATGAATTTTGCATTCACTGTGAACCTGAACAGAGAGACAATATGTTAATATACAAAAAGCTTAGCCCTCGCTAAAGCAGATGTTTTCCTTTATTTATTTTTTCCTTTTTTCTTCTTTTTTTAGATAAACATGTGCAACATATATCTTGTTATTCCTTGGAATTTTCAAATACTCACTCTTTTGTCTCACAGGAAGGGATTATTCGTGCTTTTATGTCCTGGCCATGCAAATACTCGTAGAATGGACTATCAAAGACGTTGCACACCCACATATCTTAATATATTTTACTACTGCTACTTAAGTCTGCATAATTTCCTTATAATTATTGTACCTATAAGAGTGAAAATGGAACAATTTCAATTAAGTTCAGTTAGACAAAGGAATAAACCTTTCAAGAATGATTTGTACATAATTAGGATTAGAATTACTATAGAGAGGATTTCATACTGCGACCAGTCTTGATCTATTCTACCTCTTTACCCAAGTAAGGCAACCACAGTAGCAAGGATGAGGCGAGAGGAGGCTTAGGGTGGCGTCCGAAGTAGCCATGACAGTCCAGAAGTAAGGATTCCTATATTTCGTTTAGAGAAAACCGCCCCCAGTGTTGCTCGCCTCGGTAGCGTAGATGGTAGCATGTCTGCCTTACGTTCAAGAGGTCCCGATTTCGTATCTCGGTCAGGGAGAGTTACCTGGATAAGGGTTTTCCGGAATTTTCCATTATCATGAAGGAGGAATTCAATAAGGCAACGTTGGACGACGTTAGTTACAAAAAAAAAAAAAAAAAAAAAACACCTCTCCAGTAGTTAAGGACAACAGACGTTCTCCCTAACTGTGTTTTGGAATTGGTCCCAGCAGCCGGTTTTGAGACCGGCAACCTACCTACCGGAAGAGGAAGTCGTGCACTCAGAGCATATCATCCCGCTCCGCCGAGATTCCCGTCAACACTTCTACGCTGAAAGAAACCGCCAGATGAGAGATGGTATGAAATGAAAATGGAGATATAATTGAGGGACAAGAAATTCGGGGATTGTAAGTACACTACCTAGCATTCGCCTGGCAACCCGGGAAAATCCCTGAAAAAAATCACATGGGTGAGTTTGGTCGGCCACAGGAATTGAACCTGGATCTCCCGAATTCTCCACAGATGAAACCGCCTCAGCCATTCCCCTCGGTTTATACTAATTAGGTAAAGAAAGTCATCCATTCGATTATACTATACCGCTTAAGGGAATATAACAGAAAATAATAAAACCTGATCTACTTTTATGGGTTACCTTGAAATTAGCATTAAGCACATCATTTCGCTACTATTCGACAGTCAAAATTTATTTTTTCTCTCCGCCTGCTAATAATCGCAAATGTAGTTAGCAACACATGACTGTTTAGAAACTGAATAACTATAAACTTTTTGGAAATTCGGATGCAATATTAACGCGTAAGTGAAAATATTTCACAAATGGTTAACCCTAAAAATATAAGCTTTTGGCATAAATTGCAGGAGTTGAGAAGAACTATATCATTTCTAAATTTAGAGAAAATATACCTTTAGCTTCCAAATAACTTCCTTTGTACGAATAGCCTATGTTGTGCTTGGCGCAAATTATGGCTCTGGACTTAATTGTATGCCCACACGCCCAACGCTAACGCTTTTCTTGAACACCTTAATGGACACGCGTTATAGGAACACTTCTCTTAAACCAAAGCCACCTGGTTTACGATTCCGGTAGCTCCTTAGAAAGCTTGATTCTGAAATGCCCAAGATGTATCCTAATGGGGAGAGGACATACCCTACTTGGTTGTGCAGAGCGTCCCACGTAGATCTGGGCATGACTAAATATTGTGACTTTGTGGATTCGTGAAATAAAAAGCCCAATTGTACCACTCAAAAATGTTCTTTATTTCCACCGAATTGCAATCGGAACATTTGCCGATTACACAGATTTACGTAATGCACACAATTACAATTCACCAGTTCGTTTGTCACAGGTCCACTGCACGCAGTTACGTACACGTACACACTCCGTTCTCTCACTAGGAGCTCCTCACGCTGCTCGCCAAGAATTGAACTGAACTGAACTTAACTTAACACCTCACGGTGGCCTCGTCCCTCTATTGATAGGTGGCTAAATGCTTCTAGAGAATTCTTTACCATGGAGGGGGAAAACATTCCCGAGGTTTCGCGTTCTTTCAGGTGGCAGGAGGAGGGGGAAACGAAAATTTAGCCACCCCTGTGGTTTCCCCTCCCTCCACTCTGTCACGCCTCTGCAGGCGGTACCGATGCCACACGCCCCCCTCCACCGGGCTTCTCCTGCATTTATTGATCGGTACATACACACTGTAGAGTTTGCCGATTGGGTAACAATATGATAAATCTACCATGTCTATGTCTAGTATCGACATATGTCTTTTAGAATTTTTATCGCGATATCAAGACCATTTTATAATTTATACTGATGGCTCCAAGAGCTCAAATGGTATTTGTTGTGCTTACGTGTGGAGCCGAACCGTATACATTCGGATTCCATACTATCACTTCCATTTTTACTGCAGAGCTTTATGCAATATACCGGGCCATCTTACACATACGTCGACGAAAGTTCGGGGATTCTTAATCCTGAGTAATTCCCTCAGTGCACTTCAAAGCCTACGGCAGCTGTACAGCTGCCACCCTATTGTGCAGCGTATCCAGGATGTCCTCCACGTTCTACACGCTTCTGGCGTTAGCGTGGCGTGTGTATGGATCCCTGGTCACGTAGACTTGCGGGGAAATGAAATGGCGGATTCAGCAGCCAAGACGGCTACCATGAAGCCCAGGGTTCGAGTACCATCTGTGACATCGAAAAATTTTAGGACTGTAATGCGGAAAGTTGTGAAAGCATGCTGGCAGGAAGAGTGGTCCGCTCGCCGCAGCAATAAACTTAGATCTGTGAAAGAACTTCCGATTCCCTGGGTTACCTCCTGCATTCATCTCGTCGTGAGGAGGTGAGGTTGGCTCGGTTACGCGTTGGGCACTGCTTTTTTACGCATAGTTTTCTGTTTAGAAAAGTGCCTGCTCCACTGTGGTCTGGCCGCGCCGTAGCTCAGTGGTTACACCGCTTGGATCCCACCAAGACGGCTTGGGTTCGATCCCAGGCGACCGCAAAGTGAGATTTGTGGTGGACAACACGGCGCTGGGGCGAGTTTTCTCCGGGACCTTCGGTTTCCCCCGCCATCTCATTCCACCGGTGCTCCATCTTCATCTCATGTATCATCAGTGTCACCGCCTGCGGTGGCGTATGTAGTAAAAGCGGGCGCTGAACACTACACATTTCATTTCCACTGTGGCCGTTTTGCAACGAAGCGTTTTCTGTCCGACACGTGTTGCTAGAGTGTTGTTGCCCAGCAACCTTAGGACGTCTCTGCATCTGACTGCCAGCTTTGCAGAAATGCTAGCGGATGATAATAAAGTAGTGGAGAAGCTTTTTAGTTAATTTTCTAGGTTAGGTTTTTCGAATTTAGTGAAGGAAATCTTCTGCCGTTTGGATTTATATTTCTTTTTTATTTTTGGTATGTACATGTATAACTGTAAGTTTATGTAAACTTGCATACCTTTCTAGAACAATTTATATCTGGCTTTTGCCATATAATATTTAAAGGACGATGATAATCAGTGCAGTTGAGCGCCCTTATACACATATCCATCTAATTAAGACAATTGGAAAGTGCAAAAACCAAAGCTTTAGCCTTGTGACCTCAAATTGTGCCCGAGATAAGTAAAGACAAGTTTGATACCTGGACACTCGTCTTTGAGCTAAAGCAAAAAGTTTAACAATATATTTAATAATAATAGTGGCGGTGGCGGTGCTGGTAATGTTAATTGAGCCAATGATTATTTACAAATAACCATTTACAACGAAACCTTTCCAGCATCACTGTTTTTGAATTAGTTGCAACGCCTAGAAGAGAAAAATCAGTCAGTATGACGAACATATATGCCTCAGTCTCTGTTCTCCCTTCATCTACCATTCCATTGATTTTAAACTTCTTTTGCTCTAATTTGAAACGGAAGAGAAGCCTCTCATAAAAAGTTGCAATACTGAAGCATATTTCACGACACAGAAGGTATGTATTGAATTTGTGGTGGTGGTGGAATTCGCCATCCATTGTCTATGGAACTTGTCTTTATTGGATTCTTCTTTCGTGCAATATTAAAATGTAGCCCAGACCATGCTTCTGATTTCTTACCCTTTGATCAATATGCAATGAAGCACTAGAGGGTGGCATACCTATAGTTAGTTCAAAGTTCCATTATTGTGGCCATATAAAACTTTAATCGGATAACGAAGTAAAGTGAACCGTTCTACAGCAAAGGAAATTGTTTTTTGTTTCCGAGCGAGATGGCTCAGGCGGTAACCCTTGACCCTTATTCGGGAGTTCCCGTATTCGACTTCCGCGTCCGATTCTTGACCTTGATTTTTTCTGGGGTTTTCTCTAGTCATCAAGGGGAATGCGGAAGGAATATTTGCCTTATATCCTCCATTTTACTTAATTTCATTTTACTCTCTACATCCAGCGACGTCGTAGGTAGGCTACTCTGCGATGGTACTTGCGCTCTGGAAATACGGACCTTGGCTGAGGGGAAGCACTGCAGTGAGTCGGCTGTCCTTCCCGGGTGACAGCTTGATCAGAGGGGTCAGGTTGGTGATAAGCTCTCTATGATAACCTGGAACTCCGTCGTGCCGAAGAAATTGGTTGCACCTTTCCATCTACCTTGGGTGTGGTGTTGCATATTGTAAGTTCTGATGTTCTGGCCGTCTGCAGATTATTTTCTTCTCATCCGTTCCTCCTGGAGCCTGACGCACGATACGCCATCGCCTGAATTACCGTGGTAGACAGACAGGCGTTCTGTATGTAGTACTGTGCACCGCAGCACAGAATTTGAGCCGCTTTATTTCAATAAAGCAATGGTAGCTTCAGGCATTTTAAAGGTATCTCTGTAGCAGTCCCTGGTATGACTGCACGATACCCTCATCCAGGTAAATGTAAGTTAAGAGTAAATTGAGGTCGGCTACCTTGAGGGAAGCACTATAGGTACGCATCTTCCGTATCTCATGTGCCCGCCCCGGTAGCGTAGATGGTAGCGTGTCTGCCTCACGTTCAAGAGGTCCCGAGTTCGAATCTTGGTCAGGGTGAGCTACCTCAATAAGGCTTTTCCGGGGTTTTCCCTTAACCTTAAAGGCGAATGTCGGGTAGCTCTAAGCTCCATGGACCCTGGACTCATTTGAGAATCATTTCACCCATCTCATTCTCCGTGTGATATGACTTAACGTTGGAGGACGTAAAATTAAAAACATATCCCATGTTTCTGTATTATTTTATTACGGTAGGTAATTTTGAATGCGAAAGGTGATTTAGAAAGTCCACAGTGAGATCATCTGCAAAGCTAACTTTTAGACACTAACTTATTTCATATTGGATAGTATAATTCCTTATATATTTTGGGAGACAAACATACAAAGTATGATTGGTTTACTACATACATTTGAAAATTTGCCTTTATGCAAGTTGTTTCACATTAAGTTCTTTTCGCAAATCACACATCTCCAGAGGAATATGATCAGATAGTACATTTTTTTCACATATATGTAACCGCTCGAAAAATTATTACAGCCGGATTGCTCTCAAATTGATTATCTGTAGAAAAGCACACAGTTTAGGAACCTATATTATTTTTTAGAAAAATCTCAAGAAAAGCCTTGATAATAACCTTATCAAGGGGTAAAATGGTACAAATTATAACACAGTTTAAATATGTAAAACGTTATGTTTAAAATGTAGCTCCTAATCACCACGTGATTGACATGACTAATCGTGATTGACTAAGAAATAAAGTTCGAGTAATATATAATGCAGTCCACGCCTCGGTAGCGTGGTGGTAGCATGTCAGCCTCACGTTCAAGAGGTCCCGAGTTCGAATCTCAGTCAGGGTGAGTTACCTTGATGAGGTTTTTTCCTAGGTTTCCCTTATCCTTCAAGACGAATGTCGGGTAACTCTAAGGCCCATAGACCCTGGACTCATTTGAGCATCATTTCATCCAATTCATTCATTACGAAATTGAACTTATACAAAATTTTTATCATTTAACTCGCAGCCACACCTAAAAACGAGAGATATCATGATTCTTATTTAATTAAACACAATCATCAAGAAAGAACTCATAATACAACGAAGTAACCCAGTTATATTTGGATTCCCGACTAAGCTCTTCGAAACAGTCAACGTGCATCCCATCTTCATCATAGAAATCTGTTGCAGAGCTATCTAAAAATACCATTTGAGCGGATTGGGAATTACTCAATATTCAGAAGAGTAATATATGGGTCACGAGCTCTTTGAAGTAATGTTATTCATTTCACATACTCCAATTTGAATTGCGCGGTGAAGGAACGTAAGATAAACCCCAAAACAAAAAACAATCACTACAAGCGTTATTATAATTGATGAAAATTTCATAGCTTAGGAGAGAATCTCTATGTCTGCATTCTTTTATTTACAATACACTATTCCCAAAACAGGTCATTTGGAACATAGATTATATAGTCATCTAATTGCCAACAAAAAGTGCAAAACAATTAAAGAGTCCAAGCACGTGACTACGTAAACATGTTGCATTGCACAAACCCAGGTGCGTTTCGAAATCAGTGGTGCAAAAGCTTGTCTATAGAGACTCGCAGGAGCTTCCCTCCCCCTTTTTTTCTGAAATAAAGCGTTCGAGCTCATTCGAGTATTTATTATTCCTGTAACGTTCCTCTTCGGTGCACTATTTGATCAAAAACGGGTCACCCGTCCCGGAGTTGAGGGATAAATGGAACGCTTGACAAAATCCTAAGCAGCTTTCATCGATTCTAAACCACAGGGCGTGCAAATTACACCTCCACAAATTCTGTTGGAAATCACGATTCCACAACGCAAAAATTTCTATTGGTTTTAGTAGTCTCATCATACATGCATCCAAGTAAATGTTGCTTCTATTTTCAATAAGAGATTTGCACAAAGTAGTGAAATAAGGTTATATGTGTAACAGAAGGAAACCATAACTGGCAATTCAGAATGCGTTACGAAACCCATTGCCTGTGTGTGAACTTCTAAACATTAATTCTTGTTGTTATCGCTGAAAAATTGTAACTAAATTCCATTATTTAGTATTGTACTGCTCCTCAAAACGGTCCGTCCCATCGTTTATTACTAAGCGAACAGATTTTTAGCAAATTACATTTATTTATGTGATTAAATATTTTGCACAATTTAGTTATTAGTACATATTTTATGCATACTTTGTGCATTTTGTGTGCGGCAAGCAACACGTCTTTGTTTATGAGAAGAGCAGCTGCTGCTTATCCTGTAAACTTAGATTAGATTACTCATTGTCAAAAGCTTGCTACTGCGCGGGTATCCGTAAACTAAAGTCTCCAATTTTATATAATATAGAAAACATGTTTATTGTCAATATATATTATATTGATTGAAAGGTGGAACTTACAGCTATTTTTCAACGTAATCACCATTGCGATCGATGCACTTTGCATGCGCTGTGGCAGTTTTTGTATACCCTTGTCATAGCACTCTCCCGCCAAGTTGTGCAGGTAGTGCTCACCCTCGTTTTTCAAATAATCGTCGGTCTGGAAATATGTTCCACCCAGGTGAGACTTCAACTCAGGAAACAGATGATAATCACTAGTTGCTAAGTCTGGTCTGTAGGGGGATGGGTGAGAATGTCCCATCCAAACTGGGCCAGGAACACTTTGGGGACCCACCTCGCACACACCTTGCGATAATGCAGATGTTCGGTCAAAATCTTGTCAATCGTAGTGTTACTGACTTCAAGGATAAGCTCGCACAGCTCGCGAACTGTCACACGCCGAACTTTAAGTATTTCATGCTCAAATTTTGCAATTGTTTCGGCTGAAACCGAAGGCCGACCAGAACGCTGTTCGTCATGGACGTCTGTACGTCAGTCTTTGAAATCTCTGACCCACTTTCGCACGTTTTGGACGTCCATAAACTGTGGCCCATAGACTTCGCATAACTGACGATGAATTTCAGTGGGGATGGTGCTCTTGGCACTCAAAAAACGGATCACTACACGCAACTTGCACTTGGAGGCGGAGGTGATAGGAAGCTCCATCGCAAACGGCTGCCTAGCCAAGACTAATGGTTGTAACGGCTTTCTTGTGGGGGAGATTTGAAGGGGTGAAACCAAGCTACACGCCACTGTTGCCCGATCTCACGTAATAGCGTTCCTCATGCCTCCAGCGCCTTGGAGATCTTATTTTACGGACACGCCTCGCATATAAACATATACATGAAACTCGCAGTGAAGAAATTTTAATGTCAGAGTATTCCACAACGTACTTGAACTCAACACGACTAAATTTTATCTCAAGCTATTTTAATTCTGCTGTAAATTGCAAAAAAAAAGGAGAAAGAAGAAATAAATAAAAAAAAATAAAATAAAAAAATTAAAAATAACCTTGGCATGTGTGGTCGGGTTTGTCCAAGCGGTGGAACCTCAAAACTTGTTAATAGTCGAATTGTGTTTTAAATAGCGATAACACACACACACACACACACACACACACACACACACACACACACACACACACACACATACATTCATGCCCGCTTTGGTAGCGTAGATGGTAGCATGTCTGCCTCACGTTCAAGAGGTCCCGAGTTCGAATCTCGGTAAGGGTGAATTACCTGGATAAGGTTTCTTCCGGGGTTTTCCCTTATCCTTCAAGACGAATGTCGGGTAACTCTAAGCTTCATGGACCCTGGACTCATTTGAGCACCATTTCACCCATTCCATTCATCGTCCGATATGACTTAACGTTGGAGGACGTAAATCACAAACACACACACACACACACACACACACACACACACACACACACACACACACACACACACACACACACACACACACACACACACACACACACACACACACACTACCGAAGAAAACTTATTTAGATTCTGTCTTACTACTTTTGTCTTTAAATTAGTGGAAGTAATAATTTCCATAAGCATTTGAAGATAATATTTCACCACAAATATACGTTTTGAAATTCTCTGAATCAATTACAATGAAAACCTTTTTATATAAAAAACAATCTTGGTATATCTAAGAACGTACAAGTACAAATACAGCGAATTTAATGTCTCTTTCAGAGCACAAAAACTAAAAAGAAAATTCTAGCTTCTCAACTACTCTTTACCTGGAAATATGTTCTGTAATATGTTATTTTATCTAAAGCATTTCTATAGATGTTGATTAAAGTGCCGTAAGTTTAACATATTTCCATGAAAGACAATTTAAAATGCACTTATGCAATTGTTTGCGAATATTCTGTGAAGTTTCTTCATTCCTCGGGAGATTTGTATAATTGAAATGCAATAAAGTATATTAAGGTACACAATATATGTCAAATATACTTTTTTCTGATCTGTCTTCTTTTTTTAAACATCGTATATGCTTTTACTAATAGTAGTGCTTTTATGCCTACAAACAATAAAGTTGAAATTAATTAATAAGTGTATAAAATATCATGAATAATTTGTGTCAGAGCATGTTTTTGAGGGAAATTAAATTCAAACCCCTCGCTCAGCAGGCTGTCCCTCTGTATTTGAATCTCCGGAAGCGGGTCCACAAAAAGCACTGTAGTGAAGAGTGATAAACAAGGTTAAAAGAGATTGTCTCGTCTACATCAGGGGTAATGGCTGAAAGAGTTCTTCTGTAACAGTTCACTATGGACATGAATGAGTTATGGGTCAACACTCACATCAACAAGTTGGTATCAGCTAAGAGAACCCACATGGGCAATTAAATTACTTTCTTCTTCTTTTTAACTTAATTTATCTTATTACTTCACAACTACTGGTGTGGTTTGGAGCTGCATGAAGACCTTAAAGAGAAGCCAATTAGAGAGTGGCGGCTGTGCACTATATTACGTAGGTAAGTCAGAAACTGCCTTCTCAGTGGCGGCAGATGAACCTGTTCTGTTCTGTTATGTGCTCATAAAATACTAACAAATATAAATTACAAACTTTATATTTCTGTGCGATAATCTAATTTCAAAGTTTATATCATAAAATAACGTACATTCTTAGATTTTAACATATAGATTATGTTCACTAAATACGAAACATAATACTGAATCTGGGAATAGAAAGGTTCAATTTTCAAATACGTTTATAGCTCTTGTCTCCTAAAATGCACTTAACATTGACTTATATATTGAAAGCATAAGGGTATCCCTTTTTCAGACTGATAACCATTCTTTGATACATTTCTGTTTCCTGTATATCACTCTGGTGATACGACTGCCAATAATCATAGTATATACAACCTTGTAACAATACTTTCCAGTAGACTTACTCTACTATATACCTAGTACACGTATACAGTTTGAAGATTAGCACATAAAGAACAGTACAGTAAGTACATGATCTTTTAAGTATGTTGCAAAACAGACGAAACCATAAGAAACTTACCAAACTCATTGTTACGTAGTGATTAGATAACATAGTTCAAGTTGTGCATTCTGCTTTCGAAACAAACCTTTCATTTCCTAACAGTAATCTAAAAGACTTGAAGAAAACATTTTTTTTTTTTTTGTAATTTTCATTCTTTAACTTCTTTAAGTCATATCAGACGATGAATGGAATAGGTTAAATGATGCTCAAATGGGTCCAGGGTCCATAGAGCTTAGAGTTACCCAACATTCATCTTTTAAGTTAAGGGATAACCCCGGAAAAATCCTTATCCAGGTAAGTCACTCTGACCGACATTCGAACATGGAACCTCTTGAACGTGAGGCAGATATGGTACCATCTACACTACCAAGGCGAGCAAAAAGAAAAAAAAAAAGATCATCATCAATCTTCAAGGATTTGAGCCTTGTGACCCGTTTCGTTCTCTTCAAGAGCCTACTGATCCTTCCAGCGTAGAGCTGGGCGTCCCACGTCTCTCTTTCCCTTCGGCATATAATGTAAAACTCTTCTTGGAAGTCGTTCCGCTTCCATTCTTAAAATATGATTTTACATTCATTTTTGTTCTTTATTATTTTACTATTTAAATTAAAAATACCAGGCCCTTCTGGTGTTTTTTTTTTCTTCCTGACGTGGTATATTATTTTATAACCTGCCACGCTTCTAAAAAAATCTCAAGCCTACCGATTAAAAAAAAAGTCGTGATTCTGCTACATATAAGTTGAGGAAGTTTTCCAAACTACCTATTTTTTCCATACTCATGCCTTTGTAACTGAATGCATGAATTCTAAATTAAATTATGTTTTTTTCACACCTCCGAACACGTTGTCTGACTGTTTTAATCCTCTCACCCTAAAGGCACTATAAGAATGCCAGAATCTAGTTTGAAACACTCCCATTTGGTACACCTAAGTAGCACCGTATACACGTTAGGGCTGGCACAAGATTTGATTTGAAAGTATTGGCAGTTACATGAAGTTCCAAAATATGTATTAACGTATAATAATTATAGCATTACTTTTTCAAATAGTTTGGTAGTGTCATATCCATTTGACCTCCTGGTTTCTTTTGCGGCTGTCTTTTTTTTTTTTTTTTTTTTTTTAATTTACGTTCTCCAACGTTAAGTGATATTGGACGATGAATGAAATGTTTGAAATGATGCCCAAATGAATTAGGGGTCCATGTAGCCTAGAGTTACCCGACATTCGTCTATAAGGACAAGGGAAAACACCGGAGCAAACCTTATCCAGGTAACTCACCCTGACCAAGATTCGATCTCGGGACCCCTTGAACGTGAGGCTGACACGTTACCATTTCCGCTACCAAGGTGGGCTTGCGGCTTCGTACAGCAATTTTAACGATCATATGTCCTTTTCATAATCCAATCTTAATTGAGTAATTTTCTTGGTGTGATGTACCACGAAATAGAATAAATCAAGATAAAAATGTAGCATTTAGATTTGGCAGTCTCCTGCCGCCAAAAAATGAACGGAATCTTCCATTCCGTTGAGGCGCCTTCACACCTCTTGACATGCAAAAATAAAAAGGGCACACTTTAGGCCATATTACAAGCGACACGTGAAATATTTGATCCTGGGAAGACGCCAGAGTCAACATCTCGCCAAGTAAATCGTGCCTTTCGGCGCCTTGTACGAGCCGCCTCTGCCGCTTCACTGGAGCATTTCGGCGCCGCTGTATCGGACACATCTCTTCCTCAAGAATTAACAGTCTCAGTTGACGGGTTCACGGACCGGATCCGAAGCCTTCATTAAAATTCAAACTCTTCACCCACGTACCACCATTAATAAAACGCTCCGTTCGCGGTACAATTCACTACAAAGGCTGTACTTTGTCGCACATGCCCTGTCAAATTCCCATTTATCTCCTGTTTAACAGGCCTTTAAAAGCGCACAACTTTGTTTTAAACAACAAAACTGCAGGGGCAAAGGTATTTAGTTACTTTCTTGCGCAACTGCATCAGTGATGTTTCCGGAAAAATGCCTTGGTATTATGCAGTGGCGTATTGGGAAACAAACTGTTTGCAGGGAGTAAGATTGGATATCTTTCGGCAGTAACTTCGCCTGTAATAGTTGTGCAACTGTTGATGACACGGCATGAACACAAAATAGGCTTTATAGAAAATGTTTCTCAGTAATCTATGTCTGTGATCAAAATAAAAAAAACCAGCAGTCCTTTAAATACCAAACTCGATACTTTAAGTTCAGCGTCTTCCGCAGTTGGCACGCTTTTGCTTATTTATTTTAAAAAATATGGCTGCACTGAATTCCATTAAAATACAGTAGCTGAAGACGTTTGCATAAGATGTAAGATACATATCTGGGAAGAAACTGTTAAATCTGTCAATTCTGAATGAGTTTTGTACAATTTGTAACCCATAAGAAATAGGCAAACTCGTGCTGCATGTAAAATGTAGATCCCATAAAGTATACAAGTTAAATCAAACTATTTGTTGAAATTAAGTTCCCTAGATATTCTCCATTATGTATTTTTGTATTTTCAAATATTTACTCTCTTTTCAGTTGGAAAGTCGCTAACAGCTCTTATCTTCTCTATTACCATCCAATAGTAAAGAGGAAGAAGCATTACATTCTAACCAAAAATTCTATATTACTATTTCATTGTTGGAGATTCCATGGATTCTACACAGGGCCCGATGCGTGTGTGTCTGTACATACAATAAGTCAAGTCGATTAAATAGCAAGCTTCGTATTTGAATGTCGGTATCTTCAAACGATACTTCACGAATACTTTTATGAAAATGCCCTGTCCCATACTACCTTTTACCTTTTACCCGCCTCGGTAGCGTGAGGTCCCGAGTTCGAATCTCGGTCAGGGTGAGTTACCTGGATAAGGTTTTTTTCGGGGTTTTCCCATATCGTTCAAGACGAATTTTGAGTAACTCTAAGCTCTATGGACCTTGGACTCATTTCAGCTCCATATCACCCAATTCATGCACCATCCGATATAACTTAACGTTGGGGTGGAGGTATATTACAAAAAAAAACTACCTTTTACAACGATAATTTTCGAACCATCATGATCAAACTTCCATGTGTATGTTATTTATATGACCAACTGCATAACTTCATTTTCCCGATAATATCCTTTAAAGTGCTTCTTTACATGGAAGAAATATTGTATACGTTGACCAATAGATGAGAACGCACTGTCAAAATATGCCCCAGTATGGGAGGGGATCCGTCCCCTTCAGCTGCCGTGGTGCGGGCGCTGCGGACCCCTAGCACTCGTGGTACCTCTGACGTTACTAGAGGAACCTCGGGCCGAACATTCGTGCACCTCCCTGAATGGGAGTTGTTCGGATTGGGTTGGACTCGAGGGGGCAGTGTGTTTCCGATACCCGTGGGAGATCGGGTACGTCTCCGGACGTGGTTGAGAGAAGCCAATTATTCCCGCGTACTAGCCTGCATAGCTAGTAGAAGGTGTGCTGGAACACCAGGCGGCCCTACCGATGTCATATCGGTAGCCTTCCCATTGGCACGCGTAAGTGGCGTATCCACTTCCATACCGTCTTGAATCCACAGGACCAGATGGGGGGGGGGCTTGTTAATCTCTAGGTCGTGCCTTATGGAATGTCCCATGGAGGCGCCAGGAGCCCTTTTGGGACAGCTCGGTAACTCCCTGATATATATATATCTTTAAAACACAGAATTATATTATTTTGGAAAATCGCTATTAAATATCACAATTTGCCATTACTTTCTTATTATTTTAAGTTCCTGTTGATCACTTTTATTCACATATACAATTTGCAGCCGAGCATATAACGTGAAGTTCTTAAAACATTTGAATATCGCTATTCCCTTTTTATCGATAAGGAAATTGTAACAGTTATTTCTACAGAACTTTATCTTGATTAAAATGAGGTAGATCCAAAAAAGACTCCCCTAAATGTAGTTTATTGAAGCTATATTAGACTATGCTGCAAATCTGTCAGCGCAAAATGGAACAGAAGATATTACACGTGACAAAAAGACAGAATGACAAATGAGGAAGTCAGGAGAAAGACAGGTATGATCAACGTGGCTTCACGGGCATAACAACTGAAATGGAGATGAGGTGAGCTTGTCGCCAGAATGCACAATCTCCGATGAACGCAAAGAATGACATTGTGGGACCCCAGATTAGGATGCCGAATGGCATGGAGATCAAAGATGAGATGGACACAGTGGTCAACACAAACTAAGAACAGAGATGCATTGAGTACACTGGAAGAACTAGCTACCCAGGTGCTACAAAACAAAAAATGTGTCTGGTTTTATGTACGTGTGCGTGTGTGTATCATAGCTGTGTATCTGTACAACAATGGTGTATGCTAAGTGTGTGAAGTAAACAATGACAGGTGAAACTACGCCGTTGCTGGAGTGCAGCAACTTTACAAGGCTCTTAGAAGTTGCAACCCTAATGAAGCTCCCAATCGCTACTCCCTATCTGTAGGCTTTCTTTTCATTAATTCCTATTAAAGGATGGGGGACAGAGGAAGCTATATGAATGTAAATCACATTTTTTTTTCAAATTATAAGCAGTATTTTTACTTTTTGTCACACTACCTGTACTAGGCAAGAGGAACAATTGTGTTCCACCTTTTGGTTGTCATGTCGAGATTTTCTAAATTGATATCGAATTCACTTCTGTGGAATTGTAATACTTTCTCTGCTTGCTATACGTATGTAGTAGAGAAAGTAAATATGTGACAGCTAAGGGTGTGTGATCATAAAACCTAACACTTAAAATATTCTATAAAGTAATTTTTTATGTGTCCCTTCCTCACCAACGCTTGTATTAGGAGTCGCTTGGGTTCCCTGAGAGCATGGGAGACGAAGCATATTGACCTGATAGCTGAGATCAGTGTTGGGGGATCGGCACAACGCCTGGGATGAATGAATAATATGTAGGATGTTGGTGGGGGAAACCGGAGTATCCGGAGAAAATCCGCCCCAGCACCATGTTTTCCACCACACGTCCCACTTTGTGGTCGCCTGTGATCGAACCCAGGCCACCTAGGTGAGAGGCAAGCGATCTAACTCTAAAGTACCAACAGAATGAATTAAATTTGTTGTTATATTGGTGGAAGAAGAACCTGGTTTATTCTACTACACATGGCATATTATCAACAGCTTTGTTTTGTAAGGGGGAGAATGCATAACGCAACAGGTAAACACATAACATACAATTTGTGGACTGAACTAATGTTTCCTTCATCGACAAGTTCTACAAATTTAGAATTTGATCCTGTTATTTTAGACTAACTGTTGCTTCCACCATCCCCTTGGACCTCACGTCTCTTTTCCCATATGAATTGTAGCTGTGACTAATTTAGGAGACATAACATGATTGATCTCCTCAACACGTTAGGGCCAGTTTAATTTCAATCATTTTATCATAAACATTTAATTTTTTTGTCTAATATAACAGCTCCTTTTTTGTACGGTTTTGTAAAATTAAGAAAGGATAAAAAGGGACTTTTAGTTAATTGATGGAAATTAATCATTTCTCCACACTAGCCGTATCCATCAAAAAGGGACTTTTCAGCTTCTTTTACCTGACTTTGTTCTCCATTGTTTAATGCCTCTATTTCAGTTCAAAATCGATGTAAATCTTTCCATGTAATGTTTCAGATTTTAAACTTTGTAATTACTGACATTTTTTCTAAGTGTTCAAGCTTTGAATTATGGGACTTTGTCTCTGTATCTAAGTTATCATTATTCGGAAATTACATGATCAATTCTTTTATGTTGAAGTCAGTCATGTTTCTAATTAAATGTTGCACTTAATTGAATAAATTAAAGTGATGTGTTATAATAACTCGGCAACACAAATCATCTGTAAACCATGGTGAAAAAGTGCATTAATCGCCGTGGTCAACATTTTAGCATATGTATTCTTGAAAACACCACTTATATTTGTTTAATCCTTATATGTGAAATCTATTAGGCCACATGCATAATATCAGATTTAAAGTAATTATAGAAATTACATTTAGATTCGCATTTTACAGCATCGATTCCATATACAGATGCACATCTAGGCTCGTTCAATAACTGACCAACCTTCATTTCCTCTTAGTTGCACACACGCTAGACTTAAGTCAGTTACGTTATACTTTTCAATGAAATACTTTTCTTTTATGTTCACATTCGGCCAAATAAAACCCTAGGATTTTATTGCCCTTGCTAAAATTTATTTCCTCTGACAAAGTTTATGGCTTTCGCGTAGGGCTGCAATTTCGTTATTTACTGAGAACTAAGTGTGTCGTATTTTATCATTGTCATCGACTTCCAAGTTTATTAAAAGCCAACTCTGTAGGTTTTTCTGAAACTTGGCATTTGTGACACTGTTTTCTTACTTCCATTCTCTCTTTTTGTATATTAATACGTCCATTTTTAATCTTGATTTTAAAAATCACTATAAATATATCCTTAATGCATCTTTTTCTCAACAAATTATATTTAACATTGATGGTACACTTGACTCATGTTTTACAATAATAAGGTTTCTTATTGATCAGTTGACATGTGATTATGTCCACGAATTCCGCACATTTAAGTCCTACCACAAACTGTTTCAATCGCGCTGCTAAAATCATCACTATGTGAAATCGTGACACTTTGACTTGGATGTTCTAGCAACATAGGTAACAATTTCCGAAGTTGCTTTGTTTTAAATGCCTCTTTTCTACAATACATAAACAAATGTATGGCGTGTCTTTAACTCAAGAAATCAAAAGACTACTTAACAATGAAATGATGATATCTTATGTGGACGTCTGTTTGTGTCAACGATGGTCACAAATAATAAATACCTTTGAGTGTTTTGAATTCATTCATTTTATTATGCTGTTCCGGGTAAATACGCTTTCGTGAACTAAGATTTAAAAAGAGAACTTCTTTTCAAGGACATCAAACGTAGCTGCTCGATTAAGTTCTGAACTGCTTCAACGTACAAAGTCTTCTAGATATGAACAACATTTCCCTTATATGAATATTCACTTAAAAGTAAGCGTTTTCCAACTTCAGTCTGAGCTGCCAGAATAACGTTATGCAATGCAAAACTGAGGTTTTGTTTTAGGACACTACTCCATTAAGTTTAGGAAACAGTCCAATCTCTATTGAGAATAAATCCATTTGTCTTTGTTACATTTTCCCCCCTTTGGTTTGTAACTGTCTAACAATTTTGGTTAAATTATGTGCATACGTCTTATCCATTTTTTCAGGCGTATTCTACCCTCAGCTATGTGCTAAAAGTTCAGCAAATCTGTAATTATTGCATGATTCCCTATTTATATGTAAAGTAGGTATAAAATCTTAGAAAACCTTCCATCTACCTATAATATGTGTTTCCTCCAATTTTATTCTGTGTTCTTTTCCTAAGGTCATACATATGTGATGAACTATTAAGCATTTGTTTCTTTTAAATTTTTAGCCATTATATATTTTTGTTACTCCTGCGCGAGATTTATGCATCTATATATCCATACATTCCATTCAAAATTCAACTCAAAACTTCAATATCTAGATTTCACTGTGGAACTCATGTTTTGATGTCTCCGCATATATAAAAATATTTTAGAGAATATTTGGTCGTTTATAGGTGGGTGTGTTGTTTTTTCTGCGCGCGCAAGCAGCATTACTGTAAAAATTACTCTAAGACATTTCTTAATTAGTTATTTCCGTTAAGAACTTTCTAAAATTGACACACCAAAATTTCCAACACAGTAACCCAACCCAAACTGGTATTTTAAATGTTTTCTTTATTTTTTATTCTATAAACGCAACAAATTCATTCATAACGGAGTACGTTCGCATAACTTATATAACTTCTTGACATTTTTGTATATTGTTACGTATTTTCTATGACTTTTAATAACCTGCGTAGTTAAGAGATGGACAAAATCCTACTTGACAACTATTGTATAATATATTGAAATATGGATTCACATCAATGTTCCTGTAGCACTATCTACTGTCAAAATAATAATTATTACAACTTAAATTTACACATGTTGAACTGTGGTGTTTCATCTGTAAAGTTTCTTGTACAATTATACTGCATCACTTGATTTTATTACGGACAAATAGCTGACGCATATTCGTATCAACAAGTGCATATGTTTTGTTATCTCCAACCGAAATGTACGAGAACTAACAAATTGAACAGAAGAATTAATTTCTTATGAGAATGGAATTTACTTAAAGGTTTAATGAATAAGGGAAGTCCTTTTTATGTTATAATTTCGCTTATCTACATTAATAATTAAATAACATGCTTTTAACACATATACTTAGTATCCTTTAACTTGGTAGATCATATCTTCCAATGTGATATCGCACGGTGAATGAAATGGGAGAAATGATGCACAAATGAGTCCACGGTCCGTTGAGCTTAGAGCTAATAACATTCATACATCAATCTTTTAGGATAAAGGAAAACTGTGAAATAACTTTATACAGATAATTCACCCTGACCGAGATTCGAACTCGTGGCCTGTGAACTTGAGGCAGATCCGCTTTCGAGGTGGGGACGGTAAATGAAGAAGAGGGTATAAAATATTCTCAATGTCTAGTAGTTTAGACCTATATAACATTTGCCACAGCAGGAGGGAATATACGGGGTGGTCTGAAAAGTTTCCTACCTCAACGTTAAGATGGCAGCACTCGTAAATAAAAGCTAGTGAATTTCGTTGTTCATGTGTTGACAGTTACTCACCAAGCTTTCATCCATTTTGGACGCTCAATTGTTACGTAACAGTCGTTTGGGCGAGTTGATGTGAGTGTTTTCATTAAAATGGAGAAAATCGAGTATCGAGCTGTCATTAAATATTTGTTTTTGAAAGGCAATACGCCTACGCAAATCAAAGATGATTTAGATTCTGTGTATGGGGACTCTGCACCATCATTTACCATAGTGAAATTTTAGGCAGCTGAATTTTAACGTGGCCGTAAGAGCTTGGTAGTCTATGAACGTTCGGTACGTTCAAAAACTTCAACTACCGACGAAAACATCTTCAAAGTTCACAAATTGTGCCCGACGACCTCCGAATTAAAGTGAGAAAGATAGTAGAGGCTATGAAAATGTCAAACGAATGTGTTTGTCACAAATTAGATGAACATTTAGACATGAGAAGGCTGTCCGCGGGTTGGGTGGCGCGTTTGATCACGTTAGACTGAAAACGTGTTTGAATGAACATTTTCAACGTTCTGTTGGCGCAGTTTAGGTGCATAAATCCGAGTTTTGGCGCTGATTAATTACTGTAGATGAAACTTGGATACAAAAATATACAGTCCAAACAGTGGACTGCAAATGGGAATCCGGCCTCAAATAAAGCAAAAGCTGCTTTTTTTCGGCTGGGAAAGTGATGGTCACTGTTTTTTTTTTTGGGGGGGGGGGGGGAGACGGTCACGAAGCTATTTTTATCGATTATGTTTACAAAGAAAAATCATTACAGGAATATACAACGCACCATTACTTGACAAGCTGAAGGTAGAACTTGTGGAAAAACTGCCACATATGCAGAAAAAGAAAATCCAGTTTCACCAAGACAACACACCGTCTCACACCTCAGTGCTTGCAATGGCGAAAATCCACGAATCACGCTTTTGAACTTCTTGACCATCGACCTTACTCACCAGATATAGCTCCAAGCGAGTTCTATTTGTTCCCTCATCTGAAAATTGCGCTCGGAGGATAGAGATTTTCGTCAAATGAAGAGGAAGAATTATTTTGCAGAGAAAATTGCCGAGTACTGTTTGAACGGGTTACAGAGATGGGAGTATCGATGGGAGAAGTGTTTAGAGTTACAAGGAGACTATGTTGAAAAATAATAATAAAAAAAATTAAAAGAATCTCAAAAATGTTTTGCAACTTTAATAGGTCGGAAACTTTTCAGATCACATATGTACCTATGTATTTGGACTCAGTACTTTTAAAAATTAAGGAAGATGTGCTGCCCCTGCACAACGGAAATGGATATTTTTCGATTTCTACATAGATCTTCTTCGAAATATTTTCATGTGTATTACACGGTCGTTATTTATTTTTAGAAATTCAGTAATTAAGCAATTGTTTCAGTCATTTGAGTCTGGTATCCATAGGAAAATTAAATTCATAACGTTTAGTATAGCAGTCCTTAAAACAAACAAAAAATGTTTTACGTATTTAGGTTTCACTTTATATCGGAACCATTATATGGTGACATGTTTATACCAAGTTCTCTAATTATAAACAGAAGTGAATTGGATCGCGGATTTCCTTCTATCTACTCTGTTGTTGCCAATTACTTATCGGAGTATTTTGACTACTTGGAAAATTAGAGACGCGATAAAATTGCATCTTTTTCTCTGTCAAAAGCACGGCTTTGAAAGGCATAAGATATTGGATAATTTTGTGATTCATTAGTAAAGAAGTTTTCAGATTAGCCTTAGGCAGGGAGATTCTCTCTGGATGAAAACATGAAATGGGCTCGATAGGAATTACACGAGAGATAACGATACAAGGGTTGCGACCATTAACTCCAGGAAGCATTGTTGAACCACACAATGCTTCATACAGCAATGCATGAATGAAAGCCTAGGAAATCTCATTAAGAACAAAGAGCTTCCTATAGAAGAAAGACATGTAAGGATCCAAGATATTAAGTTGCGGTACTACGTTTCTTCAACTAAGACATAAGTTATAATTAATGCAGCTGTTACTAACCGTTCATTTCGAAATCCAGAGGTGCACGTAAAGCTGCTTAGAGCACTAATATAGCGGAAAAAAATCTATCACTTCATCCCTTCTTACTGTGGAAATGATAAACTTTAGGTAAAAATGCTAACATGTTGATTAGGTAGCAGTGTATGGGTGTCTTTCTCCAAAGTATACGACATTCATGGAAATTAATTGTTCTTTCACACTAGCGTGTGGAGGACGCACTATGAAAGGGTAGAGCCAGACTGAAAAATCCAATGCCATTGCCGGGATTTGAACCACGGATGTTTTGGTCTCCATCCAGCCGCTCTAAACCATTGAGCTTCTATGGCCAATGTGCCAACATTACATTAAACTCTCCAACTGACTCGTGTTCCGTGGTGCAAATCCCGGCTATGGCACTGAATTTGTTCACTCTGGTTCTACCCTTTCATACTGCGTCCTACACACGGCTAGTGCGAAAGAACGGTTAATTTCCATTAATTGTACCTAATAGTGGTTAACTATAAATCCCGGGCCTTAAAGTATTTACAGCATAGTAAGTCGCCATTAAGGTAGTTGTCTCATGTTCTTATGAGAACTCCTAGTGGTTTATCGGGAAAAACACGAGTCAGTTGGAGAATGTAATCTCATGTTGGCACGATGGGCATGCTCAATGGTTTAGAGTGGCTGCACAGAGACCAGAAGATCTGTGGTTCAAATCCCGGCTATGTCATTGCATTTTTCAGTCTGGCTCTACCCTTTCATACACGATATTCGTAGTAAAGTATTAAAAAATCTCTGCCTAGAGTAGCAATTCCTGAATAAGGAGTGTCTTTCTCCTTTTAATAGTGCTATTACTAGTATTCACAGTAAAGATGTGAGATAAAATGGCCATGGAGTAAGAGAACCAAAGCATAAGCCAATGTAGTAATAGAATACATGTATTATACACTTATATATTTATATAATTTCAGCTTTATTAGATACTGGATCTCTAGACTGTGAACTATATATATATATATATATATATATATATATATATATATATATATATATATATATATATATAAGTTGGCTTTCACAAGATTTAACTATTGCTCTTTCTCGTGCTGTTTCTATCAAATATTCACTTAAGTTTAGAATAAATGTAATAATTCCTACAGTTTTACCAATAGAGATATACATTTACTAAAATCAAAACAAAAAACAGCAAAATTTTATAATAGATGTAAAACTCTCCACTGATAAAAGTGGCTTTTTTTAGAAAGTTCTCGTAAAAGTTGTAGAGGAATCAAACCAGGAAATTAAAATGCAAAGTAGTTAGGCAAATATGTTCGGAGGCATTTATACGCGTAACGTGTTTTACTGAGAAAAATAAGAAATACTTGGGAGGATTTTCTCTAATTGTTGAGCTCAGGTTACATTCCGTCTTATATGTAGTTTAGTTAAAAATAAATCCTACTGTAAAGCATAGATCTTCATAATTACTAAACCAATAAGAGTTTTCAAATTAGTCAGTGAATCTTTTACAAATAGCACTATGGTTTGCAGTTTTACAACACTTCAAATTATTGCTGTCCTTAAAGTGGTGGAGGGCAAGAGGTTCCTTGGTACGATAATAATGGAAAATTTTATCTTAATTGTTAGTAGCTTTGTCTACGTTATCACCTTTCCCTCTTTGTTATTCCCTCTTTTCGCTGTGTTTATTAAGTTTCCTTTCTCTGGATCTTCCGCCTCCTCTCAATGTATCTCAATTTCTGAGTAAGTAATTGTGGTGTTGGCAGTTAAAAATAAAGGAGGACGAGTAGCAGTAGATATGTGAAATAAGACTATGGATGGTGTGCTAGGTGCTTGTATTTGATTAGTGTTAATCAGTGTTAATTCGTTATTTTTGTATTATCTATCCATTTAAATGTATATAATTTCCTACAGGGGCTCAGCCGAGAGGACGAAGCCGTGGACCAGCTTTGCAACGATGATTCATCCGGGACGGATCTCCAAATTGTGGTGTTGGTGTTGGCAGTACAAGGAAATTAAAAAATAATAATGCAGGACGAGTAAGAGTAGATATATGGATATAAAACTCTATGGATGGTACGCTTGCTGCTTGTATTTCGTTAGTGTTAACTTAATTCTTTATATTTATATTATCTTTCCATTCATATATTTACAATTCCCTACATAATAACATAACACTATGTTTTCACAATTACCATTAAATAGCTGAAACATTCATGACACGAACTGCATTGAAAAAACTGCCTGGTCCATAAGCTTTCGGGAGCAAAGGAGCTCTTACAATGTTGGAACGCCACTCTGGTTTACCCTGAATGTAGCGTAATTGATCACGTTGCTTTCTGGTTGTCTCAGGTTCGATGTTCCGCCGGCTACTGTTTCCAGGTAGAGGTTGCTGCTAATTAGGCCCATGTCTATCAACTATTATCGCAACAATATATCCAAGTAATTATTTATTAGCTGGATTTTACTTCAATATAAAGTATAAAAAGCCTCTGGGTTAATTATCTCTCTTAATTAGGTATTCCGGTTACTGTGTTCTTTAATCTTCCTCCAAATTCTGTAGAACTTTAGCGATTGATGAAAAGGTAGGCTCATTGTAGTCACTAGTAATTCTTCAGCACAACGTATCGTGGCTTCAGGTCTTTCTGCTTAGAAATAAGAACCAGAATTGAGGTGGATTTTTTCAAAGGGCCTTCTTTTTATATGAAAATGCCCAAATTCAGGCCAAAATTATTTCAGCATACAATTATAGTGGGCATATCTAAGAAACACATGGATTTGACATTATATATACTTCTTTCTTCATTTTTAAGGTTATGGTCCCTCACTTGGGAATTTACATGGCATTTCCCGTGGTTATCATAAAATAATTCAGCCAAGTTCTGTTAAAATAGATGAAGTAGTTTGAAAGGAAGTTCCCCTAAACGATATGCTATGTGTGCAAACCCCACATGGTTTTGCTAAAGTCGTGAGTTTGTTGGAATTGTTTCTAGTCTTGAGAGGATATATGAGACTTACATGTAATGACTTATATTGAGGAAAACACTAATTTTCACAAATAATACCGTTACGGAGGAACCAAACGTGTCAGTTCAGATTAAAAGTACAGATTTTTCAACCGGATTAATCCTGAAGCTGCCTCTTAAATAGCTACCGATGCCAAAAATATCTTTGAAATATATGAGCATCGGGTAGGTGTTGTTCGTTTGCAGTAATAATTGTTTGAATCCCTTTCAAACAATGTTACACAATATTTGTTTTACCTTTATGTCAGTACATTGCATTGCTCCTTTGCATTGTTACACAATGGATATTGGAGATCGCTAGGGAATTGTAAAGCCAAAGGGGTCTTTCAGTTTATTATCGTAGAGGTGTCGTAGAACTTCAAATTCAAGAGGTTCGAGTTTGAATATGTTTGGAAAGAGTTACATGGATCAGGTTTCTAATGGAAGTTTTCTTTATAAAAAATGGAATGTCAGGTAACATTAAGCTTGATGAACCCGGGCTCATTTAGGAATATTTCACCCGTTTCGTTCTTTAGTACTATGCTTAACGAGTTAGCTGGAGTAAAAGTGTATAAAAAGAGATAATGAGGGGTGCTTTTATAAGAAGATGGAGAAAGAAAACTGCCAAGCTGTGAAAAAAAAAAAGAGCTAATATGGCTCCAGGAACTATGATCACCGTGTTATTCCAGCTCATGTCAGTGTTCCTTTGGCATGACTCTCCCCCCCCCTCTCTCTCTCTCTCTCTCTCTCTCGCTGAACTAGAACTCATTTTATTTATAGTATGCCTCAGCACCTCTTGGAAAATAGTTCCTGAGACTGTTCTTTCTCTATGGCTACAACGGTTTTGTAAAACAACTATAACATTTTCATATGTTATTTAGCCGAGAGGCTCATAAATGCATTACAGCATAAAATTAAGTTTTTATTGAAGCTCGTAGAGCACATACAGACTTTGTGATAGGCTTTCTATATACTCAAGTAGAAGAACTGTATCACTTCTGCTTAGTTTTTGGGTGATAGATGTTGGTACATCCGAAATAGCCCAAGTTATATCAGACTGTAATTACTAAAATATATGTAAGACTGGTAACCAATTACCCAGTCAGAACTTCCAAACATTTTTCCACAGCTGTAGATCATCCTGGGGATACTATGTGCCAAATCTAGATAAATGGCAAAGTCCGCTGTGCGAGAAATATGATGCTAAGAATATACAGTGCCTAGCAGGAGTTTAAGACCAATAGCTTATTTCCTGGTCTTTTAATTTTCTTACAGATGCTATAGTTTTTTTGAAAAATAAACTGGTCACATAGGCATTTATTTATGTATAGAACACATGCGGAAAAAATTGTTCTTTGAATTACCATTTGTTTGTCAAGTTCTGTTGTTTATAAACAAATCTACCATTTCATGTTGTGGATTAACTGGTGGACGCTGAATCAATTGATAATCTTGGTGCTAATTTACTTCCAGAATTATATAAGCCCTATGAGCATTCCGGCATAGTATAAAAATCTAAAAGTTGTCATTATTTTATAATTTTTGCTATTCTTTATGGACAAAAATATTACCAAAAATGACAAGTGTTCACGAATGGCTATCTTCGCTCCCGCTCGAGCTACTGTGGCTTAACAAGTACCAATCATTAATTCCACTTTCACTCAACAAATGTGACATCGAATGCATGTTTCGTGTTGCGTATTTGAGAAACAAATAGTTTCTGTTATTGTGTCTGTGGAAGCAGGAATTTCTTCTGACAGATAAAGTGACAATGGGGAAAAATATGTCAGAATCATTAAGGTGGCAGACTTTCGGTACACAGAGGTGCAATAAACTTCATACAGAAATAGCATTAGCATTTCGTTTTAATAACACATGTGTGACAAAAACAAATATCAAGAAGAAGGTGCAGTAACTGCAACCACGTTCTGGTTGACCTAGGGCTGTTTCATTATACAAAGGCTATCGAAGATGAATCTCAAGAGCTCACTTTCAATGATGAGTCTTGGTTTGAACTTCCTGCAGGGCAGAGGATCCGTACCCTTCAGCTGTTTGTTGCGAGTGCTACGGACACCTAGCACACGTGCTACTTATGACGTTACCAGTACACCGCTTCGAACATCCGAGCTCCTCCTGTAGGGGAGTTTTTCGTTTGGGTAGGCTTCAATGTGGTAGTGGTTCCCGATACCCAAGGGAGATCGGGAACGTCTGGGTGGCTCCGTCGTCAGACGGGGTTGAGGGAGACCTTTAAGTTCACGGGTACTAACCTGCAGAGCTAGCAGTCGGTGTGCTAGATCACTAGCACCCCATATGATCATGACCTACCATGACTATATTTGGTAATCTTCATAATCTTTCCATTAAATCATTGTTAAATAGTTTAACTTTCAAACAACATTCCTTAAAAGTTTAAACTAATATTGTCATCCTTAACCACTTTAAGAATATTCATTTTCGCTTGCTTTCACCTCTCACTGTTTTACCTTCAATTGTTCTTTTTAATCTCTTTCTCTTTCCCTTTCTACTACATTTTTTTCAACAATTTCCAATTAATGCTTTCATCGATACATATAAAATAAGAAAATTAAAATATTGGCAACTTTTTATTAGGTTTGATCTAAAATAACCGCTTAAAGAAATTACCCCAAAACCTAAGAATCCTGGAGAAAACATTCAATGGTGTTAGGAACATTCACTTATATGTTGCACAATGATTTTTAGTTTTAAAAACAGTACATTAACTTTTTTAATTAAAACAATTTTATATGTGAGGTATGTCTTAAACTTTTGTTAGGCACTGTATTACCATAAGGCTTACATATTACAGAACAAATTTACTGTTGTGAAAACACTTATCAGACAGCTGAAATAAGATTAGTTTTTCCTTCAGCCTCGAAATTATTTACGGGAGAAACTAATCTGGGATGCTCGGAGTACGGAAACTTCCCCCAATCCTAGCACGAGAATTTATGTACAGAGAATAATGCACCAACCATCCATGCCGAAAGCGCCGTAGATGCTTCTAACCCTGAAACAGCGCAACCATGACGAGAAGTGAAATAGAAAGAGGAGTAGGTAAAATAGAGTGAAAGAAAATTCCGGGAGGGTAATTATCCTTCACTTCGGAGGAACCCCTCGTAAAAATCCAAGCCCGCCTGGGTAGCGTAGATGGTAGCGTGTCTGCCTCACGTTCAAAAAGGCACGAGTTTGATTCTCGGTCAGAGTTATCTGGAAAATGTTTTTCCGGGGTTTTCCCTTATCCATAAAGTCACCAATTTCATTCATCGCCCGATATGACTTGACGTTGGAAGACTAAATTAGAAAGAAGTCCAAGGATCAGGAAGCTCAGTCACGAGAACTGAACCCAATAGCTCGCGAATACTGACATAGGCTCAACTGCTTGAGCATCCCTATCCATTGATACCCCTAAAGCCAGCTTTGACAGTATTGAGGTTAGCATGTCTTTGAAATGGTGGCTGTAATGTCTGATCTATTATTGACTGATTTTGAAACAAGGGAAACGTTTAAAAGAAGTAAGTAGCAAAATAAGCTTTATAAAAATTATTTCCTGAATAAGTAATAATGAAAATAAACGTAAATTAATGCAAGTGTTAGCTCTTATACATGTGACTTAAGCTTATGTTTCAAGAAATTCCAGAAAAACTTATCATGAATGCAAATTCAGTTGCATTTCCTCACTAGGCATATTTCAAATCACCTCTCAAACCCTAAGCCACAAACTCAACCTATAAAATCCACAGGCTGTGAGTGTAATGTCTTTTATTCCAGTATCTAATCCGCAGCGGGAGTTGGAAAAACTTTTCCGTGCTCTCGTTTCAAACAATGACATCGATAGAAACTATAAATTATGTCATTTGTATGGCTGTCTCCGCATAAATATTTTTTGTTATTTTGTTTATACTCCTCCCCGCACAATTAGAATTGGCGCTACCGGTTCTATAATTATAGCAGAATGTAGCGGATCGACCACTCGATTGTTTTCAAAATTCAATTTCTGAATTTCATGAATAAAACATGAACCGTTTTGAGAGGGTCACATCTCCTATGCGTGACACAACAGCGAGAGAGGGGAGCAAACATTCCACCCTTTGTGTACCGTAGATACCCTAACAAAATTTGTGCGTATTGTTCTCTATTTGATGGTTGACTCTGTTCACATCTTCCATGTGTACATATGGCCTTACGGAAGACTAGGCTTCTTATTTTGGATAAACTTTGCAATGTATTACACAATGCGTTTAAATTGTATTAATATATTCTATTAAAATAAATTATAACACTGCACTAAAGTTAGTTTACTTAGGTACTCATTGGAAATGGTTTTTAATACCTCTATAGATCATTTGGATTTAGCACTGATAAAACGAAGCTTTATTCCTCTATTACTTTATTTATTTATTTGATATATTTTGAAAGTAAAGTATCTATGCATCTTAAATTTATCTATGACAAATAGCTCCACTCTCATTGGTCAATCCTATGACCAAATTCACGTGTGCAACATAGCATTTAATATCACTCAAAGTATTTGCCAAATTATGGGAAAAATATAATTATGGAAAAAATAGGAATGGGAGATATATGGCGATTAGAGAAAGGAATACATGCGATGTGGCTAAATTAGTAAAATGCAGAGTAGAAGATATAGAAAGACAGAAATATGGGGAAGTCTAGAAAATATGAAATCATTACAATTTTACAAGCAAATAAAAAGAAATTGGGGACGAGAAGCATATGTAGATTACTGCAATATGCAAGAGAGAGAAGGGTTAGCATGGATGAGAACAGGAATAATATTTCTAAGAGGGATAAGAGGTAGGGAAAAGGGAATTTGTGAATTGTGTGTGGGGAAAAGAAAGCATAGAACACTATGTAACAGAATGCGAGAAGGCTGCAATATGGAGAAAAAAAGGTTTGGGAAGAAAATGAGAGAAAGTAGAGAAGAGGGTAGTAGCTATAAATATATTAACGGGCAGGGAAGAAAAGAATTTAAGACGTATTGGTGAGTTCTTGCAGAAAGTAAAAGGAAAATGGGCCAGAAATGTAAAGAGTATAAGAAAGGAAGATGAGGTGGAAGAAATGAACTAATTAAGTAATCAAGGAGGTATGGAGGTTAAGAGCTACCTGACAGAGCAGAAGACCAGAGTATCATGCAAGCCAAGGTAGCAACAAGGTAACGACAAATAAATGTAACCAAAAGTTGGAAATTGTAAAATTTTGGAATATGCACAATAAATATATCATATATATTATAAACGTTCCTAATAAAATATTCCACAATGCACTGTTATATATTACTTTACAGAATTCCAGAACTCCAATCCTTTAGGTCCAAAGCTGTTTAGAAATGTGTATAAAGTTATTCCTAACAAATAGGAAGCATTACTAGGAAAACACAAGTTCTGTTCAGTTTTCTAATTCTGCACCTGCTGGCCGCGCCGTGGCTCAGTGGTTAGACCGCTTGGCTCTCACCAAGGCGGCCCGGGTTCGATCCGAGGCGACCGCAAAGTGAGATTTGTGGTGGACAACACGGCGCTGGGACGGGTTTTCTCCGCGATCTCCGGTTTCCCCCGCCTTCTCATTCAACCGGTGCTCCATCTTCATCTCATGTATCATCAGTGTCATCGCCTGCGGTGCCGTATGTAGTAAAAGCGGGCTTTAAACACTATCCATTTATCATTTATCTTTATCTGCACCTACTTACAGAATGCTTCTTGCTATCTCTCTCTCTCTCTCTCTCTCTCTCTCTCTCTCTCTCTCTCTCTCTCTCTCTCTTCCTCCATCCCTCTCTGTACTATCTCTCCGCCTGCAGTGTACAGTATTTACTTAGTTTCCAAAAGGTACAAGTAAAATTAAATTGCTAGATAGTTTTCAAAAATTAAAATAATTAAGTGTTAATATAACTTATCCTAAACTAATAGTTAATGGAATTCTCAGAAAATTAAACTTGTCTGAATACTCGCAGGTCTAGGTATGTTAAATTCACGTATAGTTGTTACGTATTACAGATTAATAATGAAATGTTCTAAAAGAAGTTTAAAGACGAGGAACATGTGCTGCATACAGCATACGCAAACAGCTTTTTTGTGCAATATTATCCAACGTAGATTATATCAAACTATGAATGATATAGCTACGATGCTCAAATGAGTCCACGATCCATAGAGGTTAGAGTTACCCGACTATCATATTTCAGAATAAGGACAAACTACGAAATAAACCTCATTTGGATAGCTAATATTTGACCGAGATTCGAACTCGGGAGCTCTTGAATGCTGTGGCAGACAATACCAGGCTATTTAGAGACTGGCTGTTTAGCATTGAAATGGACATGCAGTTAAACAGGAGAAGAACAATAACCACCTTTGAACTATGTCCATCAGATGTCGTTGTTTAGAAATTTTAATATTTCATTGTCTTTGTACATCTTGCGTGATTTCCCAGCTATACAAAGCTGCAAAAAATTCCATCACTCTAAAAATGACCTGAGGTTAATATTTAAAACAAATTACGCAATAATCAATTTCAGGAAAATAAAAATAAATGATACTTTTCCAAACAAATGGTAGTTTCGAATGGTAAACGACTTCAAACAAGTTTCAATGGCAGTTATTGAGTACATTTTGCTATTTTGTTAGATGTTTGCGAGTTATTGGTTCACTCTCACTCACTCAACCACTGTCGCTCACTTTGTCGCACTCTCATACATTTAAATAATGTTATTGGGTTCCTGGGAACTCCTAGTGAAATATTTAAATCAATTGCTTTTTGTAAGAATACAATTCTTCCTACACATAACTTGTGCAACAACTATTACGTTCCAGTTGCTCAGAAATAAGAAGTGATATATTTAAAATAGTGTTTTAAAAGAGAGTTTGCCAAGAAGTAAAACGAATAAATAGCTTTCAACTTGATCTAGCATTCACTGCAGTAATAACTATATTTATTTAAATTTAAACAGAAATGTGAACATGGCTGACATCCTAATGGTCGTAAATGCTTTGCATGATGTATTAAGAAATTGTTCCCTCCCCTCCATGGGTTCACACCTGTCTAACACATGATTAAACTCATAGATACCCCTTTCTATCTAGTGGCTACAAAAATATTCTGGTAAACAAAATAAACTAATGATGGATGTAGTATAAGCTAAATAGATTAAAATTAGCTAATAGATTACCTAAAGCAGTTTACATTAATTAACTGGGCTATTTTGGTGTAGTGTTGAGCTACCAAATGTAAAATTAGAACAACAGTCTGGTGGAAGCAGGAGTTTATATTATACACGGTGTCCATTTTTATTCGTTACTTCCCGCCCTTCGATTGAGCAAGAGTCACGTCATAGTTGACTGGTGAGTCTATCTTGAAATCCCTGTACCCTCTACAGAGAAGAGGCGGTAATTTTTGCGGAAATGTACGCAAATTACAGCGCTCTCAGTGTGGTTATGCTGGTAACTAATACAATCAGCTTCCCCTCGATATGAATACAGACCACCGCGTCTTCATTGTTGAATGCTACTTTCGTACCGGAACTAAAATTGGTGCGACATATACATATAGTTTAAACCGTTGCATAGAGGAGTTTATGCTAAGATATCCAGCATTCAGACAAGTCCCTCGGAGCGTAATGTTGTCAAAAGTGTCCAGGTAGCGTCAAATTGACATACTTTTGTTTGCTACATAACCGTCTTACATTTTATCAGTAGGTACACCATATAAATTTGTTTTCATTCTCATGCTTAATTAAAATTTCTATTAATGATGCTATTCTTATATCTTTTAAAACCCATAGGTGCATCAAACATTTCCAAGATACAGGATCAGTTACTTGCAAAAAGAGAGATACTGTACGCTATAAAGTTACTGGTCTTAATCCAGAAGCAGTAAATAATGTTGTGACAGAAAGGCCTCCAACAAACTTTCTCGGAATACAGAGAGTTTTTAAGGAGAAGAGAGAAATGAAATATAAGAAAATGGACATATAAGACAATGTACTAGCGATATTTCCTTATTTAGACTTGGATAAAAGCTTTGTCCATATTGTAACACTAATTTATTTTTCATTCCTAGAACATGTTCTGCTAATTTTCTGGTCTGTAATGAAGTTACATTGTGAGGAAAGTGTGGGTCATAGAAAAGAATTGAGGTCAAATTGAAATATTTCTTTTTTATGTGACAGGTTTACAATATGCATATATGTCTACTAAAACATAAAAACAGATGTTCATTGTGAAATAAGTGTTCATTGAGTTATCATTTCGTATATTGTTCATGGCATACTTTTATGGCTGCATAATTAGCTTTGCAGTGCACTGCATTGAAGTATACAGTTTTTATTAACAGTTATCGTATCTAGGTAGGTAGGTAGGTAGGTAGGTAGGTAGGTAGGTAGGTAGGTAGGTAGGTAGGTAGGTAGGTAGGTAGGTAGGTAGGTAGGTAGGTAGGTAGGTAGGTAGGTAGGTAGGTCGATAGGTCGATAGGTCGATAGGTCGATAGGTAGATAGGTCGATAGGTCGATAGGTCGATAGGTCGATAGGTCGATAGGTCGATAGGTCGATAGGTCGACAGACAGACAGACAGACAGACAGACAGACAGACAGACAGACAGACAGACAGACAGACAGACAGACAGACAGACAGACAGACAGACAGACAGACAGACAGACAGACAGACAGACAGACAGACAGACAGACAGACAGACAGACAGATAGATAGATAGATAGATAGATAGATAGATAGATAGATAGATAGATAGATAGATAGATAGATAGATAGATAGATAGATAGATAGATAGATAGATAGATAGATAGATAGATAGATAGATAGATAGATAGATAGATAGATACTTTATTTCACTGCTTAAAGCATGGCCCGGTGGCAGCGCTGTCAATATAATATACAATTCCTTACAACATATATACAATTCCTTTCATGCACTATGGTAACTATACAGGATTTCTTTTTAACCTCTCTTTGAAATAATTTACATTTGGAGGCAAAGTCTCCAGTAATTCTGCAGTCAAATTGTTCCAGTCATTAATTGTTCTATTGGTAAAGGAAAATTTACCTATATCAGTTTTCTGTTCCCTATTTCTTATTTTTTTAGAGTGATCATTCCTTCCCCTATATGATGGTGTCAACAACCGCTTTGTTATATCTTTCCATGCAGGTTCCCCCTTATATGCTCTAAAAATTGCACATAGCCTTGCCCGTTTTCTACGTTTCTACAATGATTCCCAGGAGGTAGCAGTGCCTGTAGGGTTTTCAAATTGCATTCCTCTATCAACAAATTTAGCTGCTCGTTTTTGGACTCTCTCGAGTGCTTTTTTTTTTTTTTTTTGACCAACCCGATATGGATCCCAGCATGCCGCGCTATATTCTAATATTGGTCGGACTAAGGATGTGTAAGCTAAATTTCGCGATTTCCCATTGCTGCGTTTTAATATTCTCATTACAAAGTGTAATGCTTTGCAGGCTTTTCCAGTGACCGAATTTACATGTTCCCCCCATTCCAATCTTTCATTTATTATTACACCTAGATATCTAGTGCTACTTACCCTGGGTATTCTCTTGTTATCTAATTTATACATCACATTTTCTTCTGTTCTTGTCCTTGAAAATATAATTGTTTTACATTTACTTGGATTTATCTCCATTTGATTGGATTGCGCCCAGAGTTGAATTTTGTTTAAATCTTCTTGTAAATTGTTAACGTCACCTTCGGTCTTGATATTTCTATAGATTATACAATCATCCGCAAAAAGCCGAATTTGTGATGTTATCCCTTTCCATAAGTCATTTACATATGCTAAGAAAAGCAACGGCCCGATCACGCTACCCTGGG
Organism: Mantis religiosa; assembly: GCA_030765055.1. Lineage (NCBI taxonomy): Eukaryota > Metazoa > Arthropoda > Insecta > Mantodea > Mantidae > Mantis > Mantis religiosa. Next base: position 53,123,160 of record CM060957.1, read on the forward strand.
GGACACCTGAGGTTACTTCGTTAGGGGACGATAATCTATCTCCGACGCGCACTCTTTGGGTTCGTCCGCTCAAGAAATCCCGAATCCAAATAATCGCTCTGTTGTCTATTTGCATATTGCAAAGTTTTTCTATAAGTGGTCCATGAGGTACAAAGTCAAACGCTTTAGTAAATCAAACGCTTTAGTAAATCAAACGCTTTAGTAAATCTACGCACCAGACGAAAGGCCGTGCTGTGGCTCAGTGGTTAGACCGCTTGGCTCTCACCAAGGCGGCCCGGGTTCGATCCCAGGCGACCTCAAAGTGAGATTGTGGTGGACAACACGGCGCTGGGGCGGGTTTTCTTCGGGACCTCCGGTTTCCCCCGCCATCTCATTCCACCGGTGCTCCATCTTCATCTCATATATCATCAGTGTCACCGCCTGCGGTGCCGTATGTAGTAAAAGCGGGCGTTAAACACTACACATTTTCACCAGGCGAAATTACACATATTTATATTACGCCGGCAAGACCCACCTCTCAAATAGTATATTTAACTGCCGGTAGAGGGAGACCTCAAAGCTGCTCTCAACACAACTAGTACGATCACATGCCGCTAGGGGAACCATATACAAACTCGCTCCATCAGCGCTGCTATAGACGATGTCAAATATTGCGCAGTAAAATTACAGATAAAAATGAACAATGTACAATTTATCAAAGATACATAAAATCACCTATCCTAATATAATTACCCAAACACTTGTTCTCAATGCTGGCGAAACTCTGGTATTGTTAACATTCTAATTGCATTGAAGTTAGGCAAAGAAAAGCTACTAAGGGACTGCATATAGCTCACTGCAAACTGAGCGTTTTCTACTTGGGACAGGCATTCATTTATTTTATTCATTTATTGCTAACTCTAATTACCCGTACAACAGGAAAGGAAATGTCTGAGCAGTAAAGCGTATAGCGTATGTCACAAATACCTTTGTAATTGCGAGCTTTAATAAATGGGTAAGAAAGGAAAGACCTAAAGGAACAAAGTAACTAATCTCCGTAAAGGACTGCCGGCAGCGAGTTTTATATAGCGGTCTCAAATCGATTGGGGAACAATGAACCAATTTTAATGCTCAAGGGAAGCCGAGATTACTCCCGCTGCCTCAATGTATTTAAATCAATAAGAAGTTAATTACAATTCCTTTTCAATTACTTTTCTGTTGATTTAAAACATTCAGTGAAAGATCTACCAAATTTAAATGTTCTTCTTATTCTGGTCTTCTAGTTAAAACGTACTTTTTTACTGAAATATGTTTGCATAATGTATGAGATTACTGAATATGAAACACACCAGTAGTTCAAGGATGAACGCCATTATTTTGTTTCAAATTATAAGGAAGAAAGACACTTGATTCCACACGTCAAAGTATGTTTTCTTTAAGTTCTAACAGATTGATATCATTTTAAAGGACTAAACAACGTTTTAAACACTTTATATCTGCTGATGTTAATATTTTTCTTAATATTATCACAGTATCTTCCTCTCGTCGTATTGCCTGTATGTAGCACATATTTTGTTACTTAGTGTTTCTCTTGGAAGATAATAGAGAAGTGTAGGTTTTCGATAAAGACATACATTAAAGACATACATTAAAAATGTTTGCATAGTTACTGTTACTTAAGGAATGGTTAGACTACTTTTTATGATTCCTTATAATATACCTTATGCAACACTTAAGGGACTAAACTAAATGTTTTATAGAGTTATGTTGCAGTGCTGTGGAGACCATTAAGCCTACGAAACCTCCATGAGAAAGGGGTGAGCTGATAAGAGAGCGCGACACAATTCCTTAACGTTTCTAGATCTCAGAAACCTTGCGATGTCCACCAAACCTCACCAACACGGCGAGCAAAAGTTTCTATATCAGGAAAAAAATGTTTCAGTCCTTAAAGCTCGTCTATAGTTACAAATAAGAGCCTCAGGAGTATGTCTCTGCCAACTTGAAAAATGATAAGCAAGTGAAATAGGAGAAAATGAGTGACTGAAAATTTCGTGGTAGTATACACGGTGTTCATTTTTATCCATGATTTAACCGCGCAAAATTTGACGTCATCAATAGCATCGCTAATGGAGCGAGTTTATATACGATTCCCCGAGCGGCTTGCGATCGTAGATGTTTTGACAGCAGCTTTGAGGCCTCCCTCTACCGGCAGGTTATTATACCGGGTGTCCATAAATGAATATCGGGGTTTTAACGCTTTATAACATTAATTTTATTAAACTTACAGTAATGAAATATATGTCACATGAAAGAGCAACTCAAACAGTTTTATTCGTTGGCACCAGTGCGCATGTGCGTGAAATGTTTACGCCGCGATCCGCTAGAAAGCGGTAGTAGCAAAGATGGCGACTAGTGAGCAGAAAGCGTTTTGTGTTTTGCAGTTTGCAAAGACCGAATCTGTAGTTACTGTGCAACGTGCGTTCCGCATTAAGTTCGGGTGTGATCCTCCAAGTGACAATAACATCCGTAGATGGTTTCATCAGTTTGAAGATACAGGCTGCCTTTGTAAACGGAAGAGCACGGGACGACCAAGAGTTAGCGAAGAGGATGTTGAGCGAGTGAGAGAGTCGTTCACTCGTAGCCCAAAGAAATCAGTTCGGAAGGCTGGTCGTGAATTAGAAATTGCTAAGTCGACTGTTTGGAAAGTTTTAAGGAAACGATTGCAACTACGTCCTTATCGTTTACAGTTGTTACAGGCTCTAAAGCCTGCAGACCATGGTTTACGTGCCAACTTCGCTAACGTAATGCTGTTTAATGACGATGAAGATTTTCTAGATCATGTTGTTTTCAGTGATGAATCGACCTTTCACCTCAGTGGACATGTTAACACTCATAATGCGCGGATATGGGGCTCAAAAAATCCTCATGAGGTCGTACAAGTGCAACGAGACTCCCCTAAAATCAATGTTTTTTGTGCTGTATCCCGGCGGAAAGTTTACGGACCTTTCTTTTTTGGTGAAGCTACTGTAACTGGTACTTCCTACCTTGATACACTAGAGCAATGGCTCTTCCCTCAGTTGGAACAATATGAACCAGAGAATTTCATTTTCCAGCAAGATGGCGCGCCACCTCACTGGCACAACGCAGTACGCGAATGGTTGAACGTAACTTTACCCGACCGCTGGATTGGCCGCAAGGGACCCAATGACAGAGCTTGCTATGCGTGGCCTCCACGTTCACCCGACCTAACGCCATGCGATTTCTACCTTTGGGGTTTCATCAAGGATCGTGTGTATGTACCTCCATTACCAGCTGACCTCCATGAATTACAAAACAGGATTGAAGCAGCTGTTGCAACAATTACTGAAGACACACTGCTCAACGTCTGGGAAGAACTCAGCTATAGACTTGATGTGTGCCGTGTGACAAATGGTGCTCACATAGAACACTTGTAAGCTCGTATATAAAACTGTTTGAGTTGCTCTTTCATGTGACATATATTTCATTACTGTAAGTTTAATAAAATTAATGTTATAAAGCGTTAAAACCCCGATATTCATTTATGGACACCCTGTACTATTTGAGAGGTGAGTCCTGCCCGCGTAATATTGTGATGGGCTGGAATATCGGAGACCTGATTTCAGTAGATTTTATGTTTAATGCTCTTAGTAAATCTCGGACTTTAGCATGTGCGTCAGGGAGCGGAAGTCACACCTCTTCATAGGTTATTTTAGTTGACTCGACGTCCGCTCTAAGACCACCGCATGCATCTTTACGGATGGAAAGAATCCTGTTTTCAAGATTCACGGGAATCTAGGGGTTTACCGCACTTCCGGCCAGAAATGTCCAACAAGGAGAACTCGTTGGTTTTTAGCGGAAATGGGAATTCTTAATGACGCACATTGAAGACCGTGTTTCTGGACTTTACCGGATGTAGAGTTTGAATACAATGATGAGGGACAGACCGTCGTGGGTTGGTTCTTAGTGTGTTGCTAGAGCGGACTCTGTCCTAGTCAGGCCCCGACATCTCCGACCATCTCCTCACGGTAAGTTTGGCCGACGGCCTTTGGTTACTTTATGTATAACACTTAGTATGTCAATAAAAGGGAATCATGCAACTATCTCAATAAGTAATTGATCACCCCCTTAAAGTCACCGTTCCATTGACGCCCCCAAATGTTTACGAGGCGTAACAATATAAAGGTGAGTAAAAAGCCTATATACTGCAATACACTGCAAAGCTAATTATGGAGCCATAAAAGTGGACCATGAAGAATATACGAAATGTTAAATCAATGAATACTTATTTCACAATGAACATCTGTCTTTCTGATAAAGTAGACATATATGCATATTGTAAACCTGTCACATAAAATAGAAATATTTCAATCTGATCTCAATTTTTTTCTATCATCCACAATTTCCTCACAATGTAACTTCCTTACAAACCAGAAAACTAGCAGAACATGTTCTAGGAATGAAAAATAAATAAGTATCCAAGTCTAAACAAGAAAATATCTCTAGTACACAGTGTTATGTGTCCATTTTCTTAAATTTCCTTCCTCTCTTCCATTTAAACAGTGTCTGTATTGCGAGAAGGTATACTTGAGCCCTTATGTCATAACATTATTTATTGCTTCTAGATTGGAACCAGTCACTTTATAGCTCCAGTATCTCTCCTTTTGCGAGAAACTAATCCTGTCTCTTGCAAATGTTTGATGCACCTATTAGTCTTAAAAGACATAAGGATACTAACATTAACAGATATTTTAATTAAGCGTGAGAGAAACAAACAACTTCATATCGTATACTGATAAGAAGAAGGACGTTTATGTTGCACACAATAGTATGTCAATTTGGGGGTACCTGGAAAATTTTGACAACACCATGCTCCGAGGCACTTGTATGAATGCCAGAAGCTTAGCATAAACTCCTATATGCAGCGGTTTAAATTATTTTTGTACGAGGCGTATCCGTAAAATGAGGTCTCCATGGCGCTGGAGCCGTGAGGAACACTATTGCGCGAGATCTGGCAAAACTGGTGTGTAGCTTGGTTTCACCCCTTCAAATGCCCACCACAACGAACCCGTTGCAACCATAAGTCTTGGCTTGGCAGCCATTTGCGATGGAGCTTCCAATCACTTCCGTCGCCAAGTTGGAGTTGCGTGCAGTGACTCGTTTTTTGAGTGCCAAGGGCACTACCCCCCCCTGAAATTCATCATCAGTTGTGCGAAGTCTATGGACCACAGTATATGGACGTCAAAAACGTGCGACAGTGACTCGTAGAGTTCAAAGGCGGACGTACAGGCGTCAATAAGGAACAGCGTTCTGGTCGGCCTTCGGTTTCAGCCGAAACAATTGCAAAAGTGGAGCAAGAAATGCTTAAAGATCGGCGTGTGACAGTTCGCGAGCTGTGCAAACTTATCCCTGAAGTCAGTAAGACTACGATGGCCAAGATTTTGACCGAAAATTTGCATTATCGCAAGGTGTGCGTAAGGCTGATGTCCTGGTCCAGTTCGGAAGGCACATCCTCGTCCATCCCCCTACAGCACCTAGTGATTATCATCTGTTTCCTGAGTTGAAGTCACACCTGGGTGGAACACATTTCCAGACCGACGATGATTTGAAAAACGAGGGTGAGCGCTACCTGCACAACTTGGCGTGAGAGTGCTATGACAAGGGTATACAAAAGCTGCCACAGCTCATGCAAAAGTGCATCGATCGCAATGGTGATTACGTTGAAAAATAGCTGTAAGTTCCGCCTTTCCATCAATGTAACATTCATTAACAATAAACATGTTTTGTATATTAAATAAAATTTGAGACCTTATTTTACGGACACGGCTCGTACATGTGGTTTCATTGTCTATTAAATTTATATTTTCTACATTTACTTTTCTATGTTTAGTAAAACGATTGCCTATAAGCTTTCTCTTTCGAAATTTTTTTTGGGCCACCCATTTCATATATTCACCAATAACTGGTACAAAATATTATCCAAAACAAATAAAGGTTCAGCTACACAGCCAAAACAAAAGAAACACCAGCATAATTGGAGTTACAGTGGTACCAGCAGAAAGCCTGGAAGATTCCATACAAAACAAGGCTTAGTTCACAATTATCTGCTCAGTATTACAGAAGTAATTATCGATTTTCTGAAAGATTACAAAAAAGGGGCGTGGAAAAAGCTTAACACCCACTAATATAATTAGCAAATTAGATATAAAATATTGCTTCAATTAACCTTTTGACTATATATTTGTAATCTAGAGGAATGTTATTTATAAAAAAATGTAAAAATAATGGAGTGAATTTTTACCCCAAGTGCAGTACCTTCCCACCTTAACAACTTTTCGCTGAGTTAACGTTATCTACCAAAGAGACACACGACCTTTTGTATTTATTTTTATACGGAAGCCTCAAAAGGTTTATTTCCGCAGAATCTCGGTAACCAGCAGCACTTCATTTACTTACTCAATAGTAACAATAAAAGCCATTGTATAAGCCAAAAAATAACCATCCGGAAGGGAAGGCTGTGTTTGATTTAACAAAGCATGAAAGCAGGTTACTCCGGGCTATGTCCCGGCATTCCTGGATTATGAGCTTGATTTGGCTTTGTGCTTATGTCCAAAGGGGAAAATGTTGGAATCCCTCGGTTTTAGCAGTTCATTGATGAAGTGATATTGCGCACGGCATATATTCCGTGTCGATGCTATTACTTCCATTTCTGTTAGCATTCACAGCGCGCCTCCGATTGAAAGCAACAACGTTCGTTCTCTCAGTGATTCTTTCCCCTTTCCCCTATTGTCTATTCATCTTGCATTGTTCTAAGAAACACATGAGAAATAATGTTTCTTTCTTGCATATTAAATGATATTAGTACAAAAAATAGCTACATAAAAAAGTAATTGCTTTTAAAGTGTGTTATACGAGGGCTGTTCAATAAAGAATGATCATAATATTTTTACGGCCATAATTTTTCGCACTAAAATCCAATTTTATTATATTCTGTTAGCTTAATGTGAAACAAACACCCCCTAGTAGTTATAATTGTTGGTACTCCTGGTTCCCGCATGTGAGAACCAGGCAATTTCAGGCATCTTCAGTATCGCCTACCGCTACAATGGAGGTAACATGAGTTAAAGTTGATGTTAGAGGAAGATCCGGAGTGTCTTTCAAACGAAATCACTACTGATGAAACTTGTCTACATCATTTTGATCCTGAGAGCAAACAGCAAAGCTCAGTGTGGAAATCTCCTTCATCACCAACCCCCAAAAAGCAAAAGTGGTTTCTTCTGCTGGAAAAGTTATGGTCAATACATTCTTTTATATTCATGGAATAGTTTATCAGCATGTTGTACCTGCACACAAATCAGTAACTGGACAATACTACAGGGATGTCCTGAAAACATTGCAAGTCCATACCAGGCGCAAAAAACCACATTTCCGTGAAGCAGGCTGGATGCTGCACCACGATAATGCGCGGCCGCATATTGCCAAAATTGTTGCTGAATATCTTGCAAAAATCAACGTGAAGTGTATTCCTCAACCTCCCTATAGTCCGGATGTAGCCCCACGTGACTTTCTTCTATTGCCTAACTTGAAGAAATGCCTTCGTGGGAGGCATTATCCATCATCAGAAGCAATGGTGAAGGCTGCGGTGGTGATTTTGAAGGATCTCTAAAAAATGCCTTTGAAGTCTGGCAAAGACACGGAAGACTATTTTGAGATAGACCATCAAAATTATGAGGATGAGTAAAGGTATGTTGTCATAAAAAATGTGATAATTCTTTATTGAACAGCCCTCGTAGATATATACTGGTGACATTCGTCCAGTGACTCTAATATTCATTCTACTCTTCAAAAAAGCAGAGATATGTTATATTATAAGCATTGCACTGGATCTTCTAAAAGGATAAGGATCATATTTCGATATATCAAAATCACCATTACGTTGTGTACAATTGGAACCTGATGCCGAGAGGGAGGTCCGGGAGGGTGGGAGGGAGGTGGAGAGACAGGAGCTCTAAGGGTTGCTTGGTAAACGATGAAGATCCGTCGAACCCCTCTTCGTTATCAATACAACATAGCGAAGTTGCCAGTGAGAAGAACATTTTAAAAGGTGGGAGTACCACAATCGAGTTACGTCACGGAGAAGCAGGTCTTGCCTAACTTTAAATTTCGGAAGTATATGAGGCAACTCTTCCTCTAAAAGTCAAGACATGATTCTGCTTGCATCCGAACCCTAGTATTTAGAAACGGATTTCATGGGTTCATTTAAAATATTTAGTTCTGAATTTGTGGAACCTTATAAAGTTATACATTTCCCAATGTTACGAAAATATAGTCGTCAGAACAGTTATATCTGAATAATCTTTCCTATTCTTACCCTCCAACACAAACCGTAATCGAACCGTTAATTTTTGCCTGTTATGTCTGGCATTTCGTGATATAACTGAATTGAAGTTTTATACGAAGTTATAAATAATGAATAAGTAAAGAAATATTTTAATGCCAAGAAGCCCAGTGTCACGCTACGCTGTCTTCCCTGCAGAGCCGTGCTTTTTCTCTACCTCCTAAATTAGCTGCTCTTTGTGAAGGTCACTACACCATATCGCTCGCGAAAGTTATAATCTTCGCAAAAGTTAAAAACATTTGGAGTCAGGCCGTACTGCAGACTCAAGCCAATCCTAATCTTGCCCCACCTAGCAGCGCTGCCGAATGTGCTGCACGCTTCTCGCGCGACTGAACTGAGAGCATTATATTAATTACGCTCGAATAAATGTTTCAAAAATGACAGATGCCACTCTTACAATAAAAAGGAATTTTATTTTCTAATCATGACCGTATTCGCTGCAATCTGGAGAACGGCCTTCCTCCATATATCTTAGATTATAAGTTTCCAGGACAAAGCTTTCACCGCAGCAGTCTCCTTGCACGTCGAGGTCTTCTTTTCCATCTACAAATCAATTAATTCAACAGGAGCAACTGATACCTATCCCACACCTAATAGCGAATTTCTAAATCACTGATCTTCTGTTGTTTCAGTCACAAAGAAAACCTCAAATAATACGGAGTTCCTGAAGACTCAGTACTCTCTTCTATATTGTTTCGCGTTTAATTGTTGCTCCTGGATAGCAACCAATGCCCTGGTGTTATTATGTAGCGGCAAAACTTCTGCAGTGCCTTCAAATGATACGACATACCTCTATCTCATCCGAGAATTGTGCAGGTGTTGGCGAAATGCATTCATAGAAATGACAGGTCATTTTGTTAACGATTGTATACCTATATTTGCCAAAAGATTGATTAAATAAATAATTCCTACTTGGAAGTAAAGCTAAAAAAGCTTTAACCTTTAACATGTAACATTACAGACCTGAAACCATCTAACTGGGACTATCGTCCCATCGTTGCCCATTTGAGGCCTGCGGTACCTACTCTTCTAAAGTTACGTATTTTAACGGTTCTGATAATCCTCCTCCAACTGTACACCTGTGAGATCTGCGACAAGGCTGCAGATTCCAGTCTGCCTTCGCTGCACATTATACTCGTACCGTTTAAGAGCCTTAAGATGATTTATTCCGTATGCTGGTCCTCCCGCATGAGAAGCCTCATGAAACTTTATCTCTTTCATAAGCAGAGGATGAAATTGGGCACCGAGCTGCAAAATTCTACTACTGTGCCACATCACCGAGATGCCTTTTTCGGTCTGCTATGAATTATAGCCCCAGACAACGCCATTGGCTTCTGGCATGGCTTACATGCATGTGCTCACGGATATAAAGCAGAAACACTACAGCAGCAAAAGCTGGCTTCCAATATAATCCTGCAGGAGACGGTTGAATTGAAAAATTAACAACTATAGCAATTCTAAAATTATCTTAACCCTGGGAACCAAATTACAACAGGAGTACAAAAGGGACGTTGCACCTGGCCAGCAGCCATACAGGGATCTTGTCCAACACAGTCTTCATTTCCGCCCGACTTCCCCCACCTGTGGTCCAATAACTGTCATGCCCACCACGAAGACGTAGGGTAGGCTTAACTAATTTCGTGATTTTTTTCTTAGTAAGAGCTGTGTAATGCTCATAAAAGGAAAAAAATAATTTAAATATTGTTTGAGGAACAAATTTTGAACGTTCTACAACATTTCACTTAATATATGAATATACTAACACGTATTAAAATCTTGTCATGCATTTATGGTACATTACAAATCATATTAACATTAGCCATTGTTGCGATGGGAGTGGCAGGTGCGCACAAAGACAGATAGGGCAGCGCGGAGATAAAAGCTTGCCGAAACGGAGAAAGAAAGAGACAGATAGATATCTGGAAGGTTTGTCTTTTTTCTGGTGCCGTCCTGATTGTTCTAGAAATTAGTGGAATATTCTCTAACAATCAAGACGGCATCAGAAGCAAATGGAACAATCCAGACATCTGCCTGTCTTTCTTTCTCTGTTTCGGCAGGCTTTTATCTCCGCATTGCACTAACTCTTTGCACGTACTGGCTGCGCCCGTCACAACAATGGCTCGCGACAATATTTACCTTTACATTTCAGTTAATTACGTGCAAACACAGTTTCAACAGCAGGTTCAGGGTTCAGAAAATCTCGACTGTTTTCTCAACGTTCATTGCCAAGGGGTTCCGGACCTATCTCTTCTCTCTGCAAGTGCTGAGGTATAAACAACATTTTAGGTATCTATGAAAAGTTCATAACTACTAAGTCTTACAGCATAACAGGATATTGGGTAGTTGAATCGGGACATTGGGGAATCATGCAATTAGGCATGTCTACTCTACGGTTTCTGAAACTCTCTAGGGCTGAGTGTCGGTTACGGTGCAAAGTAGCATTAGTTTGATAAGTTTGCTTTCGGGATGTCCGGATTCGACTCGTGATGGTTGCCCACTCAGACCATGGGTTTTTCCGTAATCAAGGCGAATACTGGGGTGGCATCTTCTACCATTGATCTCTAATTTCCTTTCATTTTTATCTTCCTCTTTTACATAACTGGTTGATACCGGAGATGTGTATCGGTTGACGACGGAGAAATGGCATAGGGGTGATTGAAATTTCCTCTAGGCTGCCTCAGAGGGTGGCCATTTCAGTCTGCTGCACTAGCTCCAGCTTTGCGAGTTACCTCACTCCCTCCTTCCAGTGCCTTAGGCGGATCACATTTGATCTCCTACCAGTTCCATAGTCAAATCTATTAGGGAACACTGCGAATATCTGTCATTCGCCTCCTGCAGTTTCTTCATCTTATCCTTTCCTCCCGGAATGAATGTTGAAAATATTCTTAAATATATAATTGAAGGGTGCACATGAAAATATTTCAGTTTTCAAATTAAGATTTCAGATCAGTTCCACGGCCAAATGGGAAAACCAAAGGGAAAATAAAAAAAGAAGAGAACTAAAGCCGTGGAAAGCTTAATTTTATGTATGAGTGGCACTTTTCCATTAACAGCCGCAAAATGTTAACCAACTGGAAAACGAGGACAACATAAGACTATATCACTTCAATAGCTCGGGACTGTTGGGGCAGTAACGAAAATGGGTTATATACGGCTCAAAATATCTAGATGTCCACTGAAATGCGGTTTACTTGGTACTTTTCTTGATAAGTAAAAGAAAATCTATATGCAGACAGTTCATACTCCTGCCTTCTTAGATAGTTCTTCAAATGCTCCCCACACTACACGAAGTACTCCACTACATTCCCACGAAGACATTTCCTAGCCCACTGTCTATTGCTTAGCCCAGGTCTAAGTACTCCACTAAAGAAAACTTGCCACTCCTAGCTCCCAGCCATAGAAGTCTTGATTCGTCCTGATGATTTCATTCGCTGAGATTAGACGTTAACATCAAGTGTAGTCTTCGACTTCTCCGATATTAAATACAGAATAATTACAATAAAACAAGTCGGTACTTGAAATAATGGTAGAAAGAAATATATCAACATTGGAAATAGATATAAAATAAGACAAGGAATAAGCATAGCAAATAATTATGTAAATAACTGATTTAATTAAAACTATTACGTGTGCAACTTGAGTAATAAAAAGGGAAACATTGCACCCAATACCAGCTTAAGAAGAAATGTAATTAGCCTACGGAGTACTGAAGCTAGCCGAGGAAAAAACTAATTATATGGAGCAAGCCAAACATTTATCTGTATGATACAAGAGTTAGGATAAATAATGATTGTAAGGTGTAAACTACATAATATTAGAAAGAAAGACAACAATTCCCCAGGCTTTCAAGCCTGGCCAGAGAAAAATACATGAATTTATCCAAGGTGGTACGCACAGTAGCACTAAGGGATTATGTTATATACTAAGCAGAAGCGATAGTCCGTTTGGCTACGTATAAATGATGGGCGATTCCGAGAAACATTCTTCCAATTATTATGCTATTGAGGCCCTTTTGCGACATTCTGTGAGGATCGGAAGCGTTTAAACTCAGGTGAAAATTCACCTTTGATCTTGACAAGATAGCGTACAGTTAACTGGAAACAATAAGTAACTCAAAGTGTTTTGAAGATGTGTAACTCTTATATGCAGCTATCTTCATATTCCTTATTAGTTTTGGCCTTTAAACTTGTTCCCGAATCTAACAAAACTGTTCACTTCATCTTAAACGTTGTCTTCCAACACTTCGTCTTCCTGAAGGTTCAAAAAAAAAAAAAAAAAAAAAAAAAAAGGCTTGATGTTATGTTGAAGGGGCATTCGTAGTATATGATCTTTCCATCGTTTTTGATACCTCTGATTTTCTTCAGTAATATTTTCTTACATTAACTGCTCTCTTCAGGGCCAAGATATAAGGAAAGAATTAAAATTAGAAGAAATAAATTAAATTATTGCTAAAAATGGAAGTCTATGGAAAAGGCATGAAAGGAATGAATAACAGAAGACACCTAAAATATAAACTATATACCCAAACGTAAAAGAGAAAAAATGGGCACACCAAATTGGAGCCTGAAAAGTCTAAGCCTAAAATAGAAGAAGAAGAAGAAGAAGAAGAAGAAGAAGAAGAAGAAGAAGAAGAAGAAGAAGAAGAAGAAGAAGAAGAAGAAGAAGAAGAAGAAGAAGAAGAAGAAGAAGAAGAAGAAGAAGAAGAAGAAGAAGAAGAAGAAGAAGAAGAAGAAGAAGAAGAAGAAGAAGAAGAAGAAGAAGAAGAAGAAGAAGAAGAAGAACTGTTTTCTCGTTACAGTGCTACTAATCCTATCGCTTCTAATAATTCCCAACAATAGTTATATAAGCTGCTTTCATCTTGACCATTCTCTGGTTCTTAATACCCACGTTTCACAAGAGTACATCAGCACTAGTTAACATATTACATTATGGAGCTTTTGCTTTACCTCTATCCCCATATGTTCACGAAAATGTCGTTTTATACATCCATTTAATCTAATGTAGGTTTCAATAATTTCTTCAACATATACCCTGGTTATTTTAGTTAATTAATGGAAATTAATCATTTCTCCACACTAGCCGTATATAGGCTAAGGTTTTTGATAGATAGAGTCAACATGAAAAATTCAATGTCATGTCCGGGATTTGAACCACGGATCTCCTGGTTTCCGTCCAGTCGCTCTTAACCTTTGAGCTACCATGGCTAACGCGCCGTCATGACATTAAATTCTCCAGTTGAATCGTATATTTTCCCGGTAGACCACTATGGGCTCTCGCATCCGAGATACGCCGTTTCTGGCGACTTACTATTGTGAGTACTTAAGGGACTTCATCATTTAATTCTTATTATTTTAGTTAACTGATAGAAATTAATCATTTCTCCACACTAGCCGTATATAGGCTAAGGTTCTTGATGAAGCCTGGGACTTAAGTACTTACAATAGTAAGTCGCCACAAACGGTGTATCTCGGACGCGAGAGCCCCTAATGGTCTACCGGGGAAATATACGAGTCAACTGGAGAATTTAATGTCAGGACGGCACCTTTGCCATGATAGCTCAAAGGTTAAGAGCGACTGGACGGAAACCGGGAGATCCGTGTTTGAAATCCCGGTCATGGCATTGAATTTTTCATGTTGACTCTAACTATATATACCCTGGTGTTTAGAATTTATATTTTTGACCCTAAGTACTTAAATATTGGAATTTGTTCTATAATTTCCGCATTACTTACTATTTTAACATTCCCCTGGACTTACTTTTTCTTTTAGAGAAGAACGTTTTTCTTCTTCATATTGTACTTTTTCCCAATTTCATTGAACTTAGTTACTGATCTTTGTAGTTCCACTTCATTTTCTGCTAATAATACCTGGTCATCTGCAAAAGGTTTTGTTTATGTTTACATAGTTTACAGTTATCCAATTTGGTTTAAAGGTTTATGGCCCTTGCTCTATAATTTTATTCATATATATTGTAAACAAGTTTTCTGTATACAAGTGGAATAAATTAATCATTAATGTCACTGCCAACTTCGGCATAAGAATACTAAGCAAATATAGATAATTTAACAAAGCAAGACAAGAAGAAAAGAAAGGTAGTGAAGTTCGATATAGCATACCGGACTTCCGTGATATACTGCTACAATCGACAAATCCGACACCGCTACACAACGATCTCACGTGGAGCAACATCGATATGGTTACAGTTGAGAAGTAATTGCTTTAACGACTTTGTCTCCATTCTATCTGATTCTGCAGAGATACTGCTCGAATTCCTGGACCTCTTTTACGTAGGTATATGAAGAGTGTACATATAGGTATGTATGTACGCCAACCGGGCCCCACAAAAGTCAATGAGCTTTGAGCTCGGATATAACACAGCAATCTTAAAAATAGACCTGCATTCCAGTGGTGGTGGACGAAAAGCGTTACAAAAGCCTGTTGTTTGCCGAAAGTGCTGTTCAAAGTTAAAGGGCATGACATCATATGGTATAGATGGGAGTAAATGTACATTACACTGCCAATGCACCTTTATGTGTATGTTCATAATTCCAGATTACACGTTAAATCCTGCAGGGTTTCCTGCAAATCAGTAGAATTGCGGCCTGTCACCAAGAATCAAAGGCATCACTGGTTTTGTGGGCTTTCGAATGCGTGAAAAATAAACCATGAGCTCTGCCATTTAAGGTAATCAGGGGCATTTGGACAATGCGATTCCAGTAACAAACTGCTTTGTGGTGTATTAATGCCGCATCAGTCTGTAGTGAGCCTCCATAATGACGTCGTGATGAACATCACACGGTCTATATTATCACTGTATGTATCTCTAATGACCATCATTCTTTTCATTCACAGAGGTATGCTTCATAAACCATCCCTTTAAAAACATACAGATAGCTCTGTAAACATGTACAAGCATACCATACAACAGGTGCTTATATTTGATGATCTGTGTCGTTTTGGTCCTATAATACTGACATTAATTATTTCGGTGAACTTCAAATTTCCATGAAATGATTTCTTTTTTCGAAATGCAATTCGAGGAACACCCTCACTAGGCTACATACGATAAAGGACAAAAGATATGAAGTTTTATTAGTCCTACTAAAGCAGGGGAAGACAGGTAGTATCGGTGTGACTCAGCTCTGCCAGCTCTCACCGCAAAATATGCTCCCGAACGAAAGACAGGTTACCACGTGACGTCACCGCGCTGATTACTGCTGTCGAAGGGGAAGGAATAGTTTGATGTGTGCGAGTAGGAAAGACAACAAACCTATTGTGGATTAATAATATGTACAACTTACATCTTGTGTGTTGTAATATCAATGCCGACTGCTTTAAATACACAATTGGTCGCAGTTTATAAACAATTATATTTTGGATCTGTGTTATGAGAAAATATATAAAACTTTATCTCGTATTTTATCTGAAGGACAGTCATGTTATAAAGTAAATAATAGAAAACATAAAGTAATTTCCTTTGGAAATTAGAGGAGACCTATTCAGAACAAAATTAGGTAGACATTTTCCGACACTTTCTGTTTTGTTTTTCTTTAACTAGTTTATCAATGTCAGGACGTAATGTCTGGGAAATTTATAATATAAGGCTGTTAGATTGTGATCTGGAAAGGTACTTCGGGGTTTGGACTTTACTAATTTCATAACAAAAAAATTGATCGCAAACATGTCGAGGCAAACATACACAATGTCCTCGGAAACCTGGTTTGGGGGACATTCTTGTCAAAATCAGCCAAGTCTTTCTTGCGTGTATATTTGTCCTTAAAAATCGTCACATTGTAAAGTTAACAGTTCCATTAGGTACGTGGCAGCTACATTGTTGTCGTCGAGTGTGTTAAACCTGACTGAACGTTCAAATTCTGAAGTCACTGTCCCATTTATACAGGCACCTTGGTATTACACAGCTCTTGCCTGACGCCACACACAGTGCAGGAATCTCCCGAATGAAATACGTCACAACTCCCGAAGCTGTCTTGTTGCATGGGGGTCCTTACGGGCTCCTTGCCTTCCTCGCGGATCGACCTGGTCAGCTGGACCACGGTCGGGCGATCATTCCGCCTATGATTCTGTACGGCTGTGAGATCTGGGGAACAGTGGCCAATACCACTTTCGTCAGGCTCCAGACTCTGCAGAACAAGGCACTACTTATCATATACGATACAGACTGGAGATTTCCTGCTCATATCCTACATGAGCACTCCCAGATCCCGTACATTGTCGATGTCATCCGCGAGAGGGCACGTCAATGTACGACAAAATTCACAATCACCACAACCCCTTAGTGAACTCCCTGGGCAGGTATGACGAGAGGGATCAAAGACGCTTGCCATCCTTCAGACTATAGACGTCTTGGGGCCCCTTGGTTAACCCAAGAGAAACCCCAGATATCTCTGGGACCCATTTTTACGCCTGATGGATCAAGCAATATGCAGCCCGTAACCAAAACGTAGGAAAAACTTTAAATCGTGTCTCCCAAAACGGGGGAACGCTTAAGTGCAGCAGCCTACGAGAATTAAACAAGGGCATCCCATTCCAAATTTCCCAAAAAATTCAAACACTCCAGCAGAACATGAAACCAATTAGCTCATTTCGCAGGTTAAGCAGCAAAGCGGCTAGGTACTGCGGCATAGGACACCCGGACGGAAAAAAAGAAAAAATAGCCCCGCTCGACTAGGACTGCCTCTGGAACTCTGGAGCTGTCTTGTTATGTGCTTAAGTAACGCGAGTCTACAGCAAACCTGCTTTATAATGTGACGATAATATTTTGTAGATTTATAAAGTGAGTACATCTGAAAAAGTCACATATTCAGAAGATGATGGAATAACATGGGAACGCGCGACTGCCTGTCAGCGTACTTGAAGTCTTGCTTAATTTTCATGCACAGGTCATTGACGTAGCTCATGTAGCTGACAAAGCCTTGAATCAGTTGCTCGGTCGGCAGAAGTGTAATATTTAAACCCCCCAGAAATTGGCTGAAGCGGGAACAATGTTGCCCGTGCCGACGAATCTGTGTCACTTATCTCTTTGCGAAGATGGATGCCAGAACGTCGGCAACCTCTCCTAAGATGAAGTCCGTAAATGACTTTTACTGAACAATCCTTGTTTTGTTTACCATTATATCAATTAATATCTTAATTTTTGCGGACACCTACCCTATTTAGTGTATATATATATATATATATATATATATATATATATATATATATATATATATATATATATATATATATATATATATATATATATATATATATATTAATGACGCAGTTGTACGATGGCAAACTTTGCTCAGAACACATTTTAAAATAAAGGGGAGAAATGTTGACACATTGCTGTTTGCTGATGGTCAGATTTTAATTGCGGAGACGGAAGATAACTTACAAAGAGCCATACATGAATTAAACAATATTACAATATTCAAATTTCATATGAAAATACAAAAATAATGGCTTTTATAGGAACGAACCATTTGAGAGCAAAAATTTTCTTAAATGATAAACCCATCCAACGACAAAGTTATTTCAATTATCTTGACTATATTGTGTCATATATCAGTAATAGAGATATACAAAACAAAATAAACAAATTCCAAACAATATGTGGCACAACAAAAAGAACTTTTAAAAACTGTAATCGTCAAACTTGGTTTAAACTGTATAAAATAATAATGATCCCAACCCTGCTCTATGGGTGTGAAAACTGGGTCTTGATTATCTCACAACAGAAGAAAATGGAGGCTGCTGAGATGAAATTTCTGAGACAGGTGGCAGGTTATAGACTTATAGACAAGAAAAGAAACGAGGATATTAGAAGAGAATTGGAAATTCAGAGTCTAAATGAAACAATCATTGCTTACAGGCAGAAATGGCAAGATCATGTGTAAAGAATGACCGAAGACCGTACACCACAAATAGTATACAAGTATAAACCTGTAGGTAGAAGAAATATTGGCAGGCCACGAAAGAGATGGTCCGAGCAATTTCCTTGAAGTCGGAACGTGTCACAAGGCTTATACCGTGATTATGATGATGATCATGATGAGGATGATGATGATTTTTACGAAGAATAAACCCACTTTATGGCAGAGCTATACATGTCACCCTTACCTTCACCTCGGCCAACGTATTAGGTAAAATATCCTTTCTGAGCTACCCCGTTCGGGTTCCCTATAAGCGCAGAAAGCCCTACTGACATTCATTGTCTTAAATTGAACCCAGTGCCACATCTGGTCCACGTGCAATGTTTGAACGCTGCATCCTGTGGTGGCGCGAGGTCTATGTCACAATATGTTAGTTATCCGATGTTTATCCAAAATATCCATATTGTTCCATTGACATGTAGAAAAATGTATTATTTAAATTATGATTGGTGTTACCAATAAATTAAAGTTTCATAATTTTAATTGTAGTTCTGTTTATAATTGGGTTGAAGCTTTGGTTAATAATACCACATAACTGTGCCCAAAATGTTTTGTAATAAGGATAAGAATTAGGACCAAGGATATGTATACGAAATCTCCAAGATTGAGGAAGGTTTAAGGCAAGAAAGCAGCAATCACAGAGCTGCGGGACTGTTAACATTACCAGATTTAATATCATCGCCACACTTTCTATGCCACAGAGTGAGTAAATGAGAGAGGGGTAGGCGGGTTTGAGGATGCCAAGGAAGAAACACTTCAGTCCCTTAAGTATAAAGACTGTCTACTCAACGCAAGTGCACGGCGGCCGCTTTCTTTGAGGAACCCTCATAATCGTTTTACAACATGGACCGTCCTCCTGACGGTTCTCTTTACAAGGTTGCAACATTTTAACATCACCGTCTTGCACCTAATGAAACAGAATAACTGGAAGTTGGAACTTTGGCAACTGAGACTCCACGCGGAGTAGACATGCAACTGTCATTTTCAGAAAATCGGAGTTGCTATTGGTCATCAACGTCAGTGTTCCATTTCTGAAGTGTGGAGATAGATTTATGACGGTCATTAGTGGACGAAAAGGTCAGGTCCTTTGAGGTCCCTTTGAGTGGGAACTGCACACACGTTAAAAAAACAGACTTTAACACATTCATAGCACGCGCGCCGCACACTACCATTCATCGCGCTGGCTCTGTAACCCTAATGCCCGATTTCACCAACAGATTTTACAATCGAAGTTAACAAATGTAACGTAACATTTGTCACAGCGCTGGCAAAACTGTTTAATTTCTTGCATTTCAGCAACCAGTTTTCTGAAAATGTTAACAAACACGTGTTAACGCCAAGAGATTTGTAAATATTACAGCTATAGGAGGCTGTGGAAGAGTTGTATTCTTTTCTGAAAGTACTGCGATGCGCTTTTGTTTTCATTTTCGTCAGCACAAAGATGAAAAGCTGGCGGGTAAACAAAATCGTAAACAAAAGCCGTGAGACAAATTTCTCATACATGGAGAAACAATTGTTAATTAAATTGCTGACGAAGTGTAAGGATATCGTGGAAAATAAGTGGCAAGATGCGGTAAATGTAACAGAGAAAGGTGCCACGTGGGAAAATAATTAAAATGAATTTAATTCAAATGTATGTGTCTCTATAAGCACGAAACAATTTCAGTATTACGTAAATTTAAAACTAGGTGCGAAGAAGGACAAATGACTTGAACATTTCAAGATGGGAGGTGGACAGTGTATTATCCACATAATTCAGTGAATTATAAAAGAGCAAAGTTATTAATACTTGAAGCAAAGGCGAGATAGGCATATTCCTTTCGATGCATGTTCTAACCTCTCTTGTACTTCCAAAGAAACCTTCATAGCAACTTGTTTCAACAATCTATACCTCCGTAGAAAATTTTCTTCTGAAATCTCCTCAAAATAATTTCTCCTCATAGGCCTTAATCTATTATCAATGCCATTCAGATGGTCTTAAATATAGCAAATCGACATTAACAGCTGCGTTCACGCCCGCCATCATGACTATTTAACATTGTTATGAACTTAACAACAGATATTTGGCTTGTTAGTTTAACAAGAGATTTAAGACGAGTGTTAAGCTAACACTAGTTGGTGAAATGCAATTTTTGTTGTAACTATTGCTAAACTCGTGTTAAGTCTTAACATCTGTTGGTGAGTCAAAGGAAATGAAATGTG
Source organism: Mantis religiosa (assembly GCA_030765055.1). Taxonomy (NCBI): domain Eukaryota; kingdom Metazoa; phylum Arthropoda; class Insecta; order Mantodea; family Mantidae; genus Mantis; species Mantis religiosa. Next base: position 53,143,692 of record CM060957.1, read on the forward strand.
AGGATGCATATAATTACGGTATAATTTGTAGTAGTGTATAATCCAGTTTAACATTCCCTATTGACCTGGAGAAACTGCGTAGGTCAGGGTGGCTAATTCAACGAGAATCGAATACAGTACTTCTGGAATTTAATACTCAAACGTTAGGGCCTGTGCCACCGAGCTCAATAAATAGACTTAAAGCAAAGAATACGTTATAGGAAACGAGTTCAAATGCATGTTAATTATTGGTTTACAGCAGGTACTCTCAAACAAGGTCCATTCTATGTACAATTAGGTACCATGAACTTACCGAAAAGAGATTATAGAAAAATTTAGAAGTACACCTTACTACTAAATCAGACACAATTTAGTTTATTGCGCAGAGAAGTTTAAATGTGACTGCCAGAATTTCACCATATATCTTTTTTAAATCTGTCCAAATAACACACAGTAGCCAGGGCAGAATTACTTCAAAACCAATATTTTTATCACGGTAAACATAGAAAGAAGCATTTGTTTTCTAAGACGGCACTACATGAAACTAGCTAGGTACCTACGGGCATTGGAGTTCCTGTTTTGTCTATGAGTTGGTGCACAATTCAAATAGTAAAGGTATAATACATGCAACCACTTTAATAATATATTTCATATGTATGTAATATACCTGAAATATAGAAAGAAACACTGCCTATTACCTAATAATCATGGTCATTTTCTCACGTTTCGATAATTTTCAATGCAGATTCATACAATATAATAGCTATAGAATAGTTAACTGCTTACAAGAAAATGCATCAGTGTGTGTCGGCTTGGGGTTTTGGTAAATAAAATGGAGAAAGGGAGAAGAAGGAAAGATTGTTATTCTTTCTAAAGATAAAAACATCGTCGGTGAAAAAAAGCAAAAGGAAATGCCAAAAAAGAAAAGTAGAGGAGGAGGAGGAGGAGGAGGAGGAGGAGGAGGAGGAGGAGGAGGAGGAGGAGGAGGAGGAGGAGGAGGAGGAGGAGGAGGAGAAAGATAAATAAGAAAGTCCGGGAAAAGAAGCAAAGTAAAACATAAAAACATACAAAGGGAAGGAAGTGCCTTACGTTCATCCTTCTCTTCTTTTGTTTCATGTTGTATAAGAAACAAAATAAGACGCATTCTGCATTAATAAGGATGCCATAGAAAAAGACGATCTTCCTTTGTTTCCTTTTCTTGGCAAAAAGAAATCATTGCTCATTAATTCCATCGCTTTATTTTCGTCATTGAGTTGTTCTCAAATGCTAGCATTATTTACATTCGGAACTGTAGCTCACTAACCTGTTATTCCAAGATAGGGTTTTTCCTTTAAAAATATAAATTATTTACAAAATACCTTAAACTACAGAAGCGTCTTCAAATTGGCCAATCATCACTCGTATCATTGTTATTTATAACCTGTTTCGTATTTTTAAATTACTAGCTTAAAACAGCCTTTAATGCAATATTATGTATCTAATTTATACTTAACAATAATAGTGTATTAAATGTTGCTTAAAACTTCATACGCTTTGAATTATAATCTAATGCTCTTCTGTATTTAGTATAAAAACTTTGCTTGCTGTTTTCTGTTAAAGTGAATATTCTTGAGCCTTCCCTCTTTGTGCACCTGAAAATTATTCAGTAAAGTCAATACTATTTATTAAAGAATATTTTAGTGTTCCTTTTATTTACGTCTTACGTAGTAAAAGACGAATAAAAGGGTAAAATTAGCCCAGGGTCCAAAGATCTTAGAATTACCTGACATTCATATTTCAGGATAGGGGAAACCCCTAGAAATAAACTTATCCATAATTCGCCTTAACCGAGATTCGAACTTGAGATCTCTTGAACGTAAGGCAGACACGCTGCTACCACCTAGAGAAGCGGGTTATATTTTAGCAATGTCATATAGCGTCATATTAGTATTACCTTTTATAGATCACTATTTAGATACATTTTTAAATTCTCTCTGACATAGATAGTAGATATTGTAAGAAATTTCTATTAATGTAAAATCAAAAATAAGATTATAAAGGCCCCAAAGTAATCTCGAAGGCTATTTGGTTGTAGCGTATGCGTGCGCGAGCAGCCTGATTCAAAAACCAAATGCTGCATAAATAATTAACCTTTGTATTGCTCTCAGTATCCTCGAAAAAATGCCACACCAAATTTTGGAAGAATATTTTGCCTTTACGAGCTACACGTTGTTTCAATTTTATGGAAAATGACTAACACGTTCCATTGAAACACCATATATTGCAAACATTTACGGGCAAACAGCATGTAGCTATGTTTTGAATTACCAGGAGAGGCTTCATTGGAATGAATTTTTAGCAACCGTAAACCACAGGGAAGTGGGTGGATTGGTGTATGCTTAGATGGGTAGATGGAATAGAAGGTTTTGGTGGTTGGAGGGAGGTAGAGAGGGAGGAATGAGAGGTAGAAAATGAAGGAGTGAAGGAGAGAAGGAGGTTGGTATGGATTATAACAATTTAGATCTCTTTAAATCATCTGATGTACTTTTTTGTAGGTTAGGCGCATTTCAACATATACAGCTTTTATTTCCTTTTTATTTATTTACCTCCGAAGATATTATATAAGGAACATAGGAGGCGCTTTTATTTGCTTATGGTTATTCCCCTTGTGTGTATATACAACGAAATTTGTAACGAATTACTTCATGTAAATTTTAATTCAATAACCTCAGCTGGATAAATGAACAGGCCTTAGTAAAATGATGATGATGATGATGATGATGATGATGATGATGATGATGATGATGATGATGATGATGATGATGATGATGATGATGATGATGATGATGATGATGATGATGATGATGATGATGATGATGATGATGATGATGATGATGATGATGATGATGATGATGATGATGATGATGATGATAATAATAATAATAATAATAATAATAATAATAATGTCAGACGCAGCGAAACTCTCTGCAAGGAAACTTCGACCGCGCCACTGAGGATGTCTGCCGCAGTTGTGGACGAAACGTTTGGACGTTCTTACGCCAAAAGGCCACGGCAAAACAGCCCGGAAATAATTAGTTGTATTATTTAGTAATAATAGTTTTAAAAAGATGTAAAATAAACGCAAACATCTTGACGAAACCGTATGAAGTAAGATACCAGGATGTTTTCTTTGCTATACGAAAAAAATGCACGTGTTTTGATATAATTTTGTTTAGCAAAGCTTCACACTTCTTAATTATGTGAAAACCAAAGATGCAAAATCTAGGTCAGTGATAAATTGGGAAGAACTGAAATGTGAATTTTTTTACTTTAAATATTCTTTATTGTTACAAAGATAAAAAGATATGGAAACTTAACAGAATTAAACAGAAAATTGATTACTATTAAAGCATAGAAGTTCATTGTGTATGCTTGTTTAATATGTGAGAACAGCTAATTATAGGGTAATTAAAACGCATAAATTATTGGCAAGTAATCCTGTATCAATTTACTGTAAACTCGAATGCTGATCCTCTATAGTACTTGGGTTTCAATCCCATTAATATTGACCTGTTAAAGTTATGTTGGTTTGCGAATTGCGGTGGAAGACTGGAGCTGTGTAAATTATTACTATAGATCTGGTCCGGATGCGAATATTCCACAGAACTTCCACGACACATGTTACTTGCACTATACTAGTTTCATTAGTGAATACGTTACACCACTTTACTTGGAACTGTACTCTACTAGATTGGACAAATTAAGTACTAAATTGGCAATAACTGTAATTTATACAGCTGTAGTTAGAGGTACACATCTGTAAATCTGAAGTATACCGGGTGCCTATAAAGTATTCAGTGCTTTGATGCAATGATATATCAAAGGATGAAAAAAGAGATAATTTGATACATTCACAAAAACCTCTAACCCGTATAGTTGCGCTAGTGACAAATTACTTAAACTATTCCTGCAAACTGATATGAAATATGAAAAAATCTTTCCAAAATAGCTTTATGGTAGAATTTGTAGTAGACAAAGGTAAAGTAAGAAATGATTTGGAAATTCGAGTTTTTAAAAAGTAGGCCGTCATAACTTGCATTGAAATTCCAAATTCTCTTTAATTTAAACACGAGGGCTGTTCAATAAAGTATGATCACAATATTTTTGAAAACGTACTTTTACTCATCCTCATAATTTTGATGATCCTTCTCAAAATTTTCTCCCCTGAATGCGATTCACTTGTCCCAGAATTTCTGCCAGTCTTCAAAGACATGCTGGAAACAATATTTTGAGAGATCCTTCAAAATCGCCTCCGCAACCTTCACCACTGCTTCTGATGATAGTTAATACCTCCCACGAAGGCGTTTCTTTAAGTTAGGGATCAGGAAAAGGTCACATAGGGCTAAATCCGGACTTCAGAGAGGGTGAGAGATGTACTTCACGTTGATTTTTGCAAGATATTCAGAAACAACATTGGCAATATGCGGCCGCGCATTATCGTGGTGCAGCATCCAGCCTAATACATAGAATGTGGACTTTTGCGCCTGATATGAACTTTCAAAGTTTTCAGGACATCCCTGTAGTGTCGCCTAGTTACTGATGTGCGTGCAGGTACAACATGCTGATAAACCATTCCATGAATATCAAAGAATGAGATGACCATAACTTTCCCAGCAGAAGCAACCACTATTGATTTTTTGGGGATTTGTGATGAAGGAGATTTCCACACTGAGCTTTGCTGTTTTCTCTTAGGATCAAAATGATGTAGCCAAGTTTCATCAGCAGTGATTACGTTTGAAAAAAACTCCGGATCTTCCTCTAACATCAACTTTAACTGCATGTTACCTCCACTGCGGCGGTAGGTGATACTGAAAATGTCTGAACCTGCCTGATTCTCACAGGCTGGAACCAGGAGTACCAACAATGAAGCTACTACCGTGTATTTTTTCAAATTAAGCTAACAGAATATAATAAGATTGAATTTTAGTGCGAAAAATTATGACCGTAAAATATATATGTAGATATGATCATTCTTTATTGTACAGTCCTAGTAGTTAAGTCGAAGTTCAAGATCGATAGTGTTCTAATAGAGCATGATTGAATTTTAAAGCTCTAGTAAATAGCTAAGAAAAATTAAACTCAAGAGGAGGTTTTGGTTGGACACAAGATTCATTTATTGTATTTAAGCACAGAATCACTAACCTAGCCTGCTTGCATCATCTTTATTAAATTATTGTCTTAACTCTTGTATTGTTTATTTTATATCTGAAATAGCGTGACGCTAAAACTCGCCATTTTTTCAAAGTGTGCCAAACTTCAATAGCAATTCGGAAAATTCACCTGAAGTCCCTTCCCAGATCTCTCGTCGAATTGCAGCAAAAATTATAATAAAAAGAAGAATGTAGGAGAACGAAACTATCAGCATGGTCACTGTCCACTGAAGTGGACTCTGATTCCTGAAGAAGGCATCTGTTAGAGTAATGAATTAAATTATCACTGAAGTATTGTAGAAACGTGTCTGACCCGCATTGCTGCAAACTTCTCAGCCGATTCACTTGTGTAATGTGGCCAGATTCGAACCGCGGAATGTGTTCTCAAAGAACAATTTTAAGTGCACGTGAACAGAGATATCATGCCACAAACGGTTTCCTCGTTACATAAGGATCAGCACGAACTGAGAGAATCCCTTAAGATCGTCCCACCACTTGTATTTCTCCCTAGCTTTTCTGCGGCAAGGAGAATAACACCAAGACAAATTTTGTAGAGTTAGAAATTTTATGGAGTACACTATTCAATTAGTATCATTAATAAAAGTTTTAAACGTATCACAAAACGCCTCTATTTTAGAGGAACGCTAGCCTACAATGTGGAAAAACATGCACATCTCTAGTTATGGATTAGAAATATTCGCTATATTGTTTGTGTGTTGCAAGCGTGTGTGCCTAAATTTGCCTGTTCTTGGCGACCACTGATTTAAATGTAGTTTATTTACATCACAGACTTATTTAATAATAATAGTGATAATGATTCTTTCTGGTATCTGTTGCAACAGGTAAATGTTGGATAACAGCTAAAAGTGATTATGTTTAGTTGAGTGTTAAATAAGGTTAAACCCTCCATAAGAACAAGAAAATATGACTCCAATAAGTAAATATACACTGCAATTTATTTCACACCGAAAGTTAAACCTTTAACTTTGTATATCTCGTAATTTTGATGGAGACGAGATATTTAATTTACATCAAAAATTAGATGTCAAATTTCTGTCGACATTTCATTTATTTACCTGTTTGTGCCCTTGCTCCGTATATCTTGAAAACGAAAAGGCTGATTAATAACAAACTTAAACATGGAGTTCATAATTTTCCAAGAAAACTACTCCACGCAACTGTCCTATACCTGAAAGGCTTTACCAAACTTACTTTCTCTAAAACATGAAGCAATTTTGATAAGAATGCCATTTATTAGACATATCTGGAAAGTAAAGCGCGCAACTTCAATATTCTGACAATAATCAGTGAAGTCCTCTATATTCAAGAGGAATTCTATAGAATATTGCATGGAGTGAACAGTTTTTGGCGGAACCGGTTTCCTGGCTTGAGGCCGCCTCTAAAATTGGTATGATTCGTCAGAGGAGCGGGTGGCAGTAAATCAACAGTAAAAATAATATCGTTTGTCGTCTAAGTTATTTTTAATTAATATTTTGACTTTGTGGGTTCGCAGAATTAAAAGTCCAATTTGCGGAAATTCAAAATGTTCTTTATTTCTGTAGAGATACAATTTGGTCAACCCTTAGAGTAGTAATTTATGTATCATACACAAATACAACCTCAAGGTCCGATGATCACAAACAAAAGAGCCCACTTTCAAAACACAGCTGTACGCACACGATTATCAAGTTCCATTTCGACTCTTTCAACAACTAACCCCGGCTTACTTTTTATACCTCTTCTCATGTTTCTAGAAAGAACAAGACGGCATTAGAACGTTCCAGTTATCTAACTTTATCTGTTTCGGCGGGCCTTTTATCTCCGCGTTATCTTTATCTGTTTCGGCAAGCTCTTTATCTCCGCGTTGCTCCATCTGTGTCTTTGTGCGCTTCGGCTGCGCCTCCTCTCGCAACAATGATGTCGGTGACAATATAACAAATAGGATTACACGCTGTGTTGCCAAATAATTTGCTGCCCATTTTTTATTCCAAGCTCACCTAAGGGTATGGATTTTTTGTTTGTTTGTTTGTTTGTTGCGAATTTCCACTTTCAGTGCACCATACACCACAGAGATAAAAACCGTAGTGGGGTAAATCAAGGGAACGAAGGAACATTAGAGTAGCTCTTGTTTATCTCAAAAGTAACTAAACATTGTAATTAAAATCCCATAATTTAAAAATACATGGAAAACAAATAAAATGCATACGTTGAAATTTACTGCAATAAAGTGAAGACTTTTTCATTCTGAAGTATTTTTCATTGGTAAACCTGATAAAAAAATCTTAGAATACAAATAATGTAAATCTTATCAAAGCATACAATTTATGTCAAATAATTTCTGATGCTGTTAAGATTGTTGCAGATATTCTCTGTTATTAATGTGAATTTTAAAAAGTTATAGTAGTGGCTACCAAACGGGATGGCTCAGGCAGTTCTGTCAGTAACTCACATTCTTGGGGCACGAGTTCGATTCTGGCCGACGTACCTGATTCATTTCTTTTTTCGTGGGTTTTCCTGGGTCGCCAGGCGAATGCAGGTTAAGTTATTTGTATCCCCCGAATTTCCTGTCCCTCCATTTCACCTCCATTATCATTTCGTATCATCTTTCATCTGGTGATCTCTTTCAGGGTAGAAGTGTCGGCGGGTGTCTCGGCGGTGCATGGCGCGATGATATACTCTAAGGGAAACGCTTTCCCATGCTGCGGGACGGACTTCGGTCTCCGAGACGACCTAGTGGGCCGATTCAGAAGTATGACAGGGGGTGATGCCGGTTGTGAAACACTGCCTGGAGTACTCTGCTCTGGGGAGGTGGTGAGTTGTTAAGTGGTTATTCATTTATTCTCGTGGTCAAACATAGAATTTGAAACAGAAGAGCAACCTTTATAACAATCAGAATATACATTTAACTGTTATATCATTATAACGGAATATATAACATTTAGCAAACGTATATTCTCACTAACAAGTAATGAATAAAGAATAAGCTGTTGTTGTATTAGTTTAAAAATGTGAATCCCACATATCGGAATTTTCCAACTTCCATTCAAGTGCTTTGGAAACTATTATTTAAGCACCGATATGACCAGATTTCTGATCCTACTCAAACCCCACTCCTTCTGCATGGACGGACAGTTAGGAAATGAGAACAATGTTTCACAGCCCATTAATTAATAGCAGTCAGGAAGGTGGATTGGAAACAATGGCCTAAAATGGTATCCTACCGAGAGCACCACCCTCCTCGATAGCCAACAATAGTACATCGGAATATTAAACTAGCCTCAAAGAGAAAACGCTGTATTATAATCCAACACTGAACCTCCATATTAGGGAGCTATTGAATTAATTAGCATGGCGAAAAATCTTCTTACATTATTGCTTGATAAGAGAGTTCATTAAAATTTGTTCTGAGGATTATCATCATGGAATTTATATCTGCTGTAAATTGCAAAAAGATGAAATCGAAGTGTACAGGTGTATGCAGGAAGTGATTGTGATTATGTTAAACCAATAGACGTTGTTGATAAAAGTCTTAGCTCTTTTTAAAGTAATGTTGCATTAACAAATCTCAGGTTTTCAGGTGACCGACACAATTTATACTGAATTTTCCCAATTAAATTTCTAAAAGCATGCTAAATAATTAATCCTTATCTGATTGGTTAACCGCTAACGGTATTTCCGGTAGGCATATGGTACATAATTTATGATTAGAGTGCAGTTATTCTTCTAATTACTATACGTGAGTAGAGGGAAAACTAAAGGCACTCCTGCGTCTTACTCTGGTGCTAGCTTTGTAAGCTTAATAATTCGTTCAGGTCAGTATCCAGCAACAAGTTTCAGAACAGAAAGCTCCTTCAACTTACTGCTGCTTTTGAAACCATTACATTCTTCATTTCTTTGTATAAAGCAGACAAAACACCTTGACAACAATGATGCCATATATTGTTAATCACATACACACAGAAATGGAGTACGTAAGGCATTTGTTTAAAAAACCTTAAGTCAATAATTTTGTTTGATTAACTTGAAATTATTAGTGTGCTATTAACAATAGTTCACACACAAATTCTCAGACGTTTGTTCAGAATAGTTCTAGATCTAGTTCGTGTTGTAAACGATTCTATTTTATGAAAGGGTAGAGCCAGACTCAAAAATTCAATGCCATAGCCGGGATTTGAACCACGGATCTTCTGGTTTACGTCCAGCCGCTCTAAACCATTGAGCTACTATGACCAAAGTGCCAACATGACATTAAATTCTCCAACTTACTCGTGTTTTTCCCGGTAAACCACAAGGAGTTCTCATAAACACATGAGACAGCTACCTTTATGGCGACTTAATATGCTGTAACTACTTTAAGGCCCGGGCTTTTTAGTTCGGACCACTATTAGGTACAATTAATGTAAATTAACTGTTCTTTCACACTAGCCGTTCTAGCCGTAATAAAGTAGTTATAGCGTAGTAAGTCGCCATTGAGGTAGTTGTCTCATGTATTTATGAGAACTCCTAGTGGTTTACCGTGAAAAACACGAGTCAGTTGGAGAATTTAATGTCATGTTGGCACGTTGGCCATAGTAGCTCAATGGTTTAGAGCGGCTGGACGGAAACTAGAAGATCCGTGGTTCAAATCCCGGCTATGGTACTGAATTTTTCAGTCTGGCTCTACCCTTTCAAAGTGCGTCATACACACGGCCAGTGTGAAAGAACAATTAATTTCCACTGATTCAATTTTAGTTTGAGAAGAAAGTACTGCAACAAAAATTTCGGATGTTTGAGGTGCTGCGATGTTTCATGTTGATCATTTCGGGGACCCAGGTTGGGAAGCCTTATGCAACAGGATTAAGCATATGGTGGATGTTACAGATGATGGAATTGATGTTCTCGTAGTTGAATTCTGGAACTTACCTTGACTGCTCTTGTATTAGTACGAGATTCTATTTCAGGATGCGGTCAAAGATAATAGATAATGGTGTAATTATCTATTCTTTTCTTTTCAAATCATTATTTAATTTCGATTTTAAAACAATGAAAAAACAATCACTTTCGTTAACAATATTACATAGTTTTAAAAACAATTGTGTTGCTTTCGCAATATTTTATGCACTGCATCCTCTCTGCAAACTTACAAATGCTAACACCCACGTCCGTACTCTATGAGGGCTAAACGCAAAAGAAAGAAGCTTCATCCAATCTTGATTTACTGGTTCATCCGTTGCTATAGAAGTCAACGTTTTACCATTGGTCACAACCAATTATAATTATGTCCATTATTAGGTTCAATAATATTTTTATAACTTTTCTTTTAAAATACTTTTCAATAATATTAAACCTTCAAAATGATATATCTTTTCAATTTAGATTGATTTTGTGGTAATAAAAATTGTGATTAATACTTAATTTTCTTCTATCAAATTACTTATGAACTTTCACTTGTTATTCTACACTTCGTCTTCTATCTAATATAATTAAAATCAGTCTTAAATAAAATTGAACATAAAATAACTATTTCAGTACTTTGCAGTTAAACTCATAAATATATTATTAGTAAATTTTTGGAATGAAATTTTAATCTGACCCTTGGTTTAGGATAAACAAATTATTAAATTCTCATTTTATTAATTTTTAGTATTTGCTTCTGAAATACGTTATTTGTTACTTAATTGCACAAAATCTGGTGACATAATTGACACAAAGCTTTTCAAACGTCTGTTTTGAAAACTCTATAATGTGGAGTTATTTTTGTTTTTAATAATGCTGAAAATTAAAAACACAAGAAAATCACCAAAACATAAGCATCACGCCCAGTTACAGTCAGCCATTTTAGTTGTCAAGTGACACAGTTTAAAGGCCACGTCGCACAAAAACAGTAAATTGAAGTTCAGGGAAAACTTATTAATGAGACAAAACAATTTCTGTCATTTTTTGCAATTTATGAGCAATTTTCACAGATGGATATCCAAGCTCAATGAAATAGACCTATTAAGTGCGTGGGGAGGGGACAATTTACAATATTAAAAAATTTTAAGTAGGAAAATTGACGTCTGGAGAAAAGATGGGCTATGGCTATGAATGAATAGAGTTCGGGCCTGCTCCCTTAAAATCGCAACCGAGAGAAATTTTATTATTTATTATTCTATATATGTATGTATCAAATATGTTTTATTTTGTCTTTGTGTCAATAGCGCTGGATTTCTTACTTTCAAGAATCCTTGTGCGTCTCCATCGGCTATTCGACGGCTAAAAACTGGACTGAGCATGATAGGGTATGGAAATCAAAGCCCAATGAGACGAGAGGCAGTTTACACCGAGTGATTTATTAATTGAAATAATGTTTCAGGGGATATATTCATCAACAATGTTCACAATATCACCATCGGCGACATCATTTCTATCCATCAAGGGCAATTTAACTTTGGACCTGTGAAAATACTTTGCAAGCTTTTATTCACTTTGATCAGTTTACCGAAAGCATAATTCCACGAGGATTTGCAATAAAAGATAAGCAACTGTTTAAACGCCATGATAATTAACATTATTAACGATGTTATTAGATTATTTATGCCACGACATTGTCTCCGATCTGTTCTTGCCTTATTATGCAATTAACTACTCGTTTGTACGTCGATAGAAAATTGCAAATACCAAATCTCACTAATTACTAACTTCTATGAAATGTCACACATAAATCCTTCATACGTTTCAAATTTTATATGTATACATACTCTGGATCATGCCCAACATCACTGACTATATTCGGTATTTAATAAGTGATTTACCATAATTTGACTTATTACAGATAATGTTTCAAACAGTTGGCAAAAATTAAATTTTAGACAAGACCTTAATATCACAGAGCAATAGAAGAATTAAAGTAGAAAAAGACTGAAATATGAGCAATGTAACAAAAGTATACGAGTATACCAATAAGAACTAAGGTATGATGCAGCTTGTAAGTTAAGAAACGTTGCTTACCTGAAAAATATACAGGGCCAATTTCCGTGAGTAGTTAGAACTATATGTAATCATTATTATCATTATTATCGTCATCATCATTACACGAATAGTTTTGTGACTTATTTATGGGAATGAATGGTGCTATGTGTTTATTGCTGATAAATAATCAAGGTAGCAGTTTCCCAAAATCCATGTAAAAAACTGACAACTCAAATTCCTAATATCCTTTTCCTAGTTTATTTTTCTAATACATTTAGTAATTGCTTTTTCAATTTATGAAAACATGAAATATTCACAAAATCTATGGAACATAAATGGAACCATTATAAACAAAATATTTAGAGAGGTTCAACTACCATTTTATAAGGTCCATAACGTGCGCTATTGGAGGAGAGTCACCTCTGGACATAACTGGAAAACAAGAACAGAAAGTACAGGTTACAGAGATTGCATTTTAAAGCAGCGTAGAAATATATTTAGAGAATTTAAGATTTTTAAATGAAAAATGAAAACTCTTAGAAGACAACGGACAGAGAACCTAGAAACCTGAAAAAAATATTGAAGACAATCCAAAAGGGGGAAGATTAGTAAGAAGTCACATAAGCAAATAAGGAATCCTTTAAGATGATAGAAGCAGCTTATTACGTACAGTATGGCAGAAAAAAATTGTGGTGAGGATGATGAGGGTAGCAGCAACCATTACTTTACATTTTTCTCTGCATAGCTAAAATGCTTCTTTCCCTCTTTAAAAATGCTTTACCTTTTATTCCGCATTGTAAGGCGCTATCCATTCATTTATTTCTTTTCCTGCAGCGAAGCCAGAACTGTCACCCAGCAAATGGTGACGAATATGTCTGGACTGCAAGAAGTGGAAAGTTACCCTGCTTCCAGATGGTACATATATACGCGTTCAACAGCTTTATATTTCGCAATTGGCCGAGCAGAATTTGGCGGCGAGCCCGGGACAAGGCCGGTCACGAAGCCGGGTCATCGATCTCAGGTTCTGCCGCTTGGCCCAGAGCAACGACCAAAGTTGAAAGCGGGAACTGGTCGTCTTTTGTTTGCCGGGAGGAGGGCAATTTCTCCTGAGGTTATTTGTCATGCGGTGGGAAATGAAATCACGGCGGGTAAAGAACGCTTCTTTTGTTTATTACGCTTCGAGTTTAGAGAAGCGAAACACCCAGCGACAATTCTGCATTGTCCGCCACACGTAGCAAACTAAACTGTTTTTTTTTTTTTCGTAGCACAAAGCCCACAAAGATGAAAAGATCTACTTTGCAATTATTTAACGGTAGATTAAAACTCTCCAGCCAATATAAAATCTGCTAAATTCAGGAACCATGGTCTCAGACACTATTTAATGTATTACATTAAAAGATTTGCAAGATGTAGATAAATGTTTAAGTACACAAATGCATTTTATAAAATATATTTATTAAGCCAGAGGATTATTTCATTCTTTATATCACCTTATCACTAAAATTTAGCAGTATTATATTAAAAGAAGAACCAGCCAGCGTATTAACACCGAAAAGACACC
>CM060957.1:53159716-53184716 GCA_030765055.1 Mantis religiosa
AAGCTGCTTTCATCTTGACCATTCTCTGGTTCTTAATACCCACGTTTCACAAGAGTACATCAACACTAGTTAACATATTACATTATGGAGCTTTTGCTTTACCTCTATCCCCATATTTTCACGAAAATGTCGTTTTATACATCCCTTTAATTTATTGTATGTTTCAATATTTTCTTCAACATATACCCTGGTTATTTTAGTTAATTAATGGAAATTAATCATTTCTCCACACTAGCCGTATATAGGCTAAGGTTTTTGATAGATAGAGTCAACATGAAAAATTCAATGTCATAGCCGGGATTTGAACCACGGATCTCCTGGTTTCCGTCCAGTCGCTCTTAACCTCTGAGCTACCATGGCTAACGCGCCGTCATGACATTAAATTCTCCAGTTGAATCGTATATTTTCCCGGTAGACCACTATGGGCTCTCGCATCCGAGATACACCGTTTCTGGCGACTTACTATTGTGAGTACTTAAGGGACTTCATCATTTAATTCTTATTATTTTAGTTAACTGATAGAAATTAATCATTTCTCCACACTAGCCGTATATAGGCTAAGGTTCTTGATGAAGCCTGGGACTTAAGTACTTACAATAGTAAGTCGCCACAAACGGTGTATCTCGGACGCGAGAGCCCCTAGTGGTCTACCGGGGAAATATACGAGTCAACTGGAGAATTTAATGTCAGGACGGCACCTTTGCCATGATAGCTCAAAGGTTAAGAGCGACTGGACGGAAACCAGGAGATCCGTGTTTGAAATCCCGGTCATGGCATTGAATTTTTCATGTTGACTCTAACTATATATACCCTGGTGTTTAGAATTTATATTTTTGACCCTAAGTACTTGAATATTGGAATTTGTTCTATAAATTCCACATCACTTACTATTTTGCCTCTTCTCTGTTCTCTCTGTAACATTCCCCTGGAATTATTTTTTCTTCCAGAGAAGAAAGTTTTTCTTCTTCATATTGTACTTTTTCCCAATTTCATTGAACTTAGTTACTGATCATTGTAGTTCCACTTCATTTTCTGCTAATAATACCTGGTCATATGCAAAAGGTTTTGTTTTGGTTTAAAGTTTTCTGGCCATTGCTCTATAGTTTTATTCATATATGTTGTAATCAAGTTTTCTGTATACAAGTGGAATAAATTAATCATTAATGTCACTGCCAACTTCGGCATAATAATACTAAGCAAATATAGATAATTTAACAAAGTAAGACAATAAGAAAAGAAAGGTAGTGAAGTTCGATATAGCATACCGTACTTCAGTGATATACTGCTACAATCGACTAATCCGACACCGCTACACAACGATCTCACGTGGAGCAACATCGATATGGTTACAGTTGAGAAGTAATTGCTCTAACGACATTGTCTCCATTCTATCTGATTCTGCAGAGATACTGCTCGAATTCCTGGACCCCTTTTACGTAGGTATATAAAGAGTGTACATTTAGGTATGTATGCCAACGGGGCCCCACAAAAGTCAATGAGCTTTGAGCTCGGGATATAACACAGCAATTTTAAAAATAGACCTGCATTCCAGCGGTGGTGGACGAAAAGCGTTACAAAAGGCTGTTGTTTGCCGAAAGTGCTGTTCAAAGTTAAAGGGAATGACATCATATGGTATAGATGGGAGTAAATGTACATTACACTGCCAATGCACCTTTATGTGTATGTTCATAATTCCAGATTACACGTTAAATCCTGCAGGGTTTCCTGCAAATCAGTAGAATTGCGGCCTGTCACCAAGAATCAAAGGCATCACTGGTTTTGTGGGCTTTCGAATGCGTGAAAAATAAACCATGAGCTCTGCCATTTAAGGTAATCAGGGGCATTTGGACAATGCGATTCCAGTAACAAACTGCTTTGTGGTGTATTAATGCCGCATCAGTCTGTAGTGAGCCTCCATAATGACGTCGTGATGAACATCACACGGTCTATATTATCACTGTATGTATCTCTAATGACCACCATTCTTTTCATTCACAGAGGTATGCTTCATAAACCATCCCTTTAAAAACATACAGATAGCTCTGTAAACATGTACAAGCATACCATACAACAGGTGCTTATATTTGATGATCTGTGTCGTTTTGGTCCTATAATACTGACATTAATTATTTCGGTGAACTTCAAATTTCCATCAAATATTTTTCCGAAATGCAATTCGAGGAATACACTCATTAGGCTACAAACAATAATTGGAAAAATATGTGAAGTTTTATTATTCCTGCTAAAGCAGGGGAAAACAGGTAGTTGCGGTGTGACGTCAGCTCTGCCAGCTCTCACCGCAAAATATGCTCCCGAACGAAAGGCAGGTTAGCGCGTGACGTCACCGCGCTAATTACTGCTGTCGAAGGGGAAGGAATAGTTTGATGTTGGCGGGTAGGAAAGACAAAAAACGTATTGGGGGTTAATAATATGTACAACTTACATCTTGGGTGTTGTAATATCAATGCCGACTACTTTAATTACACAATTGGTCACAGTTTATAAACAATTATATTTTGGCTCTGTGTTATGAGAAAATATATAAAACTTCAACTCGTATTTTATCTGAAGGACAGTCATGTTATAAAGTAAATAATAGAAAACATAAAGTAATTTTCTTTGGAAATTAGAGGAGACCTATTCAGAACAAAATTAGGTGGACATTTTCCGACACTTTCTGTTTTGTTTTTCTTTAACTAGTTTATCAATGTCAGGACGTAATGTCTGGGGAATTTATAATAGAAGGCTGTTAGATTGTGATCTGGAAAGGTACTTCGGGGTTTGGACTTTACTAATTTCATAACAAAAAAATTGATCGCAAACATGTCGGGGCAAACATACACAATGTCCTCGGAAACCTGGTTTGGGGGACATTCTTATCAAAATCAGCCAAGTGTTTCTTGCGTGTATATTTGTCCTTAAAAATCGTCACATTGTAAAGTTAACAGTTCCATTAGGTACGTGGCAGCTACATTGTTGTCGTCGAGTGTGTTAAACCTGACTGAACCTGCAGATTCTGAAATCACTGCCCCATTTATATAGGCAAATTGGTACTACACGGCTCTTGCCTGACGTCACACGCACTGCAGGTATCTCCCGACTGAAATACGTCACAACTCCAGAAGCTGTTTTTTTTTTTTTTTTTTTTTAATTTACGTCCGCCCCAACGTTAAGTTATATCGGACTGTGAATGAAATGGGTGAAATGGTGCTCAAATGAGTCCAGGGTCCATGGAGCTTATAGTTACCCGACATTAGTCTTGAAGGATAAGAGAAAATTCCGGGAAAAACCTTATCCAGGTAACTCATCCTGACCGATATTCGAACTCGGGACCTCTTGAACGTGAGGCAGACATGCTACCATCTATGCTAACGAGGCAGACCCGAAGCTGTCTTGCTTTGTGCTAAAGTAATGCGAGTCTACAGCAATCCTGTTTTGTAATCTGACGATAATATTTTGTAGATTTATAAAATGAGTACATATGAAAAAGTAATATATTCATAAGATGAAGGAATAACATCGGAACACGCGACTTCCTGTCAGCGTACTTGCAAGTTTTGCTTAGTTGCCATGCACAGGTCATCGACGTAGCTGATGTACGCTGAGAAAGCCTTGAATCAGTTGCTGGATCGGCAGAAGTTTAATATTTAAACCCCCAGAAATCAGCTGAAGAGGGAACAGTGTTGCCCGTGCCGACGAATCTGCGTCACTTATCTCTTTGCGAGGATGGATGCCAGAACGTCGGCAACCTCTCCTAAGGTGAAGTCCGCAAATGACTTTTGCTGAACAATCCTTGTTTGTTTTACCATTATATCAATTAATACCTTAATTTTTACGGACACCTACCCTATTTAATATATATGTTGTACGATGGCAAACTATGCTCAGAAAACATTTCAAAATAAAGGGGAGAAATGTTGACACATTGCTGTTTGCTGATGATCAGATTTTAATTGCGGAGACGGAAGATAGCTTACAAAGAGCCATACATGAATTATATAATATTAGAAGAGAATATAACCTTAAAATTTCATATGAAAAAAGAATAATGGCTTTTATAGGAACGAACCATTTGAGAGCAAAATTTTGACCTATTGGCTATATTGTGTCATATACCAGTAATAGAGATATACAAAACAAAATAAACAAATTCCAAACAATATGTGGCACAATAAAAAACTTTTAAAAATTGTAATCGTCAAACTTTGTTAAAACTGTATAAAATAATGGCGGTCCCAACCCTGCTTTATGGGTGTGAAAACTTGGTCTTGACTATCTCACAACAGAAGAAAGTGGAGGCTGCTGAGATGAAATTTCTGAGACAGGTGACAGGTTATAGACTCATAGACAAGAAAAGAAACGAGGATATTAGAAGACAATTGGAAATTCAGAGTCTAAATGAAACAATTGCATATAGACAAAAATGGCAAGATCATGTGCAGAGAATGACCTTAGACCGTACACCACAAATAGTATACAAGTATAAACCTGTAGGTAGAAGAAATGTTGGCAGGCCACGAAAGAGATGGTCCGAGCAATTTCCTTGAAGTCGGAACGTGTCACAAGGTTTATACCGTGATGATGATGATGATGATGATGATGATGATGATGTTGATTATGATTTTTACGGAGAATAATCCCACTTTATGGCAGAACTATACATGTCACCCTTACCTTCACCTCAGCCAACGTATTAGGTAAAACATCCTTTCTGAGTTACCCCCTTCGGGTTCCCTATAAGCGCAGAAAGCCCTACTGACATTCAATGTCTTAAATTGAACCCAATGCCACATCTGGTCCAGGTGCAATGCTTGAACGTTGCATCCTGTGGTGGCGCGAGCTCCATGTCACAATATGTTAGTTATCCGATGTTTATCCAAAATATCCATATTGTTGGATTCACATGTAGAAAAATGTATTATTTAAATTATGATTGTGGTTAACAATAAATTAAAGTTTCATAATTTTAATTGTAGTTCTGTTTATAATTTGGGTTGAAGCTTTGGATAATAATACCACATAACTTTGCCCAAAATGTTTTGTAATAAGGATAAGAATTAGGACCAAGGATATGTATACGAAATCTCCAAGATTGAGGAAGGTATAAGGCAAGAAAGCAGCAATCACAGAGACGCGGGGCTCTTAGCATTATCAGATTTAATATCATCGCCATAGAGTGAGTAAATGAGAGAGAGAGGGGGGGTGGTTTTGGGGACACCAAGGAAGAAACACTTCAGTCCCTTAAGTATAACACATTCATAGTACGCGCGCCGCACACTACCATCCATCGCGCTGGCTCTGTAACCCTAATGCCCGATTTCACCAACAGATGTTAAAATCGACGTTAACAAATGTAACGTAACAATTATCACAGCGCTGGAAAAACTGCTTATTTTCTTGCATTTCAGTAACCTGTTTTCTGAAAATGTTAACAAACACGTGTTAACGCCAAGAGACTTGCAAATATTGCAGCTATAGAAGGCTATGGATGAGTTGTATTATTTTCTGAACGTATTGCGATGCGCATCTGTTTTCATTTACGTCAGCACAAAGCAGAAAAACTGGTGGGTAAATAAAATAGTAAACAAAAGCCGTGAGACAAATTTCTCATACATGGAGAAAGAATTGTTAATTAAATTGGTGAGGAAGTATAAGAATATCGTGGAAAATAAGTGGCAAGATGCGGTGAATGTAACAGAGAAAGGTGCCACGTGGGAAAAAAATTAAAACGAATTTAATTCAAATGCATGTGTCACTATAAGCACGAAACATTTTCAGTATTATGTAAATTTAAAACTAAGTGCGAAGAAGGAAAAGTGACTTAAACATTTCAAGATGGGAGGTGGACAGTGCATCCACATAGTTCAGTGAATTATAAAAGAGCATAGTTATTAATATTTGAAGCAGAGGCGAGATCGGCATATTCCTTTCGAGGCATGTTCTAACCTCCCTTGTATTTCCACAGAAACCTTCATAGCAACTTCTTTCGACAATCTATACCTCCTCAAAATAATTTCTCCTCAAAGACCGTATTCTATTATGAATGCCATTCAGAGGTCTTAAATGTAGCAAATCGACATCTACAGCTGCGTTCAGGCCCGCCATCTTGCCTATTTAAAATTGTTAAGGACCTAACAACAGATATTTGGTGTGTTAGTTTAACAAGAGATTTAACAAGAGTGTTAAGCTAACACTTGTTGGTGAGTCAAAGGAAATGAAATGTGAGGATGCAGCACGGATAATCTGTATTAGTGTATAATCCAGTTGAACATTCCCTACTGACCTGGAGAAACTGCGAAGGTCAGTGTGGCTAATTCAACGAGAATCGAACACAGTACTTCTCGAATTTGATACTCAAACGTTACGGCCTGTGCCACCTAGCTCAATAAATGACAGAGCAAAGAATACGTTATAGGAAACGAGTTCAAATCCATGCTAATTATTGGTTTACAGCAGGCACTCTCAAACAAGGTACATTCTATGTAAAATTATGTACCATGAACTTAGCGAAAAGAGATTATAGAAAATTTAAAAGTACACCTTAATACTAAATCAGACCCAATTTGGTTTGTTATTGCGTAGAGATGTTTAAGTGTAACTGCCATAAGTTCACCTCATAGTTTTACAACTCTGTCCAAATAAGACACAATAGCAAGGACAAAATTACTTCAAATCCTATATTTTTAGCATGGTAAATGTAGAAAGAAGCATTTGTTTTCTAAAACGGCAGTACATGAAACCAGCTATGTACCTACGTGCATTGGAGTTCCTGTTTTGTCTCTGAGATGGAGCACAATTCAAATAGTAAAACTATACATGCAACCATTTTAATAATATTTTTGATATGTAAGAAATATTCCTGAAATATAGCAAGAAATACTATCTATTATCTAATAATTATGGTCTTTTTACCACGTTTCGATTATATTCAATGCAGATTCATACAAAATAATAGCTATAGAATAGTTAACCGCTTACAAGAAAATGCATCAGGGTGTGTCGGCTTGGGGTTTTGGTAAATAAAATGGAGAAAGGGAGAAGAAGGAAAGATTGTTATTCTTTCTAAAGATAAAAACATTGTCGGTGAAAAAAAGCAAAAGGAAATGCCAAAAAAAGAAAAGTAGAGGAGGAGGAGAAAGATAAATAAGAAGGTCCGGGAAAAGAAGCAAAGTAAAACATAAAAACATACAAAGGGAAGGAAGTGCCTTACGTTCATCCTTCTCTTCTTTTGTTTCATGTTGTATAAGAAACAAAATAAGACGCATTCTGCATTAATAAGGATGCCATAGAAAAAGACGATCTTCCTTTGTTTCCTTTTCTTGGCAAAAAGAAATCATTGCTCATTAATTCCATCGCTTTATTTTCGTCATTGAGTTGTTCTCAAATGCTAGCATTATTTACATTCGGAACTGAAGCTCACAAACCTCTTATTCCAAGATAGGGTTATCCTTTAAAAATACCAATTATTTACAAAATACCTTAAACTGCAGAAGCGACCATAAATTTGCCGATCATCCTCGTATCTTTATTTTAATTTACAACGTATTTCGTATTTTAAAATTACTGCATTAAAAGAGCCATTAATACAATATTATGTGTTTAATTTATACTTAACAGTAATAGTTAATTAAATGTTTAAAACTTATGAACTAATAATCTAATTCTCTTGTATATTTGGTGTAACATCGTTTCTTGTTGTTTTCTTTAAAAGTGAATATTCTTGAGCGTTCCAACTTTG
The DNA here is from genome assembly GCA_030765055.1 of Mantis religiosa. Lineage (NCBI taxonomy): Eukaryota > Metazoa > Arthropoda > Insecta > Mantodea > Mantidae > Mantis > Mantis religiosa. The sequence goes on from CM060957.1 coordinate 53,167,455, forward strand.
TGCACCTGAAAGTTAGTCATTAAAGAGAATAGTATTTATTCAAGCATATTTTAGCATTTTTTTCATTCACGTCTTCGAACGTTGTCATATAAGACGAGCAATGAAAGGGTACAACGATTTCATGGTCCATAGATCTTAGAATTACCTGAAATTCATATTTTAGGATAAGTGAACTCCCTGGAACTGACCTGATCCATAACTCACCCTAATCGAGATTCGAACATGAGGCCTCTTGAACATACGGCAGACACGCTACCACCTAAGCTAGAGAGGTGGGTTATATTTTAGCAATGTCATATTGCGTCATATTTAGTATTACCTTTTATATATCACTATTTGGATATATTTTTAAATTCTCTCTGACATAGCTAGTAGATATTGTAAGAAATTGCTATTAATATAACATCAAAAATAAGATTATAACGGCCCCAAAGGAATCTCGAAGGCTATTTGGTTGTAGTGTATGCGTGCGCGAGCAGCCTGATTCAAAAACCAAATGCTGCATAAATAATTAACCTTTGTATCTTTGTCGTTGTTTCAATTTTCTGAAAAATACTAACACGTTTCATTAAAACACCATATATTGCAAACATTTACTGACAAACAGCATGTAGTAACCGTAAACCACAGGGAAGTGGGTGGGTTGGTGGATGCTTAGATGGGTAGATGGAATAGAAGGTAGAGATGGTTGGAGGGAGGTAGAGAGTGAGGAATGAGAGGCAGAAAATGAAGGAGTGAAGGAGAGGAGGAGGTTGGTATGTATTATAACAATTTAGATCTCTTTAAATCATCTGATGTACTTCAAAACATTTTTGTAGGTTAGGCGCATTTCAACACATACAGTTTTTATTTCCTTTTTATTTATTTACTTCCGAAGATATTATATAAGGTACATAGGAGGCGCTTTTTATTTGTTTATGGCTATTCCCATTTGTGTATATACAACGAAATTAGTAACGAATTAATTCATGTAAATTTTAATTCAATATCTTCAGCTGGATAAATGAACAGGCTTTAGTGCTGATGCTGAAGCCGATGCCGGGGCCGATGCCGGGGCCGATGCCGGGGCCGATGCCGGGGCCGATGCCGGGGCCGATGCCGGGGCCGATGCCGGGGCCGATGCCGATGCCGATGCCGATGCCGATGCTGCTGCCGATGCTGCTGCTGATGATGATAATGTCAGACGCAGCGAAACTCTCTGCAATTAAACTTCGACCACGCCACTGAGGATGTCTACCTCAGTTGTGGACGAAACGATTGGGCGTTCTTACGACATAAGACCACCGCAAAACAGCCCGGAAATAATTAATTGTACCATTTAGTAATAATTGTTTTAAAAAAGATGTAAAATAAACGCAAACAGCTTGATGAAACCGTATGAAGTAACATACCAGGATGTTTTCTTTGCTATACGAAAAACAATACACGTGTTTTAATATAATTTTGTTTAGCAAAGCTTCACACTTCTTAAGTATGTGAAAACCAAAGATGCAAAATCTAGATCAGAGATAAATTGGGAAGAACTGAAAGTGTCAATTTTTTACTTTAAATATTCTCGATTGTTAGAAAAATAGAAAGATATGGAATCTTAACAGAATTAAACAGAAAATTGATTACTGTTAAAGCATAGAAGTTCATTGTGTATGCTTGTTTAATATGCGAGAACAGCTAATTATAGGATAATTAAAACGCATAAATTATTGGCAAGTAATCCTGTATCAATTTACTGCAAGCTGGAATGCTGATCCTCTATAGTACTTGGGTTTCAATCCCATTAATATTGACCTGTTTAAGTTATGTTGGTTTGCGATTTGCGGTGGAAGACTGGAGCTGTGTAAATTATTACTATAGATCTGGTCCGGATGCGGATATTCCACAGAACTTCCACGACACATGTTACTTGCACTATACTAGTTTCATTAGTGAATACGTTACACCATTTTACTTGGAACTGTACTCTACTAGATTGGACAAATTAAGTACTAAATTGGCAATAACTCTAATTTATACAGCTGTAGTTAGAGCTACACATCTGTAAATCTGAAGTATACCGGGTGCCTATAAAGTATTGAATGGTTTGATGCAATGATCCATCAAACGATGAAAACAACAGATAACTTCATACAATCAGAAAACACTCTAAACCGTATAGTTGCGCTAGTTATACATTACTTAAAGAAACTACTCCTCTAAATGGATATACAAATATGAAAGAAAGTTTCCAAAAATAGCTTTATGACAGAATTTGTAGTATACAAAGGGAAAATAGGAAATGAATCAGAAACTCAAGTTTTTAAAAAGTGAGCCGCCATAACTTGCATTGAAATTCCAAATTCTTCTTAATTTAAATAGTTAAGTTGAAGTTGAAGATCGATAAATAGTGTTCTAATGAAAGGTGCATGAATTTTAAAGCTCAAGTAAATGAGCTAAAATAATTAAAAGCAAGAGCAGATTTTGGCTAAACACATGATTAATTTATTTTATTTAAGCGCACAATCACTAACGTAGCCTGCCTGCATCATCTTTGTGAAAATATTCTCTTAAGTCTTGTATCGTTTGTTTTATATCTGAATTAGCCTGACACTAAAACTCGCCAATTTCACAAAGTGTGCCAAACTTCAATAGCAAATACGAAAATAATCCGAAAGAACTTCCCAGATCTCTCGTCGAAAGTTAATCTTTTAACTTTGTGCATCTCGTAATTCTGATGGAGACGAGATATCTAATTTCCATCCAAAATTAGACGTCAGATTTCTGTCGAAATTTCATTTATTTACCTGTTTGTGCCCTTGCACCGTATATCTTGAAAACGAAAAGGCTGATTAATAACAAAATTAAATATGGAGTTCATTATTTTCCAAGAAAACTACTCCACGCAACTGTCCTTTACCTGAAAGACTTTACCAAACTTACTTCCTCTAAAACATGAAGCAATTTTGATAGAAATGCCATTTCTTACACATATCTGTTAAGTAAAGCGCATAACTTTAATATTCTGATAATAATCAGAACATACACAAATACAATCTTGAAGGTCGTCGATCACAAACAAAGGAGTTCACTTTCAAAACACAGCTGTACGCACACGATTATCAAGTTCCATTTCGACTCTCTCAACAACTAACCCGGCTTCCTTTTTATATCTCTTCTCATGTTTCTAGAAAGAACAAGACGACATTAGAATGTTCCAGTTATCTAACTTTATCTGTTTCGGCAAGCCTTTTATCTCAGCGTTATCGTTATCTGTTTCGGTAAGCTCTTTATCTCCGCGCTGAACTGTCTGTCTGTTTGTGTGCTTCGGCCGCGCCTCCTCGCAACAATGAGGTCGGTGACAATATAAAAAATAGGATCACACGCTGTGTTGCCCAATAATTTGCTGCCCATTTTTTATTCTAAGCTCACCTAAGGGTATGGATTTTTTTTTTTTTTTTTTTTTTTTTTTTTTTGCGAAATTCACTTTTAATGCACCATACACCACAGAGATAAAAACCGCAGTGGGGTAAATCAAGGGAACGAAGGAACATTAGAGTAGCTTTTGTTTATCTCAAAAATAACTAAATAATAAAAAAAATCTTAGAATACAAATAATGTAAATCTTATCAAAGTATACAATTTATCTCAAATAATTTCTGATGCTGTTAAGATTGTTACAGATATTCTCTGTTTTTAATGTGAATTTTAAAAACTTATAGTGGTGGCTACCGAGCGGGATGGCTCAGGCAGTTTTGTCAGTAACTCACATTCTGGGGGCACGAGTTCGATTCTGGCCGACGTACCTGACTCATTTGTTTTTTCGTGGGTTTTCCTGGGTCGCCAGGCGAATGCAGGGTAAGTTATTTATATCCCCCGAATTTCCTGTAACTCCATTTCACCTCCATTATCATTTCGTATCATCTTTCATTTGGTGGTCTCTTTCAGGGCAGAAGTGTCGGCGGGTGCGTCGGCGGTGCGATGATATACTCTAAGGAAAACGCTTTCCCATCCTGCGGGACGGACTTCGGTCTCCGAGACGGCCTACTGGGCCGATTCAGAAGCACGACAGGGGGTGATGCATGTTGTGAAACACTGCCTGGAGTACTCTGCTCTGGGGAGGTGGCCTCCGGTCCCCAAACCGGCCTCGTGGCTCTTTCGGGGCTACGGTGGGATGACGATTGTCCTAAACCCCCGCCGGGGAGTTTCTATCTGGTAAAGTGAATAGAACTCTGTACTGTAGTGACTCCTGGGGATCAGCCGCCTTCTGTCTCCTCTCGCCTCATCCTCCCTACCGGGGGTGACCCTCTTGGGACATAGGTACAAAAGACCAGTCTGGTCCAGGTGCCGAATCTCCTCCAAACAATCCAATCTAATGATAGCAATCATAATATAAATTTAACTGTTATATCAGGGAATATTATTATATTCCTACTAACAAGTAATGAATAAAGAATAAGCTGTTGTTATATTAGTTTAAGAATGTGAACGCCACATATCGGATATTTCCAACTTCCATTCAAGTGCTTTGGAAACTATCATTTAAGCACCGATATGACCAGATTTCTGATCCTACTCAAACCCCACTCCTTCTGCATGGACGGACAGTTAGGAAATGAGAACAATGTTTCACAGCCCATTAATTAATAGCAGTCAGGAAGGTAGATTGGATACAATGGCCTGAAATGGTATCCTACCGAGAACACCACCCTCCTCGATAGCCAACAATAGTACATAGGAATATTAAACTGGCCTCAAAGAGAAAACGCTGTATTATAATCCAACCCTGAACCTCCATATTAGGGAGCTATTGAATTAATTACCATGGCGAAAAATCTTCTTACATTATTGCTTGATAAGAGAGTTCATTAAAATTTGTTCTCAGGATTCTCATCATGGAATTTATATCTGCTGTAAATTGCAAAAAAAAAAAAAAAAAAAAAAAAAAAAAAAAAAAAAAAATCGCCGTGTACAGGTGTATGCAGGAAGTGATTGTGGTTCTGTTAAACCAACAGACGTTGCTGATAAAAGTCGTACCTCTTCTTAAAGTAATGTTGCATTAACAAACCTCTCAGGTTTCCAGGTTACCGACATAATTTATACTGATTTTCCCAATTACATTTCTAAAAGCATGCTAAATAATTATCCTTATCTGATTGGTTAACTGCTAACGGAATTTCCGGTAGGCATATGGTACCTAATTTATGATTGGATTTCAGTTATTCCTCTAGTTACTATATGTGAGTAGACCGAAAAAACACCACACAAATTCAACTTCCTCCTGCGTCTTACCGTGGTGCTAACTTAGTAAGTTTAATAATTCGTTCAGGTCAGTATCCAGCCACAAGTTTAAGAACAGAAAACTCCTTCAACTTACTGCTGCTTTTCAAACCATTACATTCTTCATTTCTTTGTATAAAGCAGACAAAACACCTTGATAACAATGATGTCATATATTGTTAATCACATACACACAGAAATGGAGTACGTAAGGCATTTGTTTGAAAAACCTTAAATCAACAATTTTGTTTGACTGACTTGAAATTATTAGTGTGGTATTAACACTAGCTCACACACAAATTCTGAGATGTTTTTTCATAATAGTTTTAGTTCTAGTTCGTGTTGCACATGATTCGATTTTATGAAAGGGTAGAGTCAGACTGAATATTTCAATGCCATAGCCGGGATTTGAAATACGGATCTTCTGGTTTCCGTCCAGTCGCTCTATGCTACTATGGCCAACGTGCCAAAATGACATTAAATTCTCCAACTGACTCGTGTTTCTCCCGGTAAACCACTTAGTTCATAGTTGTCTCATAAACACATGGCGACTTACTATACTGTAAGTAGTTTAAGGCCCGGGCTTCATAGTTCGGACCACTATTAGGCACAATTAATGGAAATTAACTGTTCTTTTGGCTGGCCCCGTAGCTGAGTCGCTAGGGTACCTGCCTGCAATGCTAGGGATCCCGGGTTCGATTCCCGGCGGTGGGGGTAGGTATTTTCTCCGACCAAGATAATTCCTCATCTTCTCCAGAGTCTGGAAGTATGAATGAGAGTGTGAATGTGCGTGTGATCTAATGATTAAGAACCAAAGATAACGAGTTAACACCTTCAGTATGTTCCAAAGGAGAATGGCCGCCAATATTACCACAGCAGTTAAAAGAGGGGTATAAATGGAACAAGGAAAAAAAAAAAAAAAAAGAAAAAAAACTGTTTTAAGGTAGTTGTAGGTAGTTGTCTCATGTGTTTATGAGAACTCCTATTGGTTTACCGGAAAAAAAAACGAGTCAGTTGGAGAATTTAATGTCATGTTGGCACGTTGGTCATAGAAGCTCTATGGTTTAGAGCGGCTGGACGGAAACCAGAATATCCGTGGTTCAAATCCCGGCTATGACATTGAATTTTTCAGGCTGGCTCTACCCTTTCATAGTGCCTCCTACAAACGGCTAATGTGAAAGAAATATTAATTTCCACTGATTCATTCATGTTGATCATTTCGGGGACCCAGGTTGGGAAGCCTTATGCAACAGGATTACGCATATGGTAGATGTTACAGATGATGGAATTGATGTTCTGGTAGTTGAATGCTGGAACTTGCCTCAGCTGCTCTTGTATGAGTATGAGATTATATTTCAGGGTGCCATCAAAGATAATAGATAATGGTGGTGGTGTTTCTAAATAAAAGAAATTTTCTATACCTTCCTTTACAAATCATAATTTAATTTCCATTTTAAAATGTTTAAAATCATTCTTTTAAAACGCTGAAAATATTATCGTCTTCGTTAACAACAATGTTACATAGTTTTAAAAACAATTAAGTTGTTTTCGCAAGCAATATTTTATGCACTGCGTCCTTTCTGCAGACTTACACACTTGTCCGTATTCCATGACAGCTAAACGCTGAAGAAAGAAACTTTATCCAATCTTGAATTACTGGTTTTTCCGTTGCTATGGAAGTTAACATTTCACACTTGGTCCACGTCACAACCAACTATTATTATGTCCATTATTAGGTTCAATAACATTTTATAACTTTTCTTTTAAAATACCTTTCAATAATATTTAACATTAAAAATAACATATATTTTAAATTTAAATTGATTTTGCGGTTATGAAAATCGTAATTAATATTAAACTTTCTTTTCTTCTATCAAATTTCTTTTGCGCTTTCACTTGTTATTCTGAACTTCATCTTCTATCGAATGTAACTAAAATCAGTCTTAAATAAAAGTGAACATAAAATAACTATTTCCGTACATTGCGGTTAATTTCATAAATACATTATTAGCAAATTTATTTTAATCTGAACCCTGGTATAGGATAAACAAATTATTAAATTATCAATTTATTAATTTTTAGTATTTGCTTCTGAAATATGTTCTTTTTTATATAATTGCACAAACTCTGGTGCAATATTTGAAACAAAGTTTTTCAAACTTCTATTTTGAAAACTGCATAATGTCGAGTAATTTTTATTTTGAATAATGCTGAAAATTAAAAACACAAGAAAATCACCAAAACATAAGCACCACGCCCAGTTACAGTCAGCCATTTTAATTGTCACGTGACACAGTTTAAAGGGCCATATGACACAAAAACAGTAAGTTGAAGCTCTGGGAAAACTTCTGTCATTTTTTGCAATTTATGACCAATTTTCACAGATGGATATCCAAGCTCAACGAAATGGCTATAGCATATAGTGTAGACCTATTAAGAGCGTGGGGAGGGGACAATTTACAATATTAAAAATTTTTAAGTAGGAAAATTGACGTCTGGAGAAAAGATGGGCTATGGCTAAGAATGAATAGAGTTCGCAACCGAGAGAAGTTTTATTATTTAGTATTCTATGTATGTACGTATCAAATATGTTTTATTTTGTGTTTGTGTCAATAGCGCTGGATTTCTTACTTTCAAGAATCCTTGTGCGTCTCCATCGGCTATTCGACGGCTAAAAACTGGACTGAGCATGATAGGGTATGGAGATGAAAGGGCAATGAGACGAGGGACAGTTTACAATGAGTGATGTATTAATTGAAATGTTTCAGGGGCTATATTCAACAACAATGTTCACAATATCACCATCGGCGACAGCATTTCCATCCATCAAGCGCAATTCTAACTTTGAACCTGTGAAAACATTTGAAAGCTTTTATTCACTTTGATCAATTTACCGAAAGCATAATTCCACGAGGATTTGCAATATAAGATAAGCAACTGTTTAAACGCCATGATAATCAGCATTATTGACGATGTTATTAGATTATTTATGCCGTGACATTGTCTCAGCACTGTTCTTGCCTTACCCGTTTGTACGTCGATAGAAAATTTCAAATACCAAATCTCACTAATTACTAACTTCTATGAAATGTCACACATAAATCCTTCATACGTATCATATTTTATATCTATACATACTCTGGATCATGTCCAACGTCACTGATTATATTCGGTACTTAGTAAGTGATTTACCATAATTTGACTTATTACAGATGCTTCAAACAGTTGGCAAAAATTAAATTTTAGACAAGACCTTAATATCACAGAGCAATAGAAGATGTAAAGTAGAAAAATACTAAAATATGAGGAATGTAACAAAATTATATGTGTATATCAATAAGAAATAAGGTATGATGCAGCTTGTAAGTTAAGAAACGTTGCTTAACTGAAAAATATACAGGGTCAATTTCCGTAAGTAGTTAGAACTGTATGTAATCATTATTATCATTATTATCGTCATCATCATTACACGAATAGTTTTGTGATTTATTTATGGCAATGAATGGCGCTATGTGTTTATTGCTGATAAATAATCAAGGTAGCAGTTTCCCAAAATCTATGTAAAAAACTGACAATTCAAATTCCTAGTATCCTTTTTCTAGCTTATTTTTCTAGTACATTTTGTACTTGCTTTTTCAATTTATGGAAACATGAAATATTCAGAAAATCTATGGAACATAAATGAAACCATTACAAACAAAATAATAGGTTCAACTAGCATTTTATAAGGTCCTTAACGTGCGCTATTGGAGGAGAGTCACCTCTCGACGTAACTGAAAAACAAGAACAGAAAGTACAGGTTACAGAGATTGCATTTTAAAGCAGCGTAGAAATATATTTAGAGAATTTAAGATTTTTAAATGAAAAATGAAAACTCTTAGAAGACAATGAACAGAGCACCTAGAAACCTGAAAAAAAATATTGAAGACAATCCAAAAGGGGGAAGATTAGTAAGAAGTCACATAAGCAAATAAGGAATCCTTTAAGATGGTAGAAGCAGCTCATTACGTACAGTATGACAGAAAAAAATTGTGGTGAGGATGATGAGGGTAGCAGCAACCATTACTTTACATTTTTCTCTGCACAGCTAAAATGCTTCTTTCCCTCTTTAAAATGCTTTACCTTTTATTCCGCATTGTAAGGAGCTATCCATTCATTTATTTCTTTTCCTGCAGCGAAGCCAGAACTGTCACCCAGGCAAATGGTGACGAATATGTCTGGACTGCAAGAAGTGGAAAGTTACCCTGCTTCCAGATGGTACATATATACGCGTTCAACAGCTTTATATTTCGCAATTGGCCGAGCAGAATTTGGCGGCGAGCCCGGGACAAGGGCCGGTCACGAAGCCGGGTCATCGATCTCAGGGTTCTGCTGCTTGGCCCAGAGCAACGACCAAAAGTTGAAAGCGGGAACTGGTCGTCTTTTGTTTGCCGGGAGGAGGGCAATTTCTCCTGAGGTTATTTGTCATGCGGTGGGAAATGAAATCACGGCGGGTAAAGAACGCTTCTTTTGTTTATAGCGCTTCGAGTTTAGAGAAGCGAAACACCCAGCGACAATTCTGCATTGTCCGCCACACGTAGCAAACTAAACTGTTTTTTCGTAGCACAAAGCCCACAAAGATGAAAAGATCTACTTTGCAATTATTTAACGGTAGATTAAAACGCTCTAGCCAATATAAAATCTGCTTATTTCACGAACCATTGTCTGTGACACTATTTAATGCATTACATTAAAAGAATAGCAAGATGTAGAAAAATGTTTAAGTACACAAATGTATTTTATAAAATATATTTATTAAGCCAGATGATTATTTCATTCATTATATCACCTTATCACTAAAATTTAGCAGTATTATATTAAAAGAATAACCAGCCAGCGTATTAACACCGAAAATACACCATAACAACTTTTACAGAAACATGTGGGTTGAAAGATATATGTGAGTGCGTACGTCAGACTTTTTTATTCCGTAGATAATTAAAATTAGGGCCTCATTAATTATACTCTTCTTCGGTTATAGGGATTACGTCTATTGTCTTATTCCATCTTCTAATTCGAATTTTTGTCTTCTGACTGCAGCCATTTCTGTACCCTTGGTGGTATTAAAAGTTTATTTAGTTAATCTCCTCGCCAATGTTACTTATTTTAGTTCGAATGGATTCCTTGAGAACATCAATTGACCGTGGCCTATTCTTCTTCTTCTTCTTCTTCTTCTTCTTCTTCTTCTTCTTCTTCTTCTTCTTCTTCTTCTTCTTCTTCTTCTACTTCTTCTTCTTCTTCTTCTTCTTCTTCTTCTTCACTTCATGGCATAGGCAATCAAGTGCCTGTTCCGCCTTCGAAGTCCTCCAGCCATCGTTTCCTGGGTCTGCCTACCGATCTCCTACATTTAAGATTATACTGTAATATTTGTTTTGTAAGTCTATTATCTGGCATTCTTTCAACATGTTCCTTCCATTTTTGATTGAGAACTTTTAACCTATCATTCATAATTAAATTGTCCAGCTCTTCTCTTATATTTTCATTTGTTATTAAGTCCCTCTTCGTGCATCCTTTCACACTTCTCAAGAATTTCATTTCTGAAGCCTGTATTTTGCTCCGTTGCTTTTAAGTTAACGTCCAAGTCTCACTTCCGTATGTCAGTATAGGTACAGCCATAACTTTGTAGAACTTTAATTTTGTTTCTTTACGTATTTTGTTTCTAAATGTTCTATTTATTGTTCCACACACTCTTAGAAATTTGCATATTTTACTGTAGACATATTCCTTGTCATAACTAACATCAGTTCCCAAGTAGTTAAAATGGCTTACCTGTTCAACGCAACGATAATTTATAACTATTTTTGTTCTAATTGGCTCTTTCCCAATGAATGCCATTACCTTTGATTCTATAAAAGAAATTTTCATATTATATTGCTTACAAAGTTCACTAAATTTAAAAATAGATTTTTGCAGGGCAGACTCACTATTTTGTATAATAACTAAGACGTCAGCAAACAATAAACTATTTAAAAAGTTTTTACTTGAAGTTATAAATCCTAAATTCACTAGCTGCTTCCATTTGCATACTAGGTCGTCAATATAAATGTGGCCTATTCTTGCACACTCTATTGAGTGGCCTATTCTTGCGCACTCTATGTTTAGATACCCCCACAAGAAAAAATACGATGAGGTTAGGTCAGGGGATCTGGGGGGCCACAGACATTTTCAGATTATACAATTATCAAAGAAACTGGTTACAAGTTCCATGCTGTCATTAGATGTATGGCATGCTGCTCCATCTTGCTGCAAATGACCTTCTCTCAATTCGATATAATCTCCGCAAAACTTCAGAGAATATGGTAAGACGAGTACAAAGATGTATAGATGCTTGTGGAGGACACTTCCGACATTTTCTCTGTGATATAAATAATGTTATGTGATCTACCAATTGTGTATTATATTCTCCCAAAGTTGCACGTGTGTCCTATTATTGGTTAAAAGGTTTTGGCCTATTAAAATGGTCCAGGTTTATATGGATCACACTATATATTCAGTCGTTCATTCATTCAACTTAAGACTAGGAATACATAGAAGGAATTTCATTTCATTACTTTCTCTTTTGTGTTAGCTGATTGCATAATGATCAATTTTATAAGCTATAACCCCGCTAAAGATTTGAAATGTTGTTGAAGTTCTTACTCTTCCACGCATGTGTTGCGTTCTACTTAGTTAAACAGAATCAGTTTTTTGTAACATGTTCTATAACATACTAACATCCTACTTTTCGTCTTCTGTGGTTTTATATTTAACAAATAATTGATTTTGTGTTGTATTACAATACATTTTGTAGGCTTCTATGTTAATTATAAATTATTTATTACGAATTTCTTCCCCTTGAATAGCTGACAACGAAGCTAATCACATTGATGTGGAAGTATAACTCTTCTGTAAAGCCTCAACTATATTTCACATATGGGAGTGTACACAGCAGTACACAAGTCACATACAACAGCGGAAGACAATTATCATACTCAACAGTCTGTTTCGAAGCTTCCATGAATAATGCATAGTTTTAGATCGCCGATAAAGTAAAATTCAATACTCGAGTTTCGTATGGACAAAAAGGAAATGTAATTTATGAGTTCCTGATAATGTTTGGAGCAACTGCTACACCTGCAGCAGCCGCAGCTTTTTATGTTAGTCTCCATATCTCCATAAATAAATTCAGAATGGTCCTATGCATAGCGTATACATTGCGATTTTCATGCAAGATATCAGCTGAAGTTATTAGTTCACTTGACAACAAGGTTGTTCCTATGCGGATTCCACGATAGCGATCTCTTCTGGCTCAGGGGTGGGTGGTATGCCCTTGTTGCTCTCTGAAGGACCTTTAACTTTTAGTCCAGGAATTTTCAGGAGTGCCAGTCAACTTTTACTCTTCCCTTCTGCTTGTTTATGAGGATTAAACAGCCCCAAACATGTAGAGAGAGTTTTCTCAAGTTTATTTTCGTAATTCTCTGTAGAGAGAAACCCGCGATGCTATTGTTTACTGAATCTGTAGATTAATATTTTCAGACATTAAAGAGATTACCTTGTTACGTAAAACTTCAGGAAATATTCTCATTCTGAGAGAAATTACGTCAAAATTAATAGCAATACTCACTCCCAATCTGCTCTAGGGATTGTTAAAGTGACACTGATGTGTTTCTAAAACAAACGACTGGCAAATTAAATCACTTTTGAACGTTTCATAGCATTCAGAGCCTTACTATCACATAGCTTGAATTCTGACACAAAACATAATTATATCTGTTGCATTAGAACCTTCATATATTGGTATTGGAAAACTTCATTAGTACTTGCAAGAGAATAGGTTATATAGTGGAAGGCGAAACCTCGCAGACTGCCTTATGTAGATCTGTTGTCAGCTAATACCTCTATAGGAAAAAATTATGAGATGAAGAAACTATAGGAGGCTAAGGTCGCAGGCATAATTTAAAAAAATATGCTTCGAAGCCTCTAACGGTTACTTTGAGAAACTTCTCCCCACATCCAGAGACGTTATAGATGCATATTTGAAAGAAAAAAGACTATGTCACTGCCTGTTAAATCCTGTTAAAAAATATAAGTTCTGAGGTTTTCTCCTGACAAGGAAATCGGCAATCTGACAAACTGGTATTCTTTATTTTTGTCCAACACAAATTTTAGTTTCTGTCTAATTTTGTCCCCAAATCTCACCTTTTACATTTTGTATCCCCTCCTCCGCAGTCCTCACTAACTCAATCGACTTATACAATGTCATGGCACTTTCTTCAAGGTGGGTTATGTTTTCCGTGAAAAATGCAAATTTTTATTTAACGAAAGGTAATTTACATTGGATTTGAGTTTCAGAAATCAGATCCTTTGTGCTCTCAATTGCCTTAGAATCTACCCTAACAAAACTATTCACCACTTCTCTTACTATTTGAAAATTGTCACAGTAGTATATACATGCATTTAACAGTGTAATTCAGCGTGTTAAAATTGATGCCGGGGGCAAAACTATATTAGGGGCTAGTACACTGACGTGTGTTAATTGCATGTTTACCACACTTACAAAGTTACTATTTCATAAAAAATGATGTAAATGAAGTTTCAATAACAGATTATTTTTAAAAACACCCAAAAGGCGCATGGGTCGGGCTCAGGACGGCCACGGGAACTCAACCCGGGCCGCCTGAATGTGGACTGCACATGAAAATATCAAATAAATTCGTAAAAATGAAAGAAAATGAACGGAAAGTGCATCTAAATATTAAAAAGTGACATTGTTATAAAAATGTGGGGAAAATGCAGTTTGATGACCTATAAAAGCCATATATAGCTAACGTATTTGTTCCAGAATGCTTTTAATTTCCAATGAGCATCGTCTGTGACTACTCAGATAAAAGATGACTTTTCATCAAAATCCGGGCCCTAGTTATCATTAATTGTAGCTCTAGTTGTCATGTTGTTAAAATAAACATACATGTCCCATGTTAAAAGAGTGCAACTTGGTGCTGGAAATGTTATATGTTTACCCTTATGGATTGCGCATACCTTCTCATTCTATGAGCCCCTGACGTATGTACATTCCTGGCCTAATGGAATTTTCATATTTTGTTTCTCATCGGAGATATTGGAGGTTCGCAGTATATTACGATGTATGCTTGTTTAGAAAATATCAAGATTATACAATATATCAAGTGTAATGAAAATGAAAAATGACATTTTTGACCATTTCACACTTCCCGCTTTCCTATCTTTAAATTCCTAGTGAAGTATCTTTTCCTTTGAGCAACCACTCGGGACCATTTGCCCGCCGCTAGCGCATTGACACGAAACTTAAAAATCTGAAGGAAATGGAATGAAATGAAAATAGTGGATTGGAAACCCTGATAGATAAGAAAACCATGGAAAATCATTAAAAACCGAAGGTCAGTGGGAGTGCTCGTGGGAAATCAAACCCACTAGCTCTCAAAACTGAGCCCCTGCCTCTCGGAACGGAGTACTTCAGAACAAATAAATACTGTCACGTGTGTCAGACATCGCATGAATTCGTTTGCTTGTGTAAGTACTACTACAACTTCATTAGTGGATGAGAGTTGTCATGAATAATGAAAAACTGCGACACATGTTTCCAGTTTCCTGATCTGAAGAGAAACAGGGAAAAGGGAATAGTAAATAGCACGTATGCAAATATTTAACAAGTAAACGAGTCTCATTAATTTTAAAGCATAAAAATACGCTTCCCAGAAACAGAAGCTCACGAATAAAGTATACACGAAATGCTTTAAAACTTCAAATGTTACAACTATTTCGTTCCTCAAAACAAGCATAAAGTTGTTTATTCGTTTAGTGACTATGTAGTGTATTTAATTGCGTAGCGAATTATAAATTGAACTTAATGGATCCAGTCTGTGAACTTGATTTTCAAAGCGGCTTCTGGATGCTACTGGTACATGTTTATGTGACTTTTTCTTTTATTTAGAGACATCAAAGCAGTATCTTCAAGCGTTTGCATATTTTATACATTTAGGTATAATAAAAGTAAAACTGCATGAAATAATTTTAAACTTAAGTGTATTCTACAACACAAAATCATATGGTAGTTTTCTTTTGATATTTTATTTGTTGTTCCATTGTGTGTATCAATGGTACCTATCAAAGATTACGTAAATGATTAATCCTTTATTTTTACAATGTAATAATTAATACAGTTGCACAAGACAAGAAATGAAGCAATAATTAATTAAAATATATTACTGAAATTACATGGTTTAGTATTCCATCCTCAGCACATTTTAGTGCAACAAATTTTCTAGAATTCATTAAACCACACAAATGCCAGATACCATGTCGCCAAAGGCCAACTAAAACGTTCATACTCCAACCCGAAAGAAACTAGCATAGCATGTATAATATATTAAAAAAAAATAGTAAACAAATATGATGACCACATGCGCAAAAAGGAGTAAATATTTGGAATTTAAAAGTTCGTCCACAGCTAGGTCATTTGGGCCCGATGTCAAGCTTAAATGCACAAAGACATATCAGATTAAATATTAATAAGTTAAAGCATGAAACCCCTGCCCCAAGGGGTTAGTACCTGGAAAGGGGCCTTCGCCCAGGGATACGGGCGAAGACCTCAACGGCGGGATAAGCGATGAAGAACTTTCTTCAAACGGTTAGACTGACGGAAGAGGCAGCTAATCTTCAGGGAATAAGTGAAAACCCATCTCCGCGGTAACAAGGAGAAAGTCCTCAACGGCCAAAGAGGACGGAAGAGGCAACCCTCTGCCCGGGGTTAATACAGGCAGGAGTTTTGTTGAGACGCTCAAAGGGGCAGCCCCTCTCTCATCTTACCATGCGATACGTTGGTAGCGCGTCCAAGGGACGACATAATATTACTCATAAGCTCCAAGGAAAAAGCCGGATAGATTCACCTGGTAACGAAGAAAAAAATTAGAAATAGGAAAGCCTGCGGAATAAATAATATTAATTTAGAATTAATTAAATATGCTCCTAAAGAATTATATGACAGATTACTGTATCTATATAACAAGTGTTGGGAAACAAAAGAAATACTGCAAGAATAGAAGATAGCTAAAGTGATATCAATATTTAAGAAAGGGGAAAGAACAAGACCTGAAATTTATAGAGGGATTAGTTTATTGTGTGCTGCCTACAAAATATATGCCAAAATAATAAGTACTCGGTTAAACAAAATAACATATGCAATACTCCTAGAAGAACAATTTAGCTTTAGAAAAGGAAGAAGCACCATTGACAATATTTTTGCTCTTAAACAAATAATATAAAAACGACAAGAACAAAATATAGAGATGCACTTACTATTTATTGACTATTTTAAAGCTTTTGACAAAGTACCACGAATGATACTGTGGAAAATTTTAAATAAAAGAGCCATACCTTTACAACTAATTGAAGTTTTAAAAAGTATGTACATTGACACAAAAATAAAAATATATAAAAGAGAAGCAGTAATAGTTAATGGTGGCGTAAGACAAGGTTGTCCTTTATCAACCGCACTTTTTAATTTGTATTTTGACGAAATAGTAAGGATTTGTCCGAATAAAGTCAATGGAGGCATTAATGTATCAGGAGCTAAATTGAAAACTATGTTGTATGCAGATGATCAAATAATGATGGCCACAAATGAAGATGACCTGCAGAAAATGCTGTATAGTCTAGATATAATTGCTACAGAATATTGAATGAAAATATCAGCAAATAAATGCAAAACCATGGCATTTAAAGGAATTAATCCAGTAAGATCAGAAATAGTGTTAGATAACATAATAATTGAGCAGAAATCACACCTTAAGTATTTAGGATGTAACATCTCGTACCAAGAGGGAGCTGATATAATAGAGAAAATAAATAAATTTAACTATATAACAGGCACAACAAGAGAACATTAAAAATAGAGCAAGAAAGGACTCTATAATAAAACTATACAAACAATGGCAATACCAACTCTGATCTATGGAT